>CM060973.1:40235359-40704841 GCA_030765045.1 Tenodera sinensis
ATAAGAAACAAATGGCTGTGAAATAATTCTATTAGATTTCATATTGTGGTGTAACTTTTATCATGATAATTTTCATATATTAGGAGCAACTTATAAAAATGACAAAATCCTACAGCTACACTGTTGACGTCAGTATGTATACTTTGGTCACAGTCTTTTGAGACAGTGGAAGGACATGGCGCAGCCGGCGCGTGTATAGGAACCAAAACAACCCAGGCAGAGTTGCAAGGTTTATGCAGCCAGCCAGGCACGAGTAGCGGCGTACAACAGAGATTGCACAAAATGTGGCGTGGGAAACAGGCAATGCACCTGCTAATAATATAAAGCAAATTCCTCGCCTATAGCACGTGTCAAACAGTACATAAGCTGACGTCACACATTATTATACAAAATCATAGAATTTCTTACTCCGCCACTGCAACTTCCGAAATCCCCTTATACAATATACTAGTAAGTTATTCATGGCACGAGTCAAAGGACAATATTACGTAGATTGCTACTAACCTGAAAATGATCAAGCTACATTAATCGATTATTGATTAGATAGATGTTATGTAAATCACCTATTTAAGCTTTAGTACCTGATGTTTTGAATAGGGCGTCACATATGTATGCAATAATTACTTAGCTCAACTACACATGTATGAGAATGGAACATTTCCAAGGGTACAATTATTTATGTTAATTGTTCAAGAGTAATTTAAATTGTGTGTATTAATTTCACGTTTGGTTATATGAATCAATAAAGTTTTCTTTTCTTTAGAATACGCTGTAATACAAACTTAATGTTGACCTACAATCTAATTCAGGGATGTCCAAACGTCTCTCTTTGGATAACCTAACGCAATGAGCAGCCATACCCCACTCCACTCCACTCCTCAGTCAGACGGACAGATAGTGTGCAGGCGATTTCATGGCCGCTTTTAAGTCATACCTTGAAGGCCTCTTCATTCTGGATTATTGTAAACAGTAAGAGACAGAAAAATCTTACTAAATAAAAAAAAAAAAAAAAAAAACATGACTCTCCTTAAACAAAATTATGTGAAATACTTTGTTTTTCTTTTGAGTGAACCATTGAGTGAAATATTCTTTCTTATTTGTTTAAATTTGCCAATGCTTATACTTTTTTTTTCAAATAGGGATGTATTGTATTTCATTCCTTGGCCTTGCAAAGAGAACAAAATTTCAAAGGCATCGCATAGCAACCAGCTCTTAAAACATTTCACTATCACTTAAACCCTATTTTATTCCCATTTTGCACTTGCACCTACACGAAAATTAGCAGTAAGGTAATTTCTGAAAATACTAATGTCAATTTAAATGAAGGAGATATAGAAATAAACATTTACAAGTATAATAGTATGTATAAGAGCGAGTATATCTCTGAACAGAATTTCTCCAAATTGAACTATTTAAAAGTTTGTGTATATCACAATATATTACGCGACGATCACTTGATGTATTTTCTAATTGTACGTTTCATTTGCCATAAAAATATCTCAAAACATATGGCATTTTAATCAAACTGGTTAGCCAGTTTTGAGAAATCACAATTTTTCATGTAAAATGTAGTTTAGGGTGGAGTAATAATTCTCTTCCAAATCTTCGTGTCGCATCATTGAAACATATTACACTTAAATACCAGATTTAGTTTTAGCGAACTTTCGTTAAGTTATGCTGTTCAAATACACACACACACAACACACACAACACACACAACACACCACACCACACCACACACCACCACACACCACCACACACAACACACACACACACGCGCGCGCGCGCGGACCTATTTCTAAATATGCTTTTTTTATTCAGGAGACCTCAAAACGTATATTTCCGGTGAAATCTCGACATGAAACTTTTGGGTCGAATACAATACTTCCCCTTCTTAACTTCATGCAGTACAATATCGATATTCTCGATAATGTTCAGGGGCTAGCTTGTTCTAATAAGTTTGTGAATCTTAGCCACACAAACGATCAGTTAACGTCTATTTCCAGCTACACAGTCAAGGTTAGGACTTTGGCAAGTAGTTAACGGTTTTAATGGGTTTATAACGAGCTGTGCGTAATTGGAGATACAAAGGAAAATTGCTGTAATCTTTCAAAGTCAGTTAATTTTTACGATTAAATATTGCGACCTATTAGCTCGAAATACTGGCAAATAAACTTTACCCATCTCCAGATAACAGCTTAATGCAAAGACAGTTACACATAATTTATGTTGCCATTATGGTATTAGTTCCCCTAGCAAATAAAGCGAGTATCAACCTTAAAAGACAGTACACGTTAAATGGCGCGCAATGTTGCAACATTTACTATACAGGGTGTTACCGACAACGCTTATGTGTGCGGGATGGCAAACTGATCCGTTTTCAAGTAGGAACTTGTGATCGTATTTCGTAAAAGAAAAGGGAGTAGAGAAAACCATGCCTACTAAAATGGATAGCATAAAGACCTTTTCATGGTGATCGGTCAACCATTGTTCGAACTTATCCACTTCCTACATACCAACACCCATTTTACGTGCTAACACATTGATACAGTAATTAATTGAAATTACTCGCGTTCTACTTTTTAAACTGTCATTAAAAAATCTGATGTGTTGCACTCACATGACTTTCTCTACTCTTCTACTAACCATTCTAACAAACTCTTACTCCTATATCTTCGTGTTAGTTGACATAAACATTTGCATAAACTATGTCCATAGAAAAGCTAATTCTTCACACGGCAAATAGTGTTATGCTGAAGTTGGCACTCTCTTGTCTGCAACACGGAAACAACCAGTGCAGTATATGAACAAACAGTTGCATCCTGCGCATTGTATTCCTTTGATAGTTCTGATGATGAAACAGTTGAGTCGCTATGTGCACTGAACAGGAACTAGCGGAAATGTGCCAACCGCTTATTAACGTCGAGTGTTCATTGATCAGTGCACACGTGCATCACTTGCTGCTGGTTCACATTACAACTTGTGTATGTTACTGGATTCATTAAACGTTTGAGTGCATTTTACGCAAAGTATTATTCAATTATTTTCATCAGTTTCGGAGAACTTATTTAAAAGGCAAGACGGTTCACCATGTTGTACATAGCAAGTAAATATGGTATCACAGTTTTGAAACTCATACACATTTTCTAAACCTTAACCTTCACAATACAGAAACCACTGAAGGGATTTAATAAAACTTTTTGTGCTTGTTACTTAAAACTTGGGAAATAATCAGTTATTATGCTTCTCTGCTTGGCACTTTTTTTGAAACAAAAAAAATATTTTAAAATAATCTAGAACAATTGTTTTGCTAACTTGAAAATAAACTCATATTTTGTTGCAGACAAAAGCCTAGATCTAGTTATCCCCCCTCCAAAAAATAAAGTTTTAAAATAATAAAAAAAACTTTAAAATGGTCAATAAACCTACATAAATCTGGTTCCATCACAGAAAGGTCTCGTTTTGAAAAATTAAGCATGTAAATCAATTTTGTGAAATTGAAAATTCCTCTCGGTATGCTTCTATGAGTAAAATACAGAAAGAATCACTCCTTCATAAATGATCATATAACTTTTTTAAATTTATTGTTGTTGCTTAAACACTATACATAATTGCAATAATTTTTGAAAATTACAAATTTTGAAAACTAATTACAACTTGTATTACATAAAATTATATACCTACCTACGTTCACATGTTTTACAAGAAGTGTAAAGCGTGTAGGCGTAGGGGGACACTTCGTGCACTGTGTCCTCACAGATCTATTGCAGCTAACCCCCCCTCCCAGAAGGGATTAGGTAAAGAAATCGCAGGATGGCACAGGGTTCACAGGCGGCGTCCACAGAGACGCCCGGAAGTCCTTAAGTGAGAACAGTTCATCCCGGCGCTAGGTACCGCAGAGCAGCTACCATCACTCCGGGTTCGGTGTCGTACAAGCTTATAGTTCACGCGAAGTACCGGAGAATTCTCTGGAAAATACACATTTTCTCAAACCTTCTTGTAAACTACAGCAGACAGTCGAAAGCTTCCCGAACGGTCTAGAATCGGTCGTTGTTCTGCTCCATTGTTACCTTAATTAATCGCCGCGCAGTGGGGTGAGGTAACCTGCATTAATTCTCTTTGACGAGTCGCAATATACATTTTATTTGACCCGAAGATGTCTTAAACATGTATTTTAATCAATGCTCTAAGAGCCATTTCTGACATCAAAAATCTCGCCAGACAAGACTGTCTCGCCAGACAAGATTGTCTCGCCAGACAAGACTGTCTCGCCAGACAAGACCGTCTCGCCAGACAAGACCGTCTCGCCAGACAAGACCGTTTCGCCAGACAAGACCATCTCGCCAGACAAGACAGTCTCGACAGACAAGACAGTCTCGACAGACAAGACAGTCTCGACAGTCTCGCTCTCAAGCCTCGTGATACAATCTCGTGAGACAGTCCCGTCGCACAATCTCGTCAGACGGTCAGGTCAGACAGTCTCTTGAGACGGTCTCATCGGACAGTCTCGTCCGCCAATCTCGTCCTACAGTCTCGTCCGACAGTCTCGTCCGACATTCTCGTAACACAATCTCGTCAAACGGTCTCGTAAGAAAGTCTCGTCGGACGGTCTCGTAGGTCAGTCTCGTAAGACAGTATCGTTGGACAGCCTCATCGGAGAGTCTCGTCAGACAGCCTCCTGAGACACTCTCCTGAGACAGTCTCGTGATACAGTCTCGTAAGACAATCTCGTCAAACGGTCTCGTAAGAAAGTCTCGTGGGACTTTCTCGTAGGTGAGTCTCTAAGACAGCTTCGTCAGACAGCCTCATCGGACAGTCTCTTCGGACAGGCTCATCGGACAATCTCAACGGACAGTCTCATCGGACAATCTCGTAGGGCCGTCTTGTAAGATAGTCTCGTAAGACAGTCTCGTAAGGGAATCTCGTTAGTCTCATCACAGGTCTCGTAAGACAGTCTAGCAGACAGTATCGTGAGACAGTGTCGTCGGACAGTCTGGTCGGTCAGTCTCGTTGCGCAGTCTCATCGGGCAATCTCTTCGGACAGTCTCGCCAGGTAAGACGTCTAGCCAGACAAGACCATCTCGTCAGGGAAAAAAGTCTCGCCAGACAAGACTGTCTCGCAAGACAAGATCGTCTCGCAAGACAAGATCGTCTCGCAAGACAAGATCGTCTCGCCAGACAAGACCGTCTCGCCACACAAGACTGTCTCGTCACACAAGACTGTCTCGTCACACAAGACTCTCGCCAGACAAGACTGTCTCGCCACACAAGACCGTCTCGCCAGACAAGACCGTCTCGCCACACAATACTGTCTCGCCACATAAGACTGTCTCGCCACACAAGACTGTCTCGCCACACAAGACTGTCTCGCCACATAAGACTGTCACACCACACAAGACTGTCTCGCCAGACAAGACTGTCTCACTACACAAGACTGTCTCACTACACAAGACTGTCTCACTACACAAGACTGACTCGCCAGACAAGACCGTTTCGCCAGACAAGATCTTCTTGCCAGTCAAGACAGCCTCACCAGACAAGCCTGTCTCGCCAGACAAGCCTGTCTCCACAGACAAGACTGTCTCGTCACACAAGACTGTCTCGCCACACAAGACTGTCTCGCCACACAAGACTGTCTCGCCACACAAGACTGTCATCCACACAAGACTGTCTCGCCACACAAGACTGTCTCGCCACACAAGACTGTCTCGCCACACAAGACTGTCTCGCCACACAAGACTGTCACCCACACAAGACTGTCTCACTATACAAGACTGTCCCGCTAGACAAGGCTGTCTCATTACACAAGACTGACTCGCCAAACAAGACCGTCTCGTCGCGCAAGACTATCTCGCCTCACAAGACTGCCTCGTCATACAAGGCTATCTCACCAGACAAGACTGACTCGCCACACAAGACTGTCTCGCCACACAAGACTGTCTCGCCAAACAAGACTGTCTCACCAGACAAGACTGTCTCACCAGACAAGACTGACTCGCCACACAAGGCTATCTCACCACACAAGACTGTCTCGCCACACAAGACTGTCTCGCCACACAAGACTTTCTCGCCACACAAATCTTTGTCGCCAGGCAAGACACTCTCTGCAGACAGGACTGTCTCGCGAGACAACACTGTGTCACCAGACAAGACCGTTTTGTTGGACGGTGTAGTCGACGGTCTCGTCGACTGTCTCGTACTCTGTCGATCTAGAGATTAGAGGAGACGTAAACAAAGACACGTGCGTTTTGACCTCAGCGCGCCCTCTTGAGGCTTTCGCCATGTAAATGGTCCCTTGAAGAAATACTGTTACTAAGTTCTGAAATGTCACTTGAGATAAACAATTATCGAAATTATCTTCTTGCTTATTTCCTTGTAGGTGCAAGGGGAATATTAGAATACAGTAGGCTTTGAGCGATAGTCAAATCTTTTAAAGCTTTGAGATCCCGTTCTCTTTGCACGGTTAACATATAAAATAATGAACAAGGATGTTCCATTTCACGAACATTATTTTCCGACACTCACACACATAACAAGGAATATCTCCGAAATGGTTCAACCTACAAGAAAATTTATTGAGACATAAATTGTGTATTTTAGCAAGATCTACATTTTTTGTATAATATGACTTGGTCTTTCTCTAACGGTTTACCAGTTATGCAAAAGTCGTCCAGAGTAAATACTACAGGGGCTATAGCCAGAAAATTCAAGATATACATTTCATTTGTCATCAAAATGTCTCAAACATATGACATTTTAATCAAAATCGTTAAAGCTATTTTCAAGAAAATAAAAGTTTTCGAAAAATTGCCCATGTAAATGGTAGTTTAGGGTGGGGCTATTTTCTTCAATATCTTCGTGTTGCATCCTTGAAAGACATTACATTTGAATACCAACTTTAGTTTTTAACCAACTTTTCGGTTTTGAGTTACGCTGTCCACAGACTGACAGACACAAAAAAAAAAACACACACACACACACACACAGACCTTATTCTAAAAATGCTTTTTTTTTATTCTGGGGGTCTAAAAACATACATGTCCGGTGAAATCTCGACATCCAATTACCTCCTCTACTTACCAGTAACTAAAACTAAACCCTGGCGCAACAGCTCATGAAGGGCCAAGGCCTACCGCTCAGCCGCTTCGTCCCCCACCTCTGCCCACTACAGGTGTCATAGAGAAAGTAAAAATCTGACGTGTTGCACTCACATGACTTTCTCTACTCTTCTAACCATTTCTACAAACTCTTATTCCTATATATTCTTCATGTTAGTTGAGATAAACATTTGTACAAATTATCTTATTGCTTGTTTCCTTGTAGGTACAAGGGGAATATTAGAACACAGTAGGCTTTGTGCGATAGTCACATCTTTTAAAGCTTTAGGATCCCGTTCTCTTTACACGGTTAACACATAAAAAATGAATCACGATCGTCCATTTAACGAAAGTTTGCTTTCCAAAACTTACGCAAATAACAAGAAGTATCTCCGAAATGCTTCACTCCACAATAAAATGCATATAGACATAACTTGTGTTTTAACGAGTTCTAAATTTTTTGTGTATGCTTTTTCTATACTTGCTATACGTAGTAGAGAAAGTAATATATTTAAATATTTGTTTTTTGTATATTAAAAGATATACCTGTCATGAAAATGATTTGCGTTTTTTCTTTCTTGCTTTTATTTAAGATAATTTTAAGTTAATTCTATACAGACTCACTTACATTCACTCGAGTTGTGGTAACTGTACGCGTGATGGCTTCAGGAATTTTAACATACGTTTTTATAAACTATTTACTTATCAAAACCACCCCAAAAATTACTTATTTACAACATTTTATAGTTTCTTTTATTTACAAGTTTGAACATGGTGTCTGTCAGGCACGCTAGGTTATTAACTATCTGTTTTAGGCAGCTTATACTTAAAGCATGTGTGCGTCACAATTGAATTTGTAATTTCTTGCAATACAATCAAAATCCGTAAATATTGCTTTAAAAGTCTAATTAAATGTGTTGTATATTCGACTTACCTGTTGCTTGCTGAAGAATGACGGCCCGGAGTTGAATTGAAGAATACAGAACTACACCGCGCTTGTTTCAAGACAAACGAATATCTGACCACTGACAGCTGAAGCTGATGACAGCTGAAGTCATAACCACGACACAGCGTTTGAAAGGGGCAATATGAGGTTTGTTCCAACAGGTAGTTCTGAACGTATTCCCCACTATAATATCAGCGATGTCAGCAATTTCGTGACCTTGGCAGTACTCGTGGGCAAGAAGCGCTCCGAAACAGACTGTGGTATACACAAGTAGCGACGGTGCTAAGTAAAACATAGTTCGAAGGGAAAATGAAGTCTACTTTTTTACTTTCTCTACGTAGGTAGAGGAAGTATTGCACTCCACCCAAAAATTCGATGTCGAGATTTCATGGGAAATATATGCTTTGAGACCCCCTGAATAAAAAAAAAAGCATGTTTAGAAAAAGGTCCGTGTGTCTGTCTGTATGTGTCTGTCTCTGTCTTTCTGTTTTCGTCAGTCTGTGTCTCTGTCTGTCTGTCTCTGTCTGTCTGTTTGTCTCTGTAGCTCTAAAACTCCACTGTAGCACTAAAACTTAAACAAGATGTACACATTCTAGATTTTTAATTGCTACATTATGCCATCTAGCACACAAACATTGAACTTTGCACTACTTTAGGAGGCAAATTTGAAACATGTTTCATGTAGAAGATAAAGTGACATTTAAATCGCCACACCCACTTTAGAAATGTCAAACTCAACAGTCTATAACAAACAATACACAGATATCACAATAAAACAACTCTTAGATGATTTACCAATATATTGGTTACCTGATTTACAAATTATAAAAAATCACAACTTTCATGTGCAATGCAAGTTAATGCCATCTTAACTTAATTCTACCGGAACAGCAAGAAACCTCTGAATATGTTGTGCAATGTTTTCCCTGTGCACATCCTCAGTGCTCATTGTCTGCCACTATCATAGTAAGGCGCCATTGAAACCATACGTTTTTAAAACCACTTTTAAATGCTTTACTTACCAACATTATGAAAGGAGATGCTGAAACTGGTTACCGTCATTGTCCATAATTTTTTGGCACCTCTTTATGAAACTATCCATCACTTGCCATAATACACGTTGAGGAATGCTGCCAATTTCCTTGTGGATATTTTGTTTTAATTCTTCCAGGGTTTGTGGGTTTGTCTTGTACACTTTATGTTTTAACTTACCCCAGAGATAGAAATCAATTATTGGAGCTCTGAAACCTTTCTCCGCTAAAGGCGCACCATACACCAACTTTTTCATCATAAAGGGCTACTTCATAAACAATACTGGGTTCTGAGTTATAGGGCCAATTTTTGTTTCAGTTAACAGTTGACACTCGTACACACATGTACACAATATTGTACCTATTTTAATAGTATTCAGAAACAGGGAGCACAATTTTTTTTCAACAAGACTCTGCAACAGCTCATACAGCCAATCTTTCGATGAGAACAGTTGAAAGTGTGTTTCAGGACAGAATTATTAGTAGAGATTTGTGGGCCCCAAGCTAAACCCCTGCAATTTCTATCTCTGGGGTAAGTTGAAACAAAGTGTACTAGACAAACCTACACACCCTGGAAGAATTAAAGCAAAATATCTGCCAGGAAATTGCCAGCATTTCTCAATGTGAACTACGGCGAGTGATGGATAGTTTCCTAAAGAGGTGCAAAAAATGTATGGACAACAACGGTGGTCAGTTTCAGCATTTGCTTTCATAAAGTTGATAAGTAAAGCCTTTAAAAGTAGTTTTAAAAATGTTATAGGTTTCATCCATGGTTTTCTATGATAGTGGCAACGAGTATCGAGGATGTTGACAGGCAAAACATGCTCTGCCAGTATTTACCACAACTGTATAATGAAGGAAGTTCATTCCGGGTAATAAATTATATTTTATTTTACATTTGTTCATACACTTACAGGTGTTATCGAAAGTACTGTGAAAAAATACAAGGAACAAAGACAGATCTAATGACAACTGCTATTTTACATGCTATAGGATTTGGTGTTTACTGGAACAGTTAGGAAAACAATGTAACTTACACAGAAAGAGAAACCACACTTGAACAAATTAACATCTGAGATATAATACACAGCTCCATTATTGCAGTACATAGGTAAAGTCCTCTCTTGTTGCTATAATACTATAGTAATTCGAAAAATATGTGATCAACTCATTTGAATTTACGTAAAAAGATATTCTGTGTTCTGCGAGCGTACAAAAGGGAGAAGCATTGCATATTACAATATAAAATAGCTGCCCTCGAAAATGCATTTAGTTTTATATTTGAGATGAATGTTGTGTTTAAACTGCAAGTTTAATATTTTTCTATATGTCTATGTAATAAGGTTTTGGTGTTATATGCTGTAAAATGTATACATAGGCTTTAGAATAATATAAGATGGAGCACCGAAAAGAAATTTCGAATCCATGTTTTAATATTGTAATAAGGAAACACTTAGATTGTGGGGTCTGTCGCAGACTGCTGTGTATAAAGAACACAAAATATTAAAATTCACCAGATGCCATTGTGACATATTTCTGTATGGTCACATTTCAGAGCTCAGGAACAGTGCTCCCAAGGTGTCAAAGCATTTCATATTTCCACTCCCTGATCAAAACAGAAAACCAGTAGGGAAAACTGGTTCCACCTATTGTACGTATGAGTACTAAGAGTCTGTGGTTGAAATCCCAGCTGTGGCATTGAATTTTTAAGTTCCAGTTCTAGCTCTCAAACATTGCCCACACGCGGCTTGTGTGTTTAAAAACACCAACAGTAAGTTTTTTTTTGGCATAAATAAATAATAATTACCTTCTGAAGGTTATTTAATACCGGGACATAAAGTACTTGCAATAGTAAGTCACCATTGGGGTAACTGTCTCTGATGTGAGACTGCCTTTGTGGTTTACTGGGAGAAGAACGAACTGGTTTGAGAATTCAATGTCATTCTGGCAGGTTGTCACAGCAGTTTAATAGTTAGAGCACCTGCCTAGTAAGCGGAGGGTCTGTGGTTCAAATCCCAGCTGTGGTATTGAATTTTTAAGTTCCAATTCTACCTCTCAAACGCCTATTATGTTGTGTGGAATGGAAAATTGATTGGTTTTCAAGAAGGAACCCATGTCCAGAAATTCCCAGTTTGGACACTGTAACGCATCAAGGTGTGAGATGCGTGCACATTCGCATTTTGTCAATAAACCCAACACTGAGCTGTCTGCATTATGAACGAGCTTTGAACTGTGTACCTCCTACGTCATTGCAGAGGCTATTGGTGGTGCAAGTTTCAAACACATGACCTAATATGTACGATTACCTTTGAATATTTTCAATCGCTCTGTGGACACGAGCCATAAGGTCCTCCGCTGACGTTAACTGCTGTGAAAAGTTTTATGCATTTATTTGACAATACTATGTATTGTATATAATACTAGTGTCCATAAACATCATAAGGACAGTAGAACATTTTTATGTAGCACATTCCTCAAGCTTGCCATCCTCTGGTGGTCAGACAGTAGTAATTTAGTTATTTCTCTACCAGATAGAAAAAGTATACAGACTAGGAGTTTAAGCCAGTCATCTCGAGGGGTAAATTGAAGTAGTGTATTAACACCATTTCTATCTTCTATAGATTTGCAGAAACATATTTAAAATGCACAGGAATGTGGGACAAATGAGTAGGAAAATCCATAGCTCAAATCTTGGCTGTGACAACTAAACTTTCACATCTGATTAAACTTTCCAGCTGAGTTAACATTACTGTCAATGAAATGACCACAATAAAAGGACTTACGTAAACATGTCAAAATAAAAAATAATTTATTCACAGATATGAGACGCATAAAAAGTACTAAATTGTTTTTTGCAAATTTATAAATAGATTCTTACTGATATTTCAGCCATTCATGACATACAAACTTGCACAGAGGGGCACATGGTGACGGAAAATATTATATGAGATGGCACAATGGTCACATGACTAGGAGTTGATTAGGAATTTAGAAAACATGAAGTGAGCCTCATTTTCTGAGGGTTAGTTTTTTATGTTTGATTTAGACATAGACATGAGTTAGCTATCTTCTTTCTTGGGCTCTCAAAAAATTCAAAAATGTTTTCAAGGAACAGGACATTCAGTGAGCACCAGTGAACCACTACTCCATAAAAAATCTACTGAACTTGAACATCAAAGATGCCATCCCATGCAATAAAAAATCTGGCATATACCAATTGAATGCAGTGACTGTAATAAAGTGTATAAAGGAAAAACCAAAAGAAATTTAGAAATAAGATCAAAGGAACACTTTAGAAATGTAAAAAACAAGCAGTTGGAAAAATCACCAGTTGCCAACCACTTTTGTACAGAAAACCACAACATAAAGCCAGAACTGAAGCTCCTCAAACATGTAACGGGTAAACAAGAGCTGTCCATGTGGGAACAAATCTTCATTTTGAAAATTAGAAACAGAGTATTTAATTTCCACATTCACGAGAAAGATATCTTCGGCAAGTTCCTTGAACCACTACCAGAGGAAACCTCAGAGGATACATCACTATCCATACCAGGGAGAACCAGCCGATGTCTGCCTCGTAATGAAGGAAAGTCAAGTCTTTGAAACATGTTCTGGTAAAATATCAGTAAGTGTTGTGTAATGCTATTAATCAACTCACCTTTTTGGTTTAAATTTACTATGCTTCTGTTTAGTTCTGACCATACATATTCTATGTGATTCAAAGTACAATGATAAGGGAGCAGTCTAACAACTATATGCTCATGATAATTCATCAACAGTGTGTATTTTATGTTTATTGTACATTTCTTTTATAAGTTTCTGCAGCTGTAGTACTGTCATTGGTGGTGACCTCTTTTACCATTCACTTGTAAAAAAGAGCAGAATGTTCAGTGTCATCTGTCCTGTTTACATACGTACTGTGTGTGCTGTTTGCTGCATGGACCTGTTCTTCCCTCCCTTACTCCATCTAGTCATCAAAAAGATTGTGAATTATTTAATAAACAAACAGATGAATGAGAAGATAATACAACATGTAAATGTTTATACCTTTGGTACTACAAATGTATTAATTTGCAATGTCTATATTTTAAATTATATTTATTGCTAAACCCCTGACTATGATGTTTATAGTGTTATGTTACTTGTGACACCCCCTTTCCCTCTCCACACTACATACATATTCACAGCATGCACACACTGCAAGCAAAAGGGTGTTTGTCCTAGTTCTACTCAGGAGATAACCACCCTCGCTGTCACCACAACTTGGTTCATTCTCCAACCTGATACTTTCGATGCTCCACCTTATATACAGCTACTGAGGAATGCTTTTCTGTGCAAAAGCAGGGAACATTCTATAAAATATAGCTGCATATCAATAACATATCCAAAAACATTTATTACATGTGGTGCTACCAGTTGAAAGAAAAGAAAACTTTTTTTTCTGCTAAACTGACGTCAAATATTTGAAAAGTTTACATATTTTATACATAAGTAACTTGGTTCTTGCAGGAATGCAAAGCTATTTTAGGAAATGTGTCTCAGTGTATTTTTTCTGCCGATGTTTCAATATGAAAATAGATGAATGTTCATCAAACTTCAGTCCATCACTTGGCAAGTACTCTGTCCATAAAAATAACAGTCTCAGAAATTGACCCATAAAAATATCTCACACACTCCAGTCTCTCAGAAATACAAACCTCATGGAATGCAACAACACTGTTCAGTTTTATCACGGCTATTTGTAGAAAAGTTAAAACAGCAAGGCTATCTTTACATGGACTCTTCATCCTCACTCCGGCCGTTGGCGACTCCATTCTGGTTAGGGGTGTTGGCAGCCAGCTCTGCCCAGTGTGACATGTTGTCCAGGGCACCTTCAGTCATCACGCTCAGCTTCGGGTTCATCTGTCCCAGTGACTATAGAACACAGATACAAAGTTACAATAGTGAAGTTAATGTGGACACAGCGTTAAAGATATATCTGTGCTACAGTCTCATTTAAACAACACAAGTCTTGCGGTAGTTCGAAAGCAACCCCCACTCCGCTGTTGTACTGTACTCCACCCAGCCAAGAAAGGTCCACGATGTAAACATAATACACATCCACCACATAACGTTTGGATACCAAAATTCATTCATATTCATGTTATTTTGCACTTTTTAAAACTTAACTGATAGTCTCTGTCACAAATGAAGGTGGTGGTTGACAGTAACAAAAGAGTTGGCATATTCGCAAGGACACTTCATGAACAGGGCAACACATTATTGTGCTGTTAAACATCAATGCACTACATAATACATACTACTTTATTCTTTGTTTCCAAATTGTCCTTAAAATTCAATTCAATCTTTATTGCATCCAATAGACTATTAGAAATAGTATAACGCATTGTCAGCTTATATTTAAATTATATAATTAACAGAATATGCTTACATACAAAGTGAATATCCCAAAGGTGTCAGCACAAACAGTAAATTTGTAGCATGAAATTATTGAATTATGCTGTAAAACAGCAGTTCATATAAACACACTGTTGATTGGCTAGAAGGCACATGACTAAGACATTTGCTATTGCGCAACCGCCTTCATTTGTGATGCACGCTAGCAATGGTAAGATATTTCTCCAAAAACTTGTTGAATACATTCAATGTAATAAACTTTTCATCATTCCTCAAAGACTTTCCTCTCAGGTGTTCAAGGAAATCATTTATATTTGATCTTGCTTCCATTTTGCATGCCAAGATGGCCATGAGGCAACAGGCAAACTCTACAGGGTATTCAAAACAAGAGAACCCAATGTTCTGCGATTAATGATAAGATGTGAAGTATATTATTGCAGTATATCAAATTGCAATGATATGTTCTATAATATAACAACTTGAGTGGTTTATTGAATACACGCAAAGCAAGAAGCTAAATAGGCTGTGGAACTATACTGTGGAAGAATATGGGAGTATTAAAATGCACCAGACAATGAGGTTCATTTCCGCCACGTGCTTCTGCTTTATGTTTACCATAAATATGCGGCCACGCCGTAGCCAAGTGATTAGACCATTCACTTCTCACCAAAGCAATCTGGGTTCGATCCGCAATGGCATGTGGGATTCATGGTGAACGAAACGGTGCTGGGGCAGGTTTCCTCTGGGTTCTCCGGTTTCCCCCACCATCTCATTCCACCGGGGCTCCAGCTTCATTCCATGCATCATCAGTGTCACTGCCTGTGGTGCCGTAGTAGTAAAAGTGGGCATTAAACACCACCAAAAAACAATTTACAGTAGACAGATTTAAATCATGAGTACATAAAACCTACACAACTGAGACCATGAGTCACAGGTGGCAGGTAAAATGTATCATGATTGATTTGCACACCCCAGGAGACTAGGTGGGATGGGGGAAGGTTTGTTATTCACAACGTTATGACTTAAATACAGATAGAGATCCAGTATCTAACAATGTGTTGAGGTGTGCATATTACATAAATGGGTAGATGGGGAGTATACAGTGAGTGGACCATCAGGCACAATGCAGGGACTGGAAATGGCATGTGTGCTTCAATCTAATGAGGTAACCTCCACAGCTCCTACTGACATGCTTTTGTTGCAGCACCGTTACTCAATAAAAGTTTAAAACCTAAATTGTTCCATTTACCTTATAAAGTGGAAGACAGATGTCTGCTATCCATCGGATCTGCAACTGAGGCAGTTCGTGTTGTCTCTCACGGTCCATGAGGGCCTGTGGCTGGATGTGCAGTTCCTGGCGCTCCTTGTCACCCTGTACAATGAACTCAGCAGTGACAAGACGTGCCACTCTCTGCTGAACTGGCCAGGGTTTGGAGGAGGCGGCGATGTCTGAGGCAGTCATCAACATAGACCGTAGCAGCTCCCGATGCTCTTCCAGACCCCAGCTGTACTGCCGCGACTCTACTAGCGCAAAGAACTTCGGCCTCTGTCTGTAATATAAGGTAATCATCAGTCTCAGCTAGAAATACATTATTTAATCAACCCCACTGCTGGGTCTATGTAAAATGTGACCTCAAAGCGCTCTTTGATGTGGCCTAGTTCATCTTGAACTTTACAGAGCATGAGCCCATGACTGCCAGACCTTCCTCATTTTATAGAACTACCCCCAACACAGGTAGGAATGATGGGCTACTATGAATTTTGGATCATCATGGCTTTGGCAGGTAACAGGCAGCAAAGGTGTATAAAATAACAACCTAAGATCATCAAAGTATAAAGCCTAATCTTCTTATATTTTCTTTGGGATAATATTAAAACTCACGTCATCCACTGTCAGATACTTAGTATCGTAACAACCCCTCACTGAACTTTAATAAATTGTGACTGTGCTTATGTTATAGTATAAATGCTGAATTTTACATATGTTCCTTATGTGACTATTAGAAGATGTTTCCTTAATAGCTGGACAGTTTCAACAGTTCTAATACCTGGCCAGACAAACTCAACTCAAACACAAATTAAAATGTCTCCCATGATGGTAATTAAAAATGGATCACATTTATTCTAAAAATTGCAGAAACAAATAGTAAAATGTATAGTGTATGTATAATAATAACACATACTGAGTAAACTAAGAATGTGCAGTGAAAGAGTGCAAAAGACCTAACTTACTATCTCACTTATATCTACTTGAATGCAGTATATTGCCTTTCGTTCGCACCTACAGCCACCCTTTGAGTTTGTCTGGCCATGTGTTAAAACTTATGTTGTGGAATGCCAGTGTCATAGCAGGGGCTGCACCATGTACTTCCTTTGTTCGGTTACCTCATGGCTAATGTAACCCTAGTCACTTGCTTTTTAACCATTTAGCATGCTATGAACTATTGAAACCATTTCTAACAAATATTTGTGATGACTAACAGGAACTATAGTCACTCTGGGCTTAAAGTCAGGACGCATGTGTATGTATCACATGCGGTTGTATCACTCCACCAACAAACACGTGTTGACATTCTCTTTTTACATCTGACTCTTATCGCAACTATCATATATTTCATTGCAGCAGTGTGTGGCTAGAGTTGCACTCGGCTCATATTTACTGAATAAACCAAATTAACTAATTAAAGAAATTGGTCAAGAAAGATTATGAAATATAATTTTGTGAGTAAAACCTTATGCTAATCTGAGTTGCCATTAGAGGGGGGCACCCACAGATCTCAGGTACAGTATTTATACATCCCATTCATTATTTGAATGTAACAAATAAGCGATAGTATAGGGAATGTAGTAACAAATTATTTCCAATCCTGCTTCACTATTTCACTTGCTCTAAAAGTTGTGCTGTAGCGTAATTTTGACATCCATACACACTTTAAGGTTGGATCGGGTTACAGGGAGAAAAATAAAAATAAAGCCTTCTGTAAATAACTTGAACACAAGTTATAAAGGTTAATGTAAATATCTGTTGTGCAACTGTTGTTTCTCTAAGCGGAGGAAGTATTGCTTCCACCCAAAAATTTGATATTAATAAATAATCCATGTTTTGAATTTCTAAACATTTTAGAAAAATGTCCATGCGTGTTTGTGTCTGTGAACTGCAGAACCTTTGAATTGAACTGAATAAATTTTACTGTATACTAAACAATTTACATCCTAACTGCCCTCGAACTTGGATCCCTGTCCCCAGCCCTCTGATATTCTTTACATATGAAAAGTCCGCTGCAAGAGTAATACATGTCACCAAGTTATAGTTTTTAAGAAAATGAATATATAAAATGGAAACTAATTACTGGAATGATAGGCACTTAAGAAAGTGCAGAAAAGAGAAAGTTGCATCAGCAACATGGATGGCGTAAGTGATATGAACAGTTATAATTATTTATTTCCTTTACACTTGTATTAGGTTTGTTTTACTAGATAGCTATCTAGTTTGCATGGGCCACTAATCATTAACTATATTAACTTTGATCAGGTGACTCAAGGTCGCATCCCCTCATTCCAGCCGTACATACTCGCTCTCTTGCACAGATGCACACAACAGCTGATATGCACATGTATGTGGCTATAAACAGGCTACCTACCAACAATAAAAACATTGTCAGTTTTGTTAAACAATAATATTTTAATGCATTTAATAATTTCTCACACTTGAATAATATGCTTTTACACAATCCTAGAGAACTATTCACTAAAATAATTATATCTATTTTTAAATGAAAAGAAAAGGGAAAATGTCTCACCAAACAGAAATTTTACAAAGGGCGGAAACCATTATCATCTTCACTGTATTCTGCATCACTGGAACTGGAACTATCATCACTATCTTCATGTAGGTTTATCATAATACTCTGAATATGTTCATCTCGTAGTCCTTCCTTCACAAAATCTACCTCTCGCAGTTGGTCTGTGTGGGCTACACATTTCTGTCAATCTTTAATTGTAACATGTTTAATGGCGCCTCTAGTAATCTTCTTACATATTTAATTTTGAACGTTGAATTCTTGTCTGCTGCTTCTCTTTTTATTTGAGCCAATATGACCTCAATAGGGTTATACTGATAGTGGTACGGAGGAAGTCGAACTACTTCATGTCCCATTTCTGCAGCAAGCTCATATCTCCTATAATTGCTGCTGTTGCCTAACAATGTGCAGAAATTCAGCTACTGTGTATGTAGGGCTTTCAAGCCATGTCAAAATTTCAGTTTTCTTGGGATTTAAGTTATGGATTGACCGCCTCCATAGCACAGTTGGTAGCGTGCTTACCTCTGGTGTGGAGGACCCGGGTTCGATCCCAGAACCAGCATGGGGATTTTATCCCCTCTGGGAGGTCTGGCACGGGGTGCCCTAAGCCTTGTTAGGTCCTGGGGTGACCAATTGAGGAGCTACTTGATGGAAAAGTAGCGATCCCAGGTCTAGAAGGCCACATAACTGGTCGGGAGGGCTAAGGGCGCTGACCACATTTCACCCTCCAGTACTGCACCTCACCAATGATGCCTGTAGTGGGCAGAGGTGGGGGATGCAGCGGCTGGGCGGTAGGCCTTGGCCCTTCATGGGCTGTCGTGCCAGGGTTTAGTTTTAGTTTTATGTTATGGATTTTCTTTTTAAGCATGGAGTGACAGCTTGCATTGTCCACAACTATTACACATCCTTCTTCCAAGCTTTGCAGTAGATTGGTAAACCATTCCCTAAACACTACATTATTCATCTCTTGATGATAATCGCCATCACTTTTTTGACTGGACTGTCATTTAATTCCATTCAAATTTGATGTCATTATGTAGGAGTAAACACAAACACAACACAAAATTAAATTCAATGCACATGTGCTATTATTGCACTAACTACAGAAGGGAGAATCACTGTG
The DNA here is from genome assembly GCA_030765045.1 of Tenodera sinensis. Lineage (NCBI taxonomy): Eukaryota > Metazoa > Arthropoda > Insecta > Mantodea > Mantidae > Tenodera > Tenodera sinensis. The sequence continues at coordinate 40,254,754 of CM060973.1, forward strand.
CTGGAAGAGGGGAAGAGCATAGGAGTGGGAGAGGCCAAGTGAGATGTGGTGAGTGGAAGGAATGGCCTTGAACTGCCTTGTTGGAGTAAAAATAGCTATAATTAATAATCAAGCATCTAAACCTCTACTGCCTTATTTAATACCAAATCAAGTAAAAACGAAAATGTACTTTATAGTGTTAATATTTAACACTAGAACCCCGGCGCTCGCTAGCTACCATTAACTACGGTAGCGGTCATTTTTGACCGTTCGCTTTTTCTTTGCCTTTTCCATGTACAGTTTACAACTTACTTCTTACCAGTGTGATATTGTTATTATTAGGTAACTAGGCCCAATATATTATCACTGTGTATGTATAAATTATTGGAAAATTGCCTTTCTAGGGCATACATTCGAATTTTCTATGCTAAATGTTTTCTCTAATAATCTTGTGGTAATGGAGAGTTAGGAGAAAAAAATATTTAATTTGGTAGTATATAAAAACAGCCCGTACGATGAACATATGTCCTTTATTTACCTCTATTTTTCAGCAGTATGCTTATTCAAATAAAAAAAATACCTCAAATTCTCAGAAAGGTGAAATATAGTGTAATAGTGCAACTAAGAATATTTAGGATTATGAATGTGATAACACAACTTTGTGTATAATAGAACAGTAATATTGCAACACATATCTTTATTTTAGTAAACCTATTACAGTATGACAACTGTGTTAGCACTTACACAGAAAGTTCCTTCCATTGTTATGAACATCCACTTATGCGTTGCATTTTACACACGTAAGAACCTATTTGACACTGTCGTCGGCGATTAGGAGTTGGATGTTCTTCGGTTGGATTAGTCTGTATACAACGTTGTCTAGTTCCCCAGTAGGTTTCTCTTAGCTCATCAGCGAGTTGAGGATGAACCTGTGGCGTGAAAGTTCCTTGCCAGTTATTTCTCGAAACACTATCCAAGCGTTGATGTAGCTAGGTCCAATACATATGTTAGAAAAAAACATGCATCGGCCATCTGCGGATCCCAGCACGAACGGAATATAATCGTGCCATCTCATCAATCATATCCACTCCATATTTTCTCTTGTAAAACTGAACTGTTTCAGGAAGTTTCTTGGAGACTGCAGATATTGCACATGAGTTGTGAAGTGTAATCATTATAATTACATTCTCCTGTGACTTTCCCTGGTAGCTGGTTAGCAAAATACCATCGTTTTTCTTCATGAGAATGGTATCATAAAGAGGAGCTCTGGAATTTCTAAGGTGATCAGGAACTTCTCGTCCCAATCTATTCACAGTTCCTACGATACTAGTGCCCGACTCCTTATGTGTTTTAGCTAGTGATAGTGAAGTAAAGTAGTTGTCGGTGGTAACGTTTCGTCCCTTTTTTAGAAAAGGATTTTTTAGAGACATCACAGCATATTCTGGAACAGATTCGTTCTGAGGCCGCTGATTATCCTTCCCCAGGTACGGGATATCGTTGCAGAGTTACTTTCAGTTCACATCTCTAGGCATCCAGTAGTTTATACCAAATTTATCAGGCTTATTGGCCATGTATTGAATAAATGGACAGCGACATTGTGTAGGATAAAGTTGTTCATCTACTGTAAGGAATGTACCTAGTATGCAGCAAGCCTTACAGTTTTCAATAAATTTGTTCCAAATAGTTGAAACTAGTGCAAACGCATCTGTCTTTAGCCTTTCAGAACGGGATGACCTGACATCAAATCTTAAAAATCTCATCAGCTCCACAAATCTGTCCCTTGCCATGGTATCAGAAATATAAGTGGCCCCCACTTTTTGGACCCTGATGAAAGCGTCTAACTCATCCAAGGAAACAGTTCATTTCTCTTCTCTCTTGCTTCAATCTCGGTAGATATTTTGATGTGTTGAAGAATCGACTCATCAATGAACAACTTCCAAGCAGATGCATGGCTGCTGTCCCTTACATGTCTCTTAGCATAAGCAGTAGGGCCTCCTTTTTCTTCAACAACATTATGTTACTCTGTTCTACCAGGATTGTGACCTGGATCTATGATCTGCCACTCAGTACCCTTATCTCTACTAAGAATTTTTGTAAGTGCAGGAAGTTTTTCCTCTTCATGTTGCCTTTTTCTGCCTCTTTCTTATTATTGGTTGTGTTGAAGTGGTTGCATTACCTGAAGCTTTAGTATTACTAGTAGGCATTCTATTTTCACTTGCCGCTTGTGATGCACTCAAATTGCATGAAGTACACAGTGCTGCAAGTCATGTTCAAATTATGGTTGTATCGAGCAATGCCCATACCTTCTTACCTCCCTCGCAGCACGAAAATTACAGGAAATGTTATCTTAAATTTGATTTTCTGAAAATAAGTAAGCAAAGCAAATATATGTGTATATTGTGTATAAACAAGGAAATGACTAACTACATAAATGCACCTATTACGAATACAGTTTCATGTTATGCAATATCTAAAGAAAGCAGAATAAAACTTACCATTCAAATAATCTTCACTGAATGGCTCATCTTCCGATTGTCTGATTCAGCTGGAGGTTGATAATCATCTTCACCACTACCACCTGATACATCGTCTGATATATCATGAAATATAGCCAGTATTTCATCTGGTTTCAAACCACGGGACATATTACAGGCATAGATTCACAACGTACACTACTATAATGAACAGTTGGTATGAAGACGGACAAAGCAGATTAGTGACAGTGAGAAATCCAACGACAGTGCGAGCGAAAGCCTAACAAAATTGTAACGGTCAAAAATGACCGTCTCCGGGGTTCATGGTCAAACATGAAAAAACGCCCACGTAAATAATGACATGCCGAAAATTATTATGCTATATAAAGCTAGAGGTTATATCAGGAAAAGTCATGAAAGGCCAAGCTTCGTTTTTAAAAACCGGCGGAACTAAACTTATTTAAATATCAAGAACGGTCAAAATGACCGCTACCGGGGTTCTAGTGTTAAACCAATTGCATTTTTCTTAATTATTATTGTAACAAAATTCCTGTCAGTCTCCATATTTCCACTTATTATTATTGATCTTTATGCACACTACTCTTTTACAGTGTCTGAGTGTCTTGAACATACCATAATTGTTCCACCAAAATTTCATGTTCTAGTTTTAAAACATTTTCTCTTTGACACTGAGAAAACATGATTTTATTTTCATAATCAGTCAATTGTATTATACCCAAACAAAACACTACATGCTATGTTGTACCACAAAATTATAACTGCTCATATCACTTATCTATGTTGCTGATACAACTGTCTCTCTTCCTCGCTACACACGATACCACTTTGGAAACTGCGTGCAACTTAGAAGTTAGGTTACATTCAAATGACACGTACAATTTTCCAACTTGCTTAACTGTTTACATGACACATTTCAAACTTTCTTGTGCAACTCAAAGTTGTAAGTTGTAAGAAGTCATTTTCTACCGTTAACCTGGACGTCATTCTTAACAAGTTTGCAAGAAATATTTACCACAAAGAGAAAAATACCTTTTTCTTATTTTGCATATGGTAATTTTAAATTAAGATACTCACTGGAAATAAACAGAGAGATCTGTAGCAAGAATGCTGTGCTTCAAAACCTGCATAACCTTGGAGTAGTTTTCAGGAGACAGCCCAGAGAATATGTTGTGGCTCTGAAATGAACATCAGCAATTACAAATCTTAAACTGACATCCTAAGTTAATGTTTAGAAAAACAAAATACAACCTGGGAATACACTAAATCACTATTATTACATTTTCAACAAACAAGAAGGAATTTCTTCATAGAATAAAAGTATACAGTGTAACCAATAAGCAAGTGTAAGCATAAATTGTTTAAGTCAGTCCTCATAGCTGTGGTTGCTGGAGTGTATGTTTTTGGTGCTCTGCCATGCAGGGGGTCACAGGTTTGAGTCCCACCTTGGACATGTGTGTTTCTGTGAATGTCAATGTGTGTGTATGTGACAGATTAAAAGAATTTCTTTTAAAAATAGCTATTTTGACCAACCAGCTTGAAAAGCTATATGAGCCATTTATAATAAAAAATATAACATTAATTGGCATTGAAGTGGATCATATGACTCCAGAGACATTGTACAATATTGTGTGAAAAAGAAGTAAAGGAATTAAAAGACATACAGGGCTAAAATGAACACAAAGATAGTAAATGGCATATAGAATTAACAATATGAATGTACAGGTTCGTAGTATAGGAATTAGTAACAAATAATGTTACACAATACTATTAACTATAATAATAGTGTGCTATAATATGTAGCTACAATGTTTAACCATCATTACCCTGCTTCACTCTTAGTGTCTGATAATAGGATTTCTTGAGGTAGTTTTCTCTTTAGTCTTGACCTTTGGCGGCTTCTTTGTCCAAGGTTGTACACTAATGCCCTTTGGGTGTTAGGTAATTTGGAATAGAAGGATTTTGAAATAGATGTAGTCTTTAATGGGAGGATTCCAAACTCTTGATGTAGCTTATTGTTCCATACAAACCAAGGAGAATTTGTTGCAACTCATAGAAATTTATTCTGGATAATTTGAAGTTTGTGAAAATGTGTTTTACTAGCTGAGAGATGCGTATGTGAAGAGAGGTTGAACCAGAGATTTATATACAGTATGGAACAGTCATAACCAATTTTGGAGTGTCTGTTTATTAGAGGATATAACTTTGTATTTCTGGAATTAGCAAGCCTCTCTGGTGTCTAGTAATACAACAAGATACTTAGCAGGTGTATATGATTGTAGCTATAACAGTTGTCCATCCATAGGGCTTAATGGTGGTGCAGAATTAAAGTGTCTTAATGAGAAAATCTTAGCTTCAGTCTTGTGGTTGTTCGCAGAAATGCTTCATATGTACAAGGCATTAGGACTATGAGTGCACAGACTTAACGGCGACTTCTTGATATTAAGCTATTTTCCTCTATAGTGCCTGGCTGCATAAATGAAAAATAAAATTGGTGTTTAGTGTCAAAAGTGAAGTATGGAGGAGGTGATGTTTTAGTATAGGGATGTTTTTCGTGGTTAGGATGTGTTCCCTTATTGTGCTTCAGAAAAATCTAAGTGTGGAAGGGTATAAACACATTTTAGGCTATTGTGTACTGTAAATGGTAGAGGACCAGATCACAGATGACTGTATCAGGATGACAATGCACCTTGTGGCAATGGTTTGTGGACAATAACATTCCTGAAGTGGACTGGACTGGCCTGCCTAAAGTCCCAACCTGAACCACAATGAACACCTTTAGGATGCGTTAAACTGCTGACTTCCCTCCAGACCCCAGCATCCAACATCACCAACCTCTCTGGCTTTGGCTCTTCAGGAAGAATGGGCTACCATTTCTCCACAGACATACAAAAACCTAATTGAAAATATTCCCAGCAGAATTAAAGCTGTCATAAAGACAAAGGGTGAACTTGTCCCATATTAATATTAAGTGCAATTTCAGATAGCTGTCCAGATACTTTTGATCAGGTAGTAAGTTGTGAATAGATGATGCCAATACACATACATTGAATGATGTCACCCAATTTCTATAACTGTTAACAGGATAACCAGTCACTTTTGTATCCATTATAGAGTAACTCGTTACTTTGTATTTATTACTTTTGGAACCATTAATGGGTAACTAATTAATTTCTGTCTCCATTACTTCAATAACATTACATTAAGATAACCATTATGTTACTTTCTGCACATCACTAGTGTCAAGTTGTCTGCATGCAAATTAAACTTTCTCATCAGCTCACCATCAAAGCTATTTCTGACAGTCCACACATGCATTGGTGACTGAAACATAAGTGCACTTTGCCGACTTTGTTTTATTGATTAATAATATTTTTTAACAATCACCTAGGGGATATACAATGGTGAATGAAAGGCATGGTTGAAATGATGCTCAGTTATTGATGCAGCTGTCCCAAAAAATACACACAATGCTTAGTATGTTGTGCAAGATGGCAAACTGATTGGTTTTAAAGCAGGAACCCCTGTCTGGAAGTGCACGGTTTGGATGGTGGAGAGCGTCAAAGTTTGAGAACAAACGGTTATGACCTTTGTTAACATTTGTTTTTGGTATCTTAATAAGGAAGGTTTCAAGAAGTGTAGTAAACCCAGTTATGTGCACTTACCTCACTACTGAGTATCATCACAGCATGGTTAAAATGGTGATGTTCCATAGTATTTGTGGTCCCATAGAGTAGAACAAGAGCTGACCCTGTCCTGTAACACAACATTTATATTATAAACTTATAAACAAGTTATAGCACTTAATAGCTAATTCAAATTTCAATATACTGAGATAGTTAAAACGTTCTGACCGGCTGCACCATGTTTTGCCTATCCATGTCCTCGGCACTCATTGCCATCTGCCGCTATCATAGAAAGGTGTGGATGAAACTATACAACTTTTTTAAAACTACTTTTAAAGGCTTTGCTTACCAACATTATGAAAGGAAATGCTGAAACAGGCCACCGTCGTTGTCCATACATTTTTGGCACCTCTTTTGGAAACTATTCATCACTCGCCGTAGTTCAAGTTGTGAAATGTTGGCAGTTTCCTGGCAGATATTTTGTTTTAATCCTTTTAAGGTGTGTGGGTTTGTCTTGTACACTTCATGTTTTAACTTACCCCATAGATAGAAATCACAGGGGGTTGGATTGGGGAAACCGCAAATCTCTACTAACAATTCTGTCCTGAAACACACTTTCAATTGTTCTCATTGAAAGATGAGCTGTATCAGTTGTTGCAGAGACTTGTTGAAAAAAGGTAAAATCGTGCTCCCTGGCTGTTAATTCTCTAAAAAGAAGGGAGGCAAAATTGTACTTCATGATTACTTCATGAACACTATTAGGTTTGTCAGAGTTCCAATAATAATCTCCTTTCATAAAGTTGGCAAGTAGAGCCTTTAAAAGTACTTTTAAAAATGTCGTATGGCTTAATCTGCACTTTTCTATGATAGCGGCAGATGATGAGTGCCGAGGATGTGGACAGACAAATCACTGCACAGCCTCTTTGGAATTTTTTGACTTTCTCAGTATTAGGCCAATCAACGATAACTTATTGTTCTAGCACACACAAACCTACTTTGCTGCATGGTCTTGAATTTGAGATTCCTTTGGGACTATGAGGAACATGTGAATCAGTTGGGGAACTTTGTGCTGCACCAGCAGGTTGCCATGATAACTCAGTGGTTAAGGAGGAATACAAAAATCATGTTTGTTCCTAAAGGAAGGATATGGCCTTTAAAACACAATGATAAGATTATTTTTTACTGTGCAATACTGCTATCCTGTACAAATGAAATAATAAACACCTCAAACAACATCAGCTCTATCTCTGCACTAGTCACATGGAATTTTACAACACAGTTAATGAAAAAAAAAATAAATAAAAAAAAAAATAAAAACAAATGAAAACAAACAAAAAAGTGCTACATGTGCACTAATACATTTCATATATTTTTGTTGTTGTTGTTGTTGGTGGTGGTGGCGGCGGCGGTGGCGGTGGTGGTGGCGGTGGTGGTGGTGGTGGCAGTGGTGGCGGCGGTGGTGGTGGCGGTGGCGGCGGTGGTGGTGGTGGTGGTGGTGGCAGTGGTGGCGGTGGTGGTGGTGGCAGTGGTAGCGGTGGTGGTGGTGGCAGTGGTGGTGGTGGCAGTGGTGGTGGTGGTGGTGGCGGTGGTGGCGGTGGTGGTGGCGGTGGTGGTGGCGGCGATGGTGGTGGTGGTGGTGGTGGCGGCGGTGGTGGTGATTCTGTGTTTCACCTACTCAAATGTTTAAGATTTATAGAAACTGTAATAATGTACTATTAAGATACTTACTTCTCCTGGAAAGCATTGTTTGTTCCTCGATGATCCAGATCATGACAGAGACAGCCCACAAACATGCCCAGTACTTCCAGGTCACTGAATGTACCTTTCATCTCACATCCCTGTAGAAACAAAACACCTTCTGAATACAACATTGTTTCCAGAAAATGGAGTGTTCTCATACAGTATTGTCAAATCACCAAGGGCATTCAAAAATATTTTTTTTATTTCTTATTTTTATATATGGAAATGAATGTATGTTTGCCCACTATGCACTCCTAAACCACTTGACTGATCACCATGAAATTCGGCATGTAATATATGTATTTTTTCATGAAGAAAGTTTGTATGCTATCCATTTTACCATCAACATAACATTCACACAATTTTCTCTATTCACTTTTCTTTTTCGAAACACAATCACATTTTTTTCTCTACTCGCCCTTTATCATACAATTTATGCAATTTTCTATACAAGTATATAGTTCTCTGAGTAGACAGTTCGGGTGCTCACAAATTTTAGATTCAGATAGCCCAGAAAATCTGAAATATGCTTTATAGTAGATTGATTATAAAAATTGGTACAAGTGTGGCCACTCATGATAATGATTAATAATGATTGATAATAATAACAATAATAACAATAACAACAATAACAACAATTAATAATAATAATAATAATAATAATAATAATGATAATAATGATAATGATAATAATAACAATAATAATACTAATAATAACAATAATACTAATACTAATAATATTAATAATAATAATAATAATATTAATAATAATATTATTAATAATAATAATAATAATAATAATAATAATAATAATAATAATAATAATAATAATAATAATAATAATAATAGTAATGGTAATAATCATAATAATAATAATAATAATAATAATAATAATAATAATAATAATAATAATAATAATAATAATAATAATAATAGTAATAATAATAATAATAATAATAATAATAATAATAATAATAATAATAATAATAATAATAATAATAATAATAATAATAATAATAATAATAATAATAATAATAATAATAATAATAATAATAATAATAATAATAAACAATAACAGTAATAATAATGATGATTAAATTCAATTATTCAAGAAGGCTGTTAATTGCCAGGATCACATAAGCATCGCAAAGCATACTTAAAAACAATCGATCTGGGCCGGATTTGAACCTGCCCCCTTGGGATCAGTAGACCAGCGTCTAACCAACCGAGCCACCTGGACTGACAATAATGATAATTGGGGCTAGTAAGCCCTCAAAATATGTCCCACCAACAATTTGGTATGTACTTTCATTATAGGTGTTTGGATATGAGCTTTGAAGTGCACAAATATGTGACGTGTTTACTCACCATGAGGATTGCAAACATGACCTGGGCAACATTGAAGGCATGTCTCCAGTTGTGGTAAGGAACATCACGATAGTTCCTCTTCACTGTGATCAGGAACCTGTACAACATCTGTCAATACAACATCCAGGTGTTATATGCCACATTTATACCAAAGTATTTGTTAAAGAAGGAATATACAGGCTGGAAGGTACTGTTGCGAGCAACGGACTCTACATGATGAGTGTAACAAATATATACAATACAATCGATAATAAAGAACCGTGTTGCTGAAATACAATCATTTGTGTCAAATATTTGGAGCCTTCTAGCTTCTGGACAAATGTATATAAATGGTTTATTATTTCAATAACTATTGTATAGACATTGTGTGAACTGTGCTGTGAAGCATTTCTATCTTAATTCAATAAACCGTTTATACACATTCCTCAAGAAACTAAATGAAACAATTACAGTTGATAGACCACTGTAGTAAAAATTATGCAATTCCCTGCAATGCTGTATGTTGTATTTAACTTAGTGTGAGGTAGAAGAGAAAGATTCAAATATGCCAAACATTTTGAAAAATCTAAAAAATAAAAAGAGAGAGAGAGAAAAGGAGACCTATTTTGCAGCTAAATAATGAACAATTTTAAAAGCCTTCTACAGTAAAATTACATTGAAACAACATTTCTGTAAACATTTAATTGATATATTTTAATACTTTTGTTCAATGATTTTCTTTTAATGCATATTGACAGAAATAAATCTAATATAATATAATTCTTAAAATTGAGTTAAATAAATAATAGACAAAAATATTGAAATTGTACATATTAACTATTTTTAAAAATCACTAAGTAATTCTATACTCCTTTTCATTAAGAGCAGCCATTAAGAATCTATCAAGAAATGTTGTACATTCATTAAATTGCAGTGTTTTGTCAACACACTACGCAGATACAGGCTACTGTAAAAGGTTATCAACAAAGCATTTACAATTATATCATTTAAAATTTGTGTTTAGTGCTGCAACCTAATTAAGAGAGGAATAGTTTACATCAAAGTTTGCGACTTTGGTAGAAAAATAAAATGGCTATCTTGGTTTGATTATGACTTCATTCCTGACTTAGTCTCACTGTTTCAACTATTTGTTTTAAGCCTGGAATTTATGAAATTATTATTAAAAAAATCAAATTTAGTCTCTGCAAACGGGAAATAGGGAAATATTATCTATGATGTATTGTAGGTTTAAGTTGTTTGGAAACTTCTTGGTTCAAGAAGAAAGTAATAAAAATTAAAATTATTTTTCATGAGACATCCCTGATGCAGTACGTAGCATACAAGGCAGCATGGTACCACTGCATCCAAGCACCAAAACAGGGGCGCTCAAGTGGAACCCCACAAGTTACCTGAACTTCCCCTGTAATTTACGTCACTTTACTACTCCTCTCAAAAAGATATTGCAATATTTTTATAAATTTCATATTTCAAATTATCTAAGAGTTTAATACCTTATTTTGCAATACATGATATTTTATTTCTGTACGGTAGTAGGTATAGCTAGAAAATACACGATAAAAGCCCTTGTTAATGTACCTACCTCTTTGTCTATGTTAAATCTCTTGACAAGACCCAGATCTAGGAACATGCTGACGGCTGCTAGAAGCATCTCATCATCTTCCAAAGAGAAATCATCAAAGGTCAGGGAGTATAGGTTAAGTTCGTCTGCACAAGGAACAGGCCTTTCCTGAAACAGTTAACAGTTTTATAAGTTCACACCGCTGACACCTGCCACCTCTTCGTGGCCTTGGCTGCTGATGGAGGACGCAGTAGCCGGGTGATAAGAGATAGGGGATTGTTTTATATAACGCCCTCTAACATAATGTAATATCGGACGATGAATGAATGAAATGGTGAAATGATGCTCAAATGACCCCGAAGTCCATAGAACTTAAAGTCACCGACATTTCTCTTTTCAAGATAAGGGAAAACCTTGGAAAAAAATCCTTATCCGGATAACTCAACCTGGGCGAGATTCGAAATCGGGACCTCTTGAATGTAAAGCATACACGCTACCACAGTGATGTCCAACGTTTGCGAAAGAGGGGAGGTTGGATTTACCTCCTTCACTTTATGCGAACTGTGCCATTCTTTTAACACTCAATTGTATTGTTGCGTTTGATTTACGAAAGCACTTTCAAATCTTATGTGCTAAACATCTGTTCGTTAGTTACTTGTTTGGTACTGCTTGTGTGTAAGAAGTCTATCAATATTTGATGACAAAGTCGAAGTGCATAGCCTTAGAAAATACACCACGTGATCGTCGCGTATGTTTATTTCTCTATCTACTTCATTTTATTCGACATAAGCTATTGCTAACTTTCTTGAAGGTGCAGGGCGAATAGGCACTAAGCGATAGTGAAACGCTTTAAGAATTGGTTGCTATGTGATGCCTTTGAAATTCCGTTCTCTTTGCAAGGCCAGGGAATGAAAAAAAAATGAATAACATATTCCTATTTGACAAAAAGTATCTACCTATAAGTATTGGCAAATTCAAACAAATAATAAAGAATAACTCGAAAATGGTTCACTCAAAAGAAAAAATAAGTATTTGACAAATTGTGTTTCACATTTATTCAGTAAGCTTTTGTCTGTCACTTACTGTTTGCCATTTCTACAAAAATCATCCAGAAGGAACAGGTCTTCTGATAACACGCCAGAAAATTCAATGTATAACTTAGAATCTGCCATGGAATCTCTGTTTCTGTCCGTTACTGGATACTGACTGTGAGTATACACGCTACAGGCACCAGCTGATTCCCTCCGCCTGAAGGAGGAGGGTAGGAAATAGCAGTTAATTACGTAAACGTCTCCAAAGAGACCAGGTTGGCCATCAATGCGCTATCACCACGCTACCCTGGCGGGCTGAACCACTGATTTACATTAATTTCTGTACAAAATGTTTCAATAATATGACATCAATTTGAAACTATCTTATTTTCTTATTTTTAGGAGCTTAAAAGCACCACATTAAACGCATTGTGTTCACGCTTGATGTTTCAGCAAAATTTTTGAAGGAATTGTTCTTTTGATTTTAGCAACATTAAGGTTTTCGTTGTTGAAAACAACTCCCCTTTTAAACACTCCTTTTGTATGTCAGCTAAACGTGTTTTCATAATTTCTGTTGCGCTTAAAATTGCTTTCTAATTATAAGAAGAAGCCATTAAAACGTTGAATGTTTGCAAGAAAAGACGTAATAAGACGCTTGGATAAGCTCAGTAATTAAATCAAGGAAAGGCGGGAAAGGGCGGGGGTGAGGGTGGTGAAGCCGATAATTGCAGCCGTTTCTTCAGGCTATAAATAGGGTAGGTGGGTACACACAATCTCCTGTACAACTAAGCATTCTCACCATTAAATCAGACTAATCCCAAATAAAAGCTTTACAAAGTATATATGAACAAACAAAGACAAAAAAATCTGATGGTTGCACTCACATGACTTTCTCTACTCTTGTACTAACCGTTCTTACAAACTCTTATTCCTCTATCTTCTTCGTATTAGTTGAGATAAACATTTGTACAAATATCTTATTTATTTCCTTGTAGCTACAAGGGGAATATGAAAACTTTTATTCGGAGATGAATTGTATATTTTAACGAGATCTACATTTCTCGTATACTACGATTTGGTTTGTCTCTTACGGTTTGCCAGTTATACAAAAGTCGTGTGGGCTACAGACAGAAAATTCAAAATACACATTTCATTTGCCATAAAAATATATTAAACATGTGGCATTTTACGTTGAAGGACGTCAGTCTGCTGTGAACTATACGGATATTAACTACAAAACAGAAAAAAAGCAATATACAGTTATTATAGAAAAATGGTTACTTAAAGACCATCCTGCCATTGTTCCAAGTTAAAAATACCCTTTTACCTGTTATTTTCCGCAATGAATCCTGTGTATATCTTTAAGGTGTTCTACCCCAGATTAAATGTGCTGGTTGAACACGTGAATGGGAACCGTACCAGATCTCCTAGTCCAAGCGATAAGAGCTCCCTCCACACGGATATGCGATGAGCTGTGGTTCGATTCAGCTCCATCACGTCAGCATATTATATTATTATAATAATAATAATAATAATAATAATAATAATAATAATAATAATAATAATAATAATAATAATAATAATAATAATAATAATAATAATAATAATAATAATAATAATAATAATAATAATAATAATAATAATAATAATAATAATAATAATAATAATAATAATAATAATAATAATAATAATAATAATAATAATAATAATAATAATAATAATAATAATAATAATAAAATAAGATTTTTTATTCCTGCTTCTACAGAGCAATTGAACCTTATTTTGACTTTTTCTTCTCTTCTAATGGACCGATTTCAACAAACAAAGTTCTCTTCCAGAATACAGTAAGAAATTTAACCTAGCTATATTAGTCTACGCGTAACAATCACAATTACTCTCAATCTTATTTTGGCCATAATTTCTCTGTTAATCGGTCAATTTCAACAAAGTTTCAAGACAAAGTTGGGTTTAGGAATCTGTACGCGGTTATAAATCTCTATGACGCTAAGAGAATTTATTTTATACCTTTTAGGCCACTTTAAAAACCTGATAGGTATGTTAATTTTTTATTTAAATAACTATTAATTACTAAATACACCCGTATTCATTCCAACATTCATACTTAGACTTTATGTGAGATAGGGAACAATTCTTGTTTGAGAAAAAATGGCGCTGTAAACGGAAATCGAAGCGAGGACCTCTGAATTAAGCAGCTAAAGTGCTAACTATTCGAATACAGAGGCAGGCTACAGTAATTCTATGGAAGGGGAACACATCTTGAGGTACTAATCAAGAAGGGAAAACTAAAGCGCAAACATAACCTCAATTCCATAATTAGAATTCGTGGCTAGTAAGGCGATTTCACAATAAATCGGAGCGGAAACCAGAACGAGAACAGAAAACAAAAGACTTGAACGTTGATGGCTTTCAGTTAACAATGTAAGTGGGAAAGCTTGTCGAGTAAATCGACGAGGAGAATCGATTTCGCGCATCTGGTACGTCATTTGTTTCCGACTGTTTTCTTCTTCGTGTGAATGCTAGATAATTAGTGTTTAAATGCAAAAAGTGACATGTTACCATTAGGGATTATACTAATGCTGTCAGAACAATACATGCAGCTGTAGGGAGCGCTTATTTCCTCTAGTGGTTGTTTTAAAGGCAGTGATCTTACTGCATACGAAAATGTGTTAATATACGGCTCAATCTTATAGAAGCTAGGGAGGGACCTTCCAAATTGTGACATGGGAAATATTTTCACGAGGCTCCTTATGGGGCTCATGGGACCCAATCTCAGAATTTTAAAATAAACCATGGCCATCTCTTTGTATATTCTAGTTTCCCATAATAAACGAAGCAAGTTTTATTATAACATTTTTGTTTTAAAATTAATCGTTAAGCCGTTATAGGATGTTTTCATTGAAAACATCTCCCTCACGAACTAGGGGAGAAAATAAAGTATCAAATGAAAGAACAAATTAATAGACATAATATACTCCTCGTCGTTAACAAGGAAGAATAACTTGCATTTCTAATTTTTGGAAACGGAATTTTTCATTAATGATATAACAGCCTTAAATATTAATCCTACTGCGTATAGTTCAATTATTACATGAAAAATCTGATGTGTTACACTCACATGACTTTCTCTACTCTTATCATCAAGAGTAAACAGGACTTCATTGGCTATAGCCAGAAAATTCAAAATATACATTTCAGATTTCATAAAAATATCTTAAATATATGGTATTCTAATCAAAATCGTCTGAGATATTTTCAAGAAAATCAAAATTTTTCTAAATATTTTCCATGTAAAGGGTAGTTTAGGGTGGGCAAATTTTCTTCAAAATCTTCGCGTCGCATCCTTGAAAGATGTTAAACTTAAATACGAACTTTGGTTTTTAACCGACTTTTCGTTTTAGAGTTATGCTATCCACAGACTGACACACAGATAGAAACACACACGAGGACTTTTTTCTAAAAATGCTTTTTTTTCCGGGGGTCTCAAAATATATATTTTCGGTGAAATCTCGACATCGAATTTTTGGGTGGAGTACAATACTTCCTCTACTTTACGTAGTAGAGAAAGTAAGTAAACAAGAATAGAGAAACGCTTTTTAGTGTGATATAACTTACCATAAGAGCCTCGACTTCTTTACTTGATGCCGTAGCGTGATAAGAGAGAACCTGAAATACAGAACAAAAGAAGCTTCATTATGTGGTGCACTAATACACTATTTATCTAATTAACATCTCAATTACTGTTGTGACTATTTCTAAATACCGTCAGTAACCTTATAATACATATTGTAAATGAACTATTTTGTATTTCTAAACAAATATAATTCGTTATGCAAGATTTTAAAATTCGAAAAATTGGCAGCTTTAAATTGCTCTAATTTCTTAAACAATTTCAAATATTAACGTTTTTATACTCTTGTTATGACTGTCTACAGTGCTTTATTTTGGTAGAATACTGTTAGTCACGCGGGGCCTAGTATAACAATAGGTAACTCCTGCAAAAATCAGCTTTGCTTCATTTATGCATAAACATTCAGGGTATGTAACAATGTGCTCACAGCATCCACAACTTTCCCGGAAATCAAATGAAAGACATACAAGCGCGTATTCATTCGCCAATAGATATTTCGAGGTCAACGCCCCGAGAAATTCATTTTCCTCGTTTACTTTCTGTTGTAACATTCCGTAATATGAGGAGCACAGGTTTATTGATTCAGAGATACGTATCTAGCAGTTTCCAATATCATTGCAATTTCATCGTGAAGGCGAACAAAGCTCACAAAACGAATATTACCTTTGCAATGTAGGAAAGTTTTGTTATTATACAGCAGAGGAATCGTGAATCCGTGAGATTCGTGAACTTTTCGCCGTGTAATTATGCAACACAACGGTACACACTCCCTTCCTTAGTTGATTTCGGGAGTCCGTCCACAGTTCCCTTCACGACGGTATCAGTGCAGGAATTAATATCCTCTACCTCATTTGTAACAACATATTACATGGTTTTCTTCGAGGCAACACTGAACAGCTCCGTTCTCTTTCAACGGCCAAGATATAAAAAATGAACAAGGATCTTCCATTTAAGAAAAGTTTAAGTACTGCGAAACTCACACAAAACTTGTGTGTTTTTAGAGATATACATTTTTTGTACAGTAAGATTTGGTCTATCTCTCACGGTTATTAAAAAGTAATCCGGAGTAAATCGAACTAGATAGACTATAGCCAGAAAATTCAAAATATACATTTATTTCGCCATAACAATATCTTAAGCACGTGGTATTTTAATCAAAATCGTTAGTCATTTTTGAGAAAATCAAAATTTTCGAAAAAGTTTCCGTGTAAAGGATAGTTTAGAGTAGAGGAATTTTGTTCAAAATATTCATGTCATATCCCTGAAAGATATTAAATTTAAATACCAACTTTGTTTTTTAACCAACTTTGCTTTTTCGAATTACGCTATTCACAGACACACACACACACACACACACACACACACACACACACACACACACACACACACACACACACACACACCTTCTTATACAACTGCTTTTTTGGATTAAGAGGGTCTCTTAACATATATTTTCGGTAAAGTCTCGACATCGAAATTTTGGGAGCAGTAGAGAAAGTAAAAAGTAATTATTGGACTGAACTTTTTTTGTCATAGTATGTTTTCAGATTGGTTAGTATTTTCAAGTAGCCGTGTCACAGAAAACACGACGCCGAGTGAGCAGAACGAATGCTGTAACGCGGTAACCATGCTACACCGGAACTGAGTTTGAGTGCTTTGTGCAAGGAAAACGATCTCACATTGTCTGGCCACTGCGTCCTGCATTGAGGTGAGAAGTAAACGGATTGTCTATCTCACAGTCGTTCATTTTGCGGCGCAGTTACGAACACGCGAACGACTATATGACTGGTTTATGGGAAAAGTATTCGATAAGAGGAAAAACAATTAACACAGCGAAGGGATACATTTATGAAAATACCTGCTCTTATACCCCTTTATATATATAAACACACACACACACACACACACACACACACACACACACACACACACACACACACACAAATTAGTTCTTCTACTCAAGGTGAAATCTAACATCGAATTTTTTGTTGCAATGCAATATAGACGAAAAAACTCGTTGGAATGCTCCAAAAACCAACTGACATTTTTCCTCCATTATGGCGCGGTCTGCTTGTATTTGGTGATATTACATCTGTTAGGTTGCCAAGGAAGCCCTTATTTTTGAACCGTTGCAGGGAAGCAAACCGACAGAACTTACGTAAAAGAAGATTCTGTTTAGACGCCGTATTAATCTGTGAACGCCATTGTATTGCTCGTGTGTGAGTGCTTTGTCTTGAATTGTTTTAGAGCAGTATATACAGATGTTGTTGTTACTGATATGTTCGCAACACAGTGTGCATTAAATATAGTATGTTACAATATTTAACGTTTGGAAGTGATTTTATGCAAGTGTTATTGCAGAACAACATTTGCCGAAGGTGAGTAGGTTCATCATGTGTTGTTTGGTAATGATGTTCAAGTGTTATTATCGTTTGAAAGTACGTTACTTTAACCCTGTGATATTTGAGGTTAGAAATAGTGTTTCTGTTATGAAGTGTACATCCTTCTTTGCAGGGAAAGCATTCAATTCATTTATATTAATACACAACGAATTCTTACTTTAGTCAAAAAACAAGATGTATCCTCTTAACTTGTTAATGGATTCAGTATAAATGTGCTTTATGGAACTTACATGTTTTTGTGCATAATCATGTTCTGTTTCCCTGGGGTTTTCTCACAGATTTGTTAGGTATTTTCATTGTAGGTTGGCAGTACTGCTTTTTGGTGTAATGTCGACTGCAGTTTACTGTGATGTCAGCCATATTGAAGTCTTGGAAGTGCCGTTAAGCTGTTTCCCTTACCTTGCTCTGAGTAACGTGATCGAAGAAACACTTCTCAAACATACAAATGTTAATAATCATAGCGACAAGTAACTTTAAATCAACTCACCTCTATAGCAACTTTCTGTCTTGCCATGGCCTTCTCTACTTCACTATACATCAACGTGTTGTGTATACCCAGTCCACAGAAAATACTGAATGCCTGCAAATAATTCATTAGTCAAAACCAACATCTACTGTTTCTCTTAAACAAGAAGCGACTTGCGACAGTTGTTGAAGGGGAAGATTTCCGTGGCAACCTCCCCTCCGCTGTTGCTTTAGGCAACAAGATACACAAACCTCCTCTTTGCCAACAAACTGCCATGTTTGGAAAACATGGAATGTTGCCATGGGAGAGCCGTGTCCAAACGCCAAGTCAGTCTCTGTTAATTCCACATGTTTGGAAGGAGGGAGAGGAATACTCAACCTTTGTACTGTCAAGTGACAGAGTTGTCTTAAGTTAACACTAAACACTGTACATAAGAAAGGACGATTATGTATTCACAAAACCAAACAAATTCAAGACATGCATAATAAACAGTAAACTTCAATAAATAGTAAATTGGGTGTGACATAGATTCTAGAACATTCCAAAATACAACTCTGACAAACTTAGCAATAACATACACATTTATATTCTTAACTTACTTCCTACACGTGTTACATCATTGGAAAAGTCACAATAGCTTCCAAATTCAGCATATATCTCTTATAGGCATTTTTAGTTGTGCCAAAATATGGGAATCTGATATTGTACTGTATGTTCACCAGCTCATGATATCGTTGCCAATATATTAGGTTGTCTCATAAGTAATGTCGGTTTTTTTATTTTGGTATTTTGGAAAATGTATTGGGTTTCTTTGGTTTGAGGATGCTATTTACAGGATGCCATGGCTAATGTTGCGTACATTGCTGGCATGTATCAGTCTTCACTTGTTAATAAACAATCACAAAATGGAGATAAAGTTTGAATGGAGAGTCCTTCTAAAGCACTACTGGAAACAAGATTATAAAACCGCTGCCGCAGCTTGAAGAATATGTGAAGTGAAAGGAGAAAGTGTCGTTAGTCAGTGTGTGGCACAACGATGGTTCCAAAGTTTCAACAATGGAGATGAGAACACTAAAGATTTATCACGTTCTGCAAGACCTAAGTATGGAATATTGAGGATACACGCCAAGTTTTGCGAGAAAATCCACAGAAAAACACTCTAGGCTTTCAGAAGAACTTGATGCATCAAAAGATACCATACATTGCTACATTAAGACACTTGGAAAACCATACAGAAGCTGTAGATCTGTACATCATGAACTGACACCTCAACAGGCTCAACGAAGAGTGGACATCTGTCGTCAGGTTATCCGTAATCCCATGGATGATAGATTTGTCACGAGAACTGTCACTTGTGATGAAAGATGGTTATATTACTGAAACCCTGATGCCTCGAAACAGTAGTTTGATCCCCGCCAACCTGCCAACGTCATCGTGAATAAAATTAGTTTGGTCCCAAAGTAATGTTTGTGTCTGGTGGAATTTTGAAGGTGTAGTTCACTGGGAGTTTGTTCCAAACGAGCGGGCGATTGATGCAGATCTTTCTTCTCAACAACTGGAACAAGTTCATGAAATTTTGAGACGGAGATACCCAGCATTAGTTAAACGAAATAAAGTTCTATTGCAACAGGACAATGCAAGACCCCATACTGCACGAACCACCATGGAAAAAATTCAGGAGCTGGGAGAAATCAAACTGCTACCACACCCAGCATACAGCCCTGATCTCGTATCATCAGATTATCATCTTTTTCAACCCATGGCCTATTTTCTACGTGGAAGAAATTTTTACAACATTGAAGCAGTGCAAGTGGGTCTCAGAATTCTTTACATCAAAAACCAGAGGTTGGTAACATCGTGGGATAATAAACCTTGCTGAAAGATCGCTCAGGAACATAGAATCTAATGGTCTGTACTTTGAAGATTAGTTAATTGCTTGTCAGAACACATTTCAAATAATTGGTTTTCTTAAAAAGGACATTTCTTATGAGACAGTATCTGTACGATCAGTAAATGTCGTAAACGAGGATATTTATTTCTAGGAGCAAGTTTAAATACCACGGTTCCTAAAGGCAAAACACTTTTAACGATACTTTTAGCAGCAACATCACTCCGTTATAATCCACGAGTGTTTGTTACGACAATGCTGACATTCACGGCAAGTGAAGGGGTGTGTCTGTATGTACAAAGTCCACGCGATGAGCAGGGAGGGTGAGTCAAGGTTGCCTCATGAGCCTGTGTTTGAACATGGCTGCTGTAGATTCTGTCCTCCCACTTCCCTGCTGTAAATGAACTGTTGAAACTCGCTTCTTGCTTAAATTTCACTGTAATATTCTGCAAACATAATACTAAACTATTTTTTCTAGGTTAGGAATTCATAAGGTGCATATACTTACCTCGAACAGTTGTTCATCGTTCTCGTCGAACGGAAGGCCATTTAATTTATTTATAATGGTCGCTACACCTGCAAATAAAACACTTCAAATTATACTTTCCATCTAAAATAGAAAATCTCTTCTGACTACATTGCTGAATATCAAGTATTCGAAGCCTTCGAAACATCTTATTACCTATTTATTAATCATCAATTTTACTAACTTTGTGATCTTCCTAATTTTTAATTGCTGTAGAGGTAACGCAAGAAAGCTTGCCGTTCTGCAGGATACGCAGAAACGTACCGTTACGCCTATTACGGGCGACAGTGTCTAACAATGTCTCACGGTGTGCATATCGTAGTGTATGGGGAGTCAACAGGGAGAGGCATGTAGCTTTCAATCGAGTGAGGTAACTCGATTTTATTAGTAGTATAGAATTTTCACGCAGCTCTCGTTGGCAAGCTTTCGTTGCGTTACATGTATACACGTAGTAAAAATAATATAGTTGTTGAAAATATGAAATATTCGTTAAGCTGTACCTATGATCTGGTAGTGCCTGTTACGGATGGGCATGGCGAGGAGAGAGCGAATGTTGCCCCCTGAACCCTTCTCCACCTCCACACACTCGGCCACGTTTAGGACCTCCCCTGACTCCGCCACGCGTTCAGCCAGACCTAGCAGGTACCTGGATGCCGTACTGCAGGACTCGACCCCTTGTCTCCCAGAGCACGATGACCTGTATGACCAGTGTTAAGAGGTCGTTTAGAAAGTCAACGTGACCTATAGTATCTGTATACATGGAGCAAAGCAAACAAACTCCCATTCAATATTAATAAATGTGTAAAAATAACCTTCACTAGAAGTTTACAACATAAATACAACACCACTCGTTGAAGTGTTTGAACATAAAGAGCTAGGAGTACGTTTTACATCTAATCTAGATTTAACACACATAAACAAAATATCTAGGCTTCATTATTCGAAATTCATGCACCTTCAAAGAAAAAATGTTAGTTCGGCTTTACTATTTCTTTGTTAGACAAAATCTTGAATATGCATCTATTATTTGGAATATAACACCACAAAATATGGCAATTTACTAGAAAAGGTGAGTGTATACTCACGTGATGGATGCGTGGAGGTTGAGTTCGAAGAGCTTGGAGAACTTGACGATGTCCACGTTCTCCTCCAGAAGCAACACTGCCGCCCTCTCACACTTGAGGAGGCGCTGTGCACGTTGCATGATCTTCAGGGTCACCTTCTCCAGAGAGGTCTGCTCCTCGAACAAGTCGTGCACCACTTCCAACAGATTCTGTTCACAGGCAAACACTCATATTCATTATGAAAAACGAACATCAAATTGGAAAATGGTAACACATGGAGTACCCCAAGGATCAGTATTAGGGCCTCTATTATTTTTGATTTATAAAAATGACCTATCTCTTTATAGCGAGAGAACAAAAAAATGTTGCATATAAAGGGTAGTTTAGGGTGGAGCAATTTTCTTGAAAATCTTGGTGTCGCATACTTGAAAGACATTAAACTTAAATACCAACTTTGGTTTTTAACCGACTTTTATTTTTGAGTTATGCTGTCCACAGACTGACAGACACACGCCCGGACGTTTCTAATTTTTTTTTTTGGGGGGGGGGGATTCAGCGGGCCTCAAAACATATTTCCGGTAAAATCTCGACATCCAATTTTTGGATGGAATACAATACTTCTACTATACGTAATAGAGAAAGTAAAAATTACAGCTGCAGTAAATATATATAGTATTTTAGATGTTCATATGAATAGGCATCCATATAGTAATAAGGACCAGTACACATGCTGTGAAAAATTTGTATTTTGATACCCAAAAGATCGTGAGAAAACGGAGCATTTATATCGCCATTTTAACATTGGTAATATGTAGGTTTGTACAACTCCCCTTAATGTTATACCTGCAGGGAAGATTTGTATTTCTCAATTATGCCTACTTTGTTTGTTGTGGCTGTATACGTTTTTATGACATACTGTATATTTCCACTGACGTGTTCAATGTTCACGGGCCTTTATGTGTGAATAAACTAACATGCCACGGTGAAAGAACGAAAAATTAAAACATCGCTAATACCGCGAATTTCAGTTCTTGTAGGTTAGAAGCCGCCATTGCGAATTCTGTGTAGCGGGAAGATGGCCATGTGAGTGGGTTGTAGGTTGTATCTACAATGCACAACACCGCTAAGTAATTGGGTACTTCATTCCCTTTAATCTGAACAACCTACTTCAGCTTATATTATAAACAGTGAATCATAAGTACCTTAAGAATGCACGCTCGCTTCACTCAAGTGCTTGTTATGATCAGTAAGTGCCAATTAAACGCAAGGGAGCCATGTTGGTTGTGCTTTACTTGGACGGGAAATGCTGCATTATGCAGGAAACCGCTTATTTATCTACCTTTGTCATCTATCTCCTTTGCTTTTATCATGGTTAGTATCATTTGTTGTATAATGTTCCAATGATTGTTGGCTCTTTAGCACAATGTATAGGTATTGTTTAATGATAATTTAAAAGCGTACTTCAATAAATAATAATATATTACATTTGTAGGGTAACGGGATTTTTATAGAAGGTACGTGTACACATCATTGGAATTCATGACAAATCATGTAAAATACTCACTTCAATACTGCACCTTACACATTTGCACAATGTATAATATTGAACTACATTTTTTATAACTTTTGCTCAATAAGCGCGTACTTTTAAAGTGAATTAACGCTAAGCTGCGACAAAAGCGTGCTAAAATCCTATCCGGAACTAAATACCAGAAAGTCTAAAACGCGATTGCAGTGCTGATTGACGGATTCAATTGTGAACCAAAGCTTAAACCATCCAAAAATCAGCAACACATTAATTAATTAAAAAGAACATGTTATACCTGGCCAAATTGTGAATCTAAACCATTATCAAATCATCTCGATCACCCTCACAAAATGTCATAAACATTGGTCCAGCCGTTTAGTCACATACACACGGAGAGAAGAAATATATATGTATGTATGTGTGTAGATCAAGATTGAAAAGGGTAGAGTATTTTCAACCTCACTCTACCCGTCCTGATCTAATCCAATGTTTATGAGCGAGCACGTGTGTTCTAGTAACAGTTGATAGAGCACGTACTTACCCTGTTACGTTCGTATTCCTGTCTGGACGCCTCCATTATTTGAGCGTTTGTTATGGCGATCCCCACAAACTGAAGGTACGTCTCGAACATCTGCAATGTTTCCACATTATCAATAGCGAGACGAGTCATTTGTATCAGACACTGTTATAACGTAGGTAACCCACGGGACTGAACTGCCACATGTTGTATTAAGGTATCAAGAGACCCAGGAACTGAAATTTGAATTTTCTACATTTTATAGGGTGTTTAAAAGTACCATGCACACTTCCCACACAATCTGTTTCATAATTTTGAGGGAATAATTATTCAATTTATTCACAAGGAGAAAATATCTTAATATTCAAAATATTCCATTCGTATCAAACTAAAATATCAAAACGGTTTTATGATTTTATGAATTTTAATTGCCCAACAAATTTATTAATTTTAAAGTAACTAATTTATCTGTTTTCATGGACATTAATTCATAACTTTTCCCTTGCAGCAAGATGTCAACCACTCTTTCCCACTGAATTTATGACCTATATTTTGTTCAAATGCAGAAAGGGACGTTTAAATACAGCTCACATGGCGTTTAAAGCATGGGCTATGCCTTTAAAAGTGGGGGAGTCTAATAAGTTTCACTATCAACCGATGAATAACAGATTAGGGAACATTTCCATACAGTTGATAATAATTTTTCGGACAGTTTTCACTCCTAGAGTCCCTTACATCAGCCATGTTGTAACGTCGAGTCAGCCTTTGTTACTTCCCATATGTCATGTTGTATTTGAGAGAAGTAAATCCATCTTTATGTGCTATCTTAAACATTCTGTATAAGAAAGGACTACTATTTATTCACAAGACCAAAGTAAGTTAACACATGTTGTATAATAAACTATAATCTTCAATAAACAGTAAATAAAGTATCAGGTATATTCTAGAACATTCCAAAATACAACTGTGACACACTTACCAATAACATACACATTTATATTCTTAACTTACTTCCTATATGTGTGCTGCATCATTGGATGACATTATAGCTTCCAAATTCCACATAGATATTTTTGGTTGTGCCGAGAGCTGGGAATGTGATATTCTAATTCTATTTCTACAGTTTATGTACTGCATTAAAAACAACTGCTCGTAAATATATGTTGAGGCAAATATTGCCAATATACGAGCGCTAAATGCGCTAAGACGAGCATTTTTATTTCTGGGACAAGTTGAAATCTAAGGATTTCTCAGAAGTTGATTTGTTTTGCTCGCAGTTCTGCCTATAGCGCCTGAAAACTCTGAACCCTCTGTACTCTCAAGTTGTGTAACCACCCTTACGCCAACAATTAGACTCGCTGTTGGTTTGTATGTGTTTGAGATGGAACAGTGTGGAGTTGTGTTTACAAACTGTGGAAGCAAAAAGGAACATTTCCGGCATCGTGTGCTGTTTTACTATAGTAAGGACAAAACCGCTATGTAATGCTGTGCAGCAACAACTTTATAAACCTACCTTTTGAGTTATAATACAAGGTTTACGAGGGACTATTTTCGGTCTCAGCACAACCTACCACAGCAACAAACTAGGCGCTAGTGATGCCAATTATATTATGTTTTTAAACTAAATCTGGTCTTTCTGGGAAGATCTTTAGTTATCAAAATTTATAAATTTAACATTGCTAGTATAGGGATTTAGTTGTTTGATAAACTGCATTTGGTTGGACAGAAATGTTTTTAACATTGACAACACAGAAATTTAGTGGATTTCTTATTTTTGTCTGGTTATTTTTCTAGATCCTCTATTGGCAACACTGCTAGGCGCCGGTTTATTCCTAACGGGAAGGCGCGCATGTAAACAATGTAGGCCATTCAGTAGGTAATATGAAGTAGGGTTACGTACTGACCTTCTCATCCTTCTCGGTGAACTGACCGCCGTCGTTGTCAGGGTTCTTGTTGATGACCTGAGCCACAGCTATGACCTCGTCATAGGCGTTTTTGACCGGCATGCAGAGCAACGAGTCCGTGTGGTAGCCTGTGATCCGGTCCACTTCATCGTCAAACCTCGGATCCTTCAAACATCATCATCACTAGGTAATTCTACTAAGGGTAAACATACATCAGGATATTTGCTTTTACCAAAACGTCCTGAAAACAACTACAAATGCATTAGTTCAATATTCACACGACTTTCTCACATATCGCTTTATTATTATATTACTCACATATAAGGAATTGTTCTATTCATTTATATCAAGCACTCAGTGTCATTCTATCTCCAACTTTATATATTAGGATGGTTGCACCTTACGACTATACAATTATATTTATATCTAACAATAATACAGTCCATTCGCATTCTTTTGGGCTACCCTGACTTTCCCACTGCGTCAGGTAAGGCACGTGGTGGTCGTGCGCCAGGCGTGAGCAGTTGAAATATCGCTGTTGCAATATCACCCTTATTTATATAACATGATCACGAGCTTTGTTTGCAGTATTGCTTCGATGTAATTGTAAATAAACCTCAATCTATAGGCCAGAGAAGATATCAGAGACTTCCAGCAATCTGCAAACATGAAGTGTAAAATATAGGCAATATTTTACTGTACTAAGTTACACCATTAAATTAATTTAAAACTAATGATCATCCTGTGAAAATATATCGTCGTTGTGTTGTAGATCGATTGTCGCGAGATGGTTGTTTGTCATTATACCTTCAAAGGAATGATATTTGTTTTCTAATTCAATATGGCGTATGTAGTTAGATCAATGATTTTTATTTTCAACATCCTTTATAGAGTCTTTAACTGAGGCTCGAATTTCAGTAACTTTTTTCCCCCGAAGACCTTACTGTCCACAATGTTTCTTTTTAGTACTGGCCATACATATTCTATATGATTCAAAGTACAATGGCAAGGAGGTCTAACAACTACATGATGCTAATTCATCAACAGTTCTCGTCTCAACTCCACAAAAGAATTCATTTGGAGATAAATTGTGTGCTTTAAGGAGATCTCCATTTTTGTATAGTAAGATTTGGTCTATCTCTTACGGTTTACAATTTATGCAAAAGTCATCCAGAGTAAATAGGACTAGATAGGCTATAGCCAGAAAATTCAAAATATATATTTTCCATAAAAATATCTTAAACATGGCGTCTTAATCAAAATCATTAGTGACATATTTGAGAAAATGAAAATTTTCGAAACATTTTCCATGTGGTAGGTAATTTAAGGTGGAGGAATTTTCTTCAAAATCTTCGTATCACATCGTTGTAAGATATTAAACTTAAATATATATACTTCGGTTACCAACACACGCGCTGTCCTTTCTTCAAAATAGTTTTTTTTTTTTTTTTTTTTTTTTTTTTTTTTTTTTTTTTTTTTTTTTTCCCAGGGTGCCTTTAAACTTATATTTCCGGTGACATTTAGACATTGAATTTTTGGGTTGAATACAATACTTCCCCTACTTATTACACGTAGTAGAGAAAATAAAAATTACTATTCAAAAGCAACAATGTATGTACTCGCTATAAAACTCAAGCTATGTTCAAAAGCGTGCAATTGTTTCTTGTGTTTGATCTTTGAGGTGAACGCGTCGATGAAGAAACCGATAGTGGAGACTAAGCAAAGCAAGGGGTGGAAGGGTTGTATACGGCGGGGGAAGAGAGAGAGAGAGAGAGGCGGGCGAGGAATCATTACAGGCGGTAGAGTGGTTTTCTTTCAATGGTTCCCATGTTTTTCTTGGTTTGGAGATAGGCATTTCTTCCGCTCGCTGACTCTTGTGACACTGATGAAGGTTATTTTAGAAATGTAACATCTGTTACCGTAACTTCTTCTTGCAAGCTCCATTTGAATGTACTTGAGGGGTTCAGAGTTAAAAAAGTATATTCTTTTCTTTTTCTTCCTGTCTCTATCACGTACATAGAAGCAGGTACCAATAGCATTCCACCCAAAACTTTGATACCGAGTCTTCATTGAAAATACGCTTTTAGAGGCACCCTAGTTCAAAAAAAAAAAAAAAAAAGTAATACGTATTTTTACTTTCTACTACGTATAGTAAGCAGATATCGAGATCTCACCGGAAATACATGTTTTGACCTGAAGTGGGTGGTCAGTATGAGAGTGAGGAAGAGGATTGACGCAAACGTTCCTCTCCTTCGAAGACGTCTACTTTAAGACCTATCAGATCTCGTGTTTGGTGTCCGGACTAGCTCCAGCAAGAGGTCCTAATCTGCAGGGTATGCGTGGGTTATGGTAGGAATGGAACCAAACGAAGAATCAACCAACATATCACTTTATTTGTAAATTTCCAGATTTGTAGAGAACTGCCGACGATATTTAAATAGAATGTAACTTTGTAACTTCACTACAACGTTATAACACTAACTTTGTCACCCTTTAGCAACCGCCGAATTATGTATACGTGCTAGCTTACGTACAACTCCCAAGTTGCACGTGCGTCATCTCGACTCGATTCAAGACGAGTGTGCGTTGCGTTGCATTTGTTTTTGCGTGAGCAACACGAAGGAAGCGATTTCCATTAGCTAACTTTAGAGCACGTCATGGTAAGATAGGAATCAGCCCGCTGAATCACTAAGGCTGAGTACAAACAACAATTGTAACCTTATCACTCATTTAAATCGGCCTTCCATTCTGGCTTACATTCTTGAGACTTTAACATATTCAGCTTTATTACGTCTTCCCCTTAACTATTGACTAGAATCTCCTTTTGTTTCTTTCTATTATCAAATATATATATTGACATAATTTCGGTTTCAGGATGATATGAAATGTAGGCGAAATCGATGATTGAAATGGTGATGACGGAGTAATTGGTGGAATGAGTGGTGCAACAAACCGGAGAACCCGGAGAAAACCCGCCCTGATGCCCGCTACATCCACCACAAATACCATATACGGGTCCTTGGGATCAAACCCGAGTCACCTGGGCGGTAGTCGAACGCTCTAACCACTCGTCCACAGCGCCGTCTAACAGCATAATTCAAAAATGAAATTTCGGCTAAAAATCAAAGTTGTTATTTAAGTTTAATATCGTTCAAGGATGCTGCACGAAGATTTTGAAGAACATTCATACATCATATCCTACCCTTTACATGGAAAAGTTTTTGAAAATGTTTTTTGTTTCCTCGAAAATAGCTCTAACGATTTTGATTAAAATGTTACATAGTGTCACCGCGCCCGCCGTATCTAATTGCCGACAACCGCAGTGTCACCCATCGCATTATTGTCGGCACTACCGCAAAGGAGCCGAAGGAAAGAGACAGAGAATGGCCGCATTGTTGGGGCGCTTGCCGAAAGAGAGAAAGTGATAGAGGCTTCTAGAACTGTCTGCTTTGTGTTTCACCGCTAAATAAGTGAACGTTCCGGAAGCTTCCAGAATAGTGCCTGGGAGATATAAATAGCGGTAAAGTGTGAGAAGAGGAGTCAGACGTACGTGAAGCGTTGAGTAGTGCCGACGGAGAACAGTCAGACGTATGTGAAGGTTGAGTAGTCGTGCCGACGGAGACGGACAGACGATGTGGAGAGTTGTGCCGACGGAGAAGAGTTAGTTCTTTGTGTTACGAGTTCGGAGCCGTGCTGTTGGAGAATCGGAAAAGACTTTCTTGTTGTTGCAACGAGTGTACAAGTTACTGTTTACGGAAATAAAGGTGTTTATCTCGACTACATCTGTATACTTTTCAACACACACCAAAAAAAAGTTACAATATTTAAGATATCTTTATGGGAAATAAGCCCAAGTAGCCTATTTACTCTTGACGACTTTTGCATAACTGGTAAATCGTAAGAGGATTTTTTTGGTGGGGTGAACCATTTCGAAATATTCCTTGTTATCTGTGGGAGTTTTGCAATACTTATACTTTCTCAAATGGAAGGTCGTTATTCACTTTTTTTATCTCTTAGCCATGCAAAGATAACCGAATCTCAAAGCTTTAAAATGTTTGACTATCGCACAAAGCCTACTGTATTCCCATATTCTTGTTCCACCTACAAGGAAATCAGCAATTATACAAATGTTTATGTCGACTAACACGAAAAAGATAAAGGAATATGAGTTTATAAGAATGGTTAGTACAAGAGTAGAGAAAGTCATGTGAGTGTAACACACCAGACACAGAAAAGCCTGATGAGTTACACTCACATGACCTTTCTATCGATATATACTTCCATTGTAGAGAAGTGAACGGTATCTCCAACGCCTAAAGTGTTGCTGGAATGACATCGAGGCTAATTTTACTGTCATAAAGCTGTAACTGTAAAGTTCTGTACAATTTCACACTTATTTTGAAACAAACGCTAATATTCGTGCCCCGTTTTCTTGATGGTTTATTGTACATACCGAATACGTGTTATTTTTGAGAGTTGGTAATAAAACAGGAGCGAAACGAACTGCGCCCGTCACAGAATGCAAGATTTCCATGTCGCCATTAACCACAACTTTTATGATGCTTTTCTGTTCGTTAGTTAAACACACGAGAGCTGCAGGTCAGCTTACAAACGAGGTCGACCCAGATCTAGTTCCTCTTTTACGAGTGTGAACTACCAACGCTGAGGAATTTCTTATTTTTCTGGTCGTAAACACTGACTTGCGGAGATTTAGGGTCCCCTGCTTCACATCGTATCGTCTTTTACCTGCACTGTTTTATTGCTCTTCCTGGAGGTTTCGTCACATCGCTCTTTTAATTTTCCTGCACGTGCAACAAGAATATGGGAATACAGTACCTAGGTACGTATTTCAGTGATAGTCAAATGTTTTAAGAGCTGATCGCCATGTCATTCTGTTTGCGTATCCGGGACATAAATAACGAATTTCCATTTGAGAAACGCACAACTATTCCGAAGTTCAAATACAAGGAATATCTCGTAAATGGTTCATACTACAGAAGATGTATTTGAAGTAGAGAAATAATAGAAAACGTCTTGGCACATACAAACATACTACATTGTAACACCACGAAAGAACATACAAATGAAACTAACGACCCATACATAGTTTTATATCCATAATTACGAAGTGGTTGAACAATGCTTATAATATTTACTTTCGTTTAAATGCCCAAGCAGTATTAAAATCAAAAACGGAATGATAGAATCATTAGTATGAAGAGATATATAGGTACCTCACAGGCGACCTGCAGGTTGACGGTCTCTCCCGTCTCTGCGACGTGACCTAGGACGCCTACTCCCCAGGGAACCTGTATCTCGTTGTCATCAGCGCCTCCGGAACCTCCCGGAAGCAGGAATTTGCTCACTCCACTGTGCACGTCGAATACCTACACACCAAAAATAAACCACGTGTTGAGAAAAGCATCTTCATCTAAAAGTACTGAAGTTATAGGGGAAACACTTCCCAATAATTCAATGTGGCCCATATTACACTAAACTGCAATGGACATTACACCAAAAAGTAGTGCTGCCAACCTACAATGGAATTTATTAATAAGTCTGTGAGAAAACCTTAGGAAAATAAGACATGGTTTTCAAAGCGCTTTTTAATGAAGCTGTAAATTAAAATCTATGACGCTACTATGCACAAAAGTTCCATAAACTACATTTATACTGAAACCATTGAACAGTTAAAAGGATACATCTTGTTTCTTGACTAAAGTAAGAATTCTTTATATTTTAATACTAAATGAACTTTCTCTGAACTAAATAACTTTCTCTGCAAAGAAGGGTGTACTCCATTTCAACAATGAAAGAAAACATCAGCAACAAAACATATAACCTACAAAACTAATTATGTTTTGTATTTTTTCTTCACTGGAAGAGTGCTTTGCTCACTATTTTGTTCTCCTACTAAACATATTTGTACCCAGCCTTTAAAGGGAATAAAATAACCACTGTTTATCAAAATAAAAACACTATTTCTAACATCAAATATCACAGGGTTAAAGTAACACACTTACAAACGATAATAACACTTGAACATCGTTACCACACAACACTTGATGAACCTTCTCACCTTCGGCAAATCTTGTTCTGCAATAACACTTTTGGATAAAATCACTTCTGAACGCTAAATATCGTAATATATATTTAATGTACTCTGTGTTGCGAACTGTATATATGATCTAAAGCAATTCAGGACAAAAACACGCACACACGAGCAATACAATGGCGTCCATAGATCTACACGGCGTCTAAACAGAATTTTGTTTTAAAATCTATCGGTTAGCTTTCCAGCAACGGGTTAAAAAATTATAGCTTCTTTGGCAACACAACAGATGGAATAACACCAACTATGCCCGTAGCTTTACCATGGTTATATTTTACGAACAGTTGGCAGTACTAATGCAACCTAACATAGAATATCACCTAACATAACCAGACCGCGCCATAAAGTGGGGAAATGTCACAGTTGGTTTCTGGAGTACTCCAATAAGGTGTTTGCTCTGTATCTTATTATTTTCCTCGTGGTGCTACCGAACGTTTGGAATTAATTATTATAGTTTTAAAAAGAACAAAAATTAATGTATTAGCATGATATTTTTATTCACTCTTCTAGAAACTAACAGCTTGTTCTTCTGCTAATACTTTCATTATTGGTTTACACATCTCGCTATAGGTATAAGTAAAATATTGTGCACTAATCCGATAGTCAAACTTTTGAAAGATAGTTGCTATGAGTAGGCGTAGGCTTTCACGGCCGGTGTTCGAAATTCTAAAAGAGTCTTCCGGGCTGATTTGCCGTGGTCTGCTGGAGTAACTTGGTCCAGACGTTTCGTCCACTACTGCGGTGGACATCATCGGTGGCGTGGTCGAAGTCTTCTTGGTGAAGGTACAATGGTACCTTCAGACGCAACTGTACTTTCACCAAGAAGACTTCGACCACGCCACCGATGATGTCCACCGCAGTAGTGGACGAAACGTCTGGACCAAGTTACTCCAGCAGACCACGGCAAATCAGCCCGGAAGACTCTCTTAGAATTTTTAGAATAGTTGCTATGTTTTGTCTATTAAATGGTGCTCTTTTTAACTAAATACGAAAAGAACACTACAGTTTTATTTATTTATTTAGCTTTTTTAGAAAAAGAAGTAAAATCCATGCAACTGCAGTCAAATGTAATCCCAGCTTCCAAGGGTGCCATCACACCGATTATTTCACTTGGGCCCTCCCCTTCCTTTACTACAGGCACATTTGACTGCAGCTGCTGGGATTCAAACTCACGACGTTCGGCTTTGAATATTGAATTCTATTTATTTAGGTTAGCATAACAAGAAATTAAAAAGAAAGAGTCAATAAAGAATCTCAAAACTTAAATTTATATGTTACTTGTAAGTAATGCTGCCAATTAAAGGGTAAGTGTAAGGGCAACTGCAAGTATAATAAACTTGTTTTTCAGCGATTTATGAAATACAGTTGGTAACACTGATTAAACAAATGAATGACCAGTGATCATTTGTACAAAACAAAAGAATGAATAGGTGATTATTTAAAGTCTATATGTATGACATAGTTGACAGTTCTCATTTGAGACTGATTTATCTAGAGGAAACCAACATTTGTGTGAGATTTAATGCGCTGCTTCAGAATTGTGTTAAGGTGATAACTGTATGACATTGGGTCGTTCAACAATGTACGGAAGAGAGGAAGCCGGGTCACCTTGGATACGGCGAGCGACCGTAACAATGGTGGCAATACATAAAGGAGGTCCGAGGCTACAGGGCAACTACGGAGTGTGTGAGAGAGATCGAACAGCTTGATAACATCGTAGTGTCCAGAAACCTGCAGAAGCTTCTCTGCTTAGTCACTGTACACGTGCACATGGAAAGAGGCCAAAGGAGGTTACGTCGCGCCGACCCCAGTATAAACAGGATAGATAGTGAGCATTTTAGTCAGTTTGGTGTCAGTTTTTCGAGTTGAGTGAATGACAGAGTAGGTGTCAGTTTGAGTGATTGTTTAAGTCGTCCTGTACAGTTAGTTTTAGAAGAGTGAGTCGGCCAGCCTGTCAGTGAGCATGTACGTGTCGTCGAGTGATTGTATCGTAATATTCAAGATATAAGACACAGTGAAACTAGAGAAAGGCATTGAAAGAATGAGAGAGATTATCAGAACTATGAATTTTAATAGTAGAGAAGACTATAGGTATACGGTGTTAGCAACGAGAAGGAAATTGTGCATTTGTAGTAAGATTTAGAGGAAATAAAAGTGTTAGAAAAGTAAACGGATTTCGAACTTTGGCGATTTTGTTACAATATGATAACGTGATTGGCTAAACTGATCGCTCTAAGTTTTATTGGTGATAATTAGTATGGCATAGTGAGAGTGAAATAGTGAATAGTCACACTGAAACAATAGTACGAGTTGCTTGTGATGTCCAAAGCGAGTTTAAAGAGAAGTCGTTCGCGTGGTCCACATGAAAGGAGCTAGCTGCGTTTTATTCAATGTTGGCGGCACTGGGGAGAGAAAAACCTCCCGTTTTGGTTGTAATTAACATCATCCCTGATAAAGCCAACTTGCTACTGAGAGGCAAATAACCTAAAATTATCTCTTTGATCTCCCATCCCTTGTAATTATCTACAAAGAATCCCCAAATAGGGCAGCAGGCAACCTTTCATCTGACTGTGATTTCGTGCGCATCAAAATAGCCAACGGCCCTCTAGAAACTTGGAATCCATTTAGAAACTAACCAAGTTAATTAGTTCGTCAAACTAACAACGAGCTGTGTATCACAAGTTTCCGTTGGCAGTATCAATACCAGTTTCTGTTTGCTCATGTTATTGCTTGGTGGAAAATTAAGTCAATTCATTAACCACGATTACAGCAAGTAATATTCATTGTATACCAATTCTAATTATGCAAATACACTCTTAGTCTAATACAGTAGTAGAATAAAACCAATATAATTATAACCATATTCCCCACAATGTACAATTGATTCCTACCTCTTGGAGTTGCTTATATCTATTGCTTCCTCTTACATTTAACATTTTGTTTTATATATAATGGGGAAGTTTATCGTGGCCACTGATTACTTTTACCCCTCATTACCCTTTTCCATCTTCTTTACTTCCTCGTAACCATTTTAACCTCATTCTTTCTGGGCGATTGAGTAGCCACAGCGTTGGTATTGCCCTTAAATTGTTGTTGTTATTGTGATACACTTCATTTAGAACATAAAATCCACAAGAGGTAATTTGTTATGTCTGGGAGTTTGTTCGAATTTATTTCCGTCGTGCACTCTCCATATAAATATTATAATATTGCTATAATTAATAATATGATGTCAGTGGCGGATGTCAGTGCTGCAGTGGTTGTGCAGTATATTACATCCTCTCCACATTTACTCTCTTTCCCTCTCTCTAACACACACCACACAACTCTAATTCGCAATTCATATGGGCAATTGAGCTATCGGTTTTGATATTTTTGTTTTAAATGACCAATATCACAACAATCATTATTTGCCCAGTCACCGCTTCTCTCAGTCGTAAACAATAAGTACGAAAAACAGCTTCTTTTCTAAGAATAACCCCGAACGATTTATCTTCTTCAGTTTCGCCATGTTATTAATTTCCACACTTGCATAGATTCTAATTTCCTGCTATGAGCAGACGCAAGTGCATGCAAATTGCTACAGAAACACAAACATAGCAAACAATAATAAACACGGTAGAAAAATAACTATTCCAAATTGAGGTACTGGCCTTGGTAAATTACATGAAGTGCATATGCACTTATAATGGTTTAATAAAAATACTGTGTTTACATTAACATAACTGTTATTTTAATAACATTGTATTTAGAAACGTCAAGTTGGCTAACTGCCTAGTTGATTGCAACTTCTGCTAAACGACTGTAAGGGAAGTGCTCGTAGCAAGGAAAACAGACTTGTAGGAGAACGCAGTGCGCTTGCGTGGTAACAATGGCATGTCTTACCTCGGTCGATCATGCTGCTTTAAGTGGCCGTATTCCGTAATGCAAGCTTTTCCCCGCTCCCCGCGACCCCTCACCCTAAAGGTTCCTTCGCCAGTCGCAAAATCCGGTCCATGCGTCTCTACAGCTTGTTGCGCTGGTATTTAGTAAAGAGGGCGCGGTAAAAGTAAACGAGCAAGTTCATATAGAACAAAGTTCCACATTTGGGTTTCTCACACGCATGTCTATGGAGGTAAATACACATTCACATACAGGAAAACATTAGTGGGTCACTTCGGAGATATTCCTTGTTATTTGTCAGAATTTTGAAATACTTAACGACCTTTCTCAAGTAGGAAGGCATTATTCATGTTTTTATCTCTTGGTCAAGGTCATCTTATAGCGACCACTCTTAAAAGATTTAACTATCGCTCAAAGCCTACTGTATTCCCATATTCCCCTTGTACCTACAAGAACATTGGCAATAAAATAATTTCTGAAAATGTTTATCTCAACTAATATGGAGAAGATATAGGAATAAGAGTTTGTAAGAACAAGAACAAATTCTGCAAGAGTAAAGAAAGCCATTCGTTTGATAAAAATTGTGTTTTTTTAGGAGATCTACATTTTCATCAATGTCATTAGAGAAGATAAAAATTTCCATGTAACGTGTCGTTTAGGGTGGAGGAATTTTGTTCAAAAACAATTGTGTCGCATCCCTAAAGGATATTAAACTTATATACCAACTTTGTTTTAACCGACTTTTTGTTTTTAAGTTATGTTGTTCACACACACACACACACACACACATACGAGACCTTTTTGCAAAAAGAGCGGTTTTTTTTGGGGGGGGGGGATTCAGGAAGCCTCAAAACACACGTTTCCGGTGAAATTTCGACATCAAATTTTTGGGTCGAATACAATATCTACTTCCCCTGCTTACTATACGTAGTAGATAAAGTGAAACGGACAGTTGTAAACATCCTATGCATTTATGTAAATCCAGTCGAGGCAGCAGCAAATGGAATCTTGTAGTTTTTTGTCCGACAGTCGCACATCTCTGCCAACAAAATTCCGGAGCGTATTGATGTTCCCTGTCCCTGCAGATTCCTGTGGGCACGTTTACATGGAATGTGGGTCATTTCACATCCCTGGTGGGGTTGGTTACCCGAGGGGGATGTGGGAATCCGTCGCTTTATCTCCCTTTACCTACCTACTCCCTATACCGATTTTATGGCAGTGACCAATGCAAGCTCTTCTCGAGGTCTCATCGTGCTTATATAAATATGTTATCTATTGTTTCTAGAGATTTTAGTTTTCAAACGTTGTATTCAGTGAGTTTCAACTAGCATTGTAGTAACAAGCTGTAAAGAGAAAGTTTGTCTCCCTCGATGGGTCACTGACTTAACAGCGTTATGACGTCACTATCTGAGAAAGTGAGTAAAATACCCAAATAGATATTCTACCTTCTACTTTCTCTACTACCTATAGTAATATTTATACTTTCCACAAATGGAAATCGTTATTTATTTTTTATGTCTTAGCCGTGCAAAGAAACCGGAAATTCAAGCTTTAAAAAGTCTGATTATCGCCCAAAGCCTACTGTATTCCCATATTCCCCTTGCACCTACAGGGAAATAAGCAATAAGATAATTTCTGAAAATGTTAATCTTAACAAGAAGAAGATAAAGGAATACGAGTTTGTAAGAATGCTTAGTAAAAGAGTAGAGAAAGTCATGTTACTGTATAACACATTCGATTTTTTAGTTATGCTCTGATATTTGTTGATTTAGGGGAGCTCAAAACTGTATGCCCAGTGAAAGCTTGGTATCGAGTTTCTTGATGGAATACTGGTCTACTCGTATCTTCTGAGTGCGTGGTACAGAAAATTAAAATTACGCACTGTACTTGCCAGATACACATCACAGCTGGTAAGTGTGCCATATTTACTTTATCGTAAAACACGCATGGGCAAAATCGGCTCAAAAGAACCACTCCACTGAGACGGGCTCTTGCCCTACTCCACCAGCCATCCCTCCCCTTCACCGCCGTTCAGCTTCCGACACGCCTCATTCAGCTGAGAGTATCACTTCGTCGGGACGTCTGTTTCATGAAGAGTGGCGCATTTGTTATAAGTTACAAAATCAAGAAAATTTGCTGTTTCATACGCAGATTTCAATTTGCAAATAAAAAGTATTGTAATATCAAACTCCATTTTGATCAAACTTTGGTGATCTTATAGGTATTTATTTACAATTTCAAAAGGTGTTTTCTGAAGGCTCAGTTTTAAACATAAAAGGGACGATATGTTTCCACTTTTCAGGGATTTAGTTTCTTATATATATTATATAAGCTATTTTATTTCGTGTTTCATAATTTGACCATAATATTGAGTTTAAAACCAAACAATTTATTATGTTGATGTACTAGTTTTAACATATGTTTAAGGTTAAATAGTAATGAAACCATATTGACTTATTTATCGTGAAAGAGAAACAATTTAGTATGTTAATCATAAGGTAGTGTAAGGATATCTCGTGCATAAGGTAAAGGAAAGTCACAAAATGAAGGATTCTGTAATTTTCCTAACCACAGCAGGTGGCTGAAACAATTATTGTATGCAAAAGATATTATAATTAACACAATAGCTAATAATAATGTAGAAATTAATACTACCGCGCAGGTGGAACAAAGCCACCACTGCACTTGTATCAAAACAACCCTCTACTCGGTAAGAGAATGTGGGGTAAGGCAAGTTCAATCACTGCCGCTCCTCTCGTGCCTATGCCTGTGCTAAAAGATAACCACTTCAGGGTTTAAAATACATAAGAAATAGCTTTAAAAGGAAATGTAAACATTTAGAAGAACTGTAACCCACCATTCCTCTCTTTTATATAGTAAATCCATTGCGATGTCAACAAAGTATTCCATTTTGTTAATACTGCACATGCGCACAAAAAATTGCCAACCTAACTAGTAGCGCAGTCTGCGAACATGTTCTACTTCTTCTAAATACACTCATTAAGAAATCATCTGTATGCATCATCATTACGCTGAAGATTTAGACGAGCACCTAGAGATCGCTCTCGCCTTCTTTAAGGCGAATTTTTTATTGAATCTAATTAAACACACACACACACACACACACACACACACACACACACACACACACACACACACACACACACACACTAACCTAAATTTCCCTCGAGACACAGGACCCCTCCTATTTTTCTTTCATTAGACACTATTGACTAATAATCATATTTATTTATTTAATGGCCTTCTCCTGCGCATCTTGCGGTGTTTTGTGCTCAAATGTTGGTGGCTCTTAGGAATAAACTATATAGCCATAAAGCGTCTACTGTTGGAGAAACATTAAACTAATTAGTGAAAATACATAAGTACCGGTAAGTAATGAACACAGACCCGTGGTTTTCATATGTATATTATGTAGGTATGTAGCTATTTGTGAGTGTCAGAGGAACCTTAAATACCAAAATCATAACTACATATAAGATTATAGTTCGCTGGTTACAAAATAACTAACCTATAAAATTCAACAGCAATTCTGAGATTATACTTCGTAATCAACAGATCACAGCTAAGCTGCTGCATCTGTCAACACTCCAAAAAGTGTTATAAAGAAGACAAGAGCAATGAAATTACCTAAAACTAGAGGTTTATTAGATGATCTGAGGACTTAAGGGACCCTGGGACTGAAAAATTATCAAATTGACAATTTTTAAATTTGTGCATATAAACATTTCTCAGACCTTCAGTCACCGGTTGGTAGTGACATATTTTAGAGTCCGCCATTTTTAAAGGCCTAGCGCAGCTCTAACTCTAAATTCCATGTGCGCTACATTTAAATGCCCCTTTTCTGCTTAAATTTTCGGCAGTATTTAAATAAAATATGAGTCAAAAGGGCTAAAAAAACAACCACATTAAACGGAAAGAAGTGGTTAAACGATTAATCTGAGGAGAGAAACTACTAGACAAAAGAGGGAAGGTGTGACAAACAGATAATCTCATGTACATATGTATATGTGTAGAAACATTGATTTTTCTCGACTTTACGTTTTTTAACGCATTGCCTGCTCCATGTACATTAAATTGTGTGCTTTGTTCCAGCAATTTTTTCAGAATGTGCTTCATTTATGTAACTTCAAACTTTGAAACTCTGAAAATTGGTTTACCTTCAACCTGTTTGTTGGACAATTAGGTTTATAAATAATGAATCTGTTGCGATATTTTAGTTTTTGACGCACATGGAGTACTTTGAATATTAAGGTATTTTTGCATTGTTAATAAATTGAATAATTACCTCAAAACTATAAAACAGATTTTGCTGGAACTTTGTGTGATAGTTTATAAAACAAACACACCTAAGTATTGATTTCATGCCTATAAAAGTATAGAAAATTCAAATTTCGGTCCCTGGGTTGCTTAAACAGCCTGTAACCTATATGTCGTCCTTTGTTA
The DNA here is from genome assembly GCA_030765045.1 of Tenodera sinensis. Classification (NCBI taxonomy): domain Eukaryota; kingdom Metazoa; phylum Arthropoda; class Insecta; order Mantodea; family Mantidae; genus Tenodera; species Tenodera sinensis. The sequence continues at coordinate 40,294,950 of CM060973.1, forward strand.
TGACAGCTTGTTTTGTATTAGTAAACCCATCGCGGAATATAACAAATGACCCCATCTTGTTACTACTGCGCATGCGCAGAAGCAGCTGCCACATCAGCCGTACAAGTGTTGTTGTTGTTGTTGTTGTTGGTTTATTTAATGACGCTGTATCCAGTGTATTCTGGATTTCCGCGTCTGGTGTCTTTGATGAAGTAGAGATGTAGATGTAACATAAGATGTAATTTGAATATACATATGTTCTTATTATGCTGTTAGTATTATAGTTTCATTTTACATTTTTTGAGAAAACGAAGAAGAAGTGGTGCTATATAACGTATTTTCCAATTTAGAAGTGATGAAATATTCCAGGGACCGTGTCCAATACGTGCACATATGTGTGAATATAGAGATGTCGAATGTTGGTGATTTCTAGGGCATTGAAAGAATATATGATCTGCATCGCCAAACTGACCACACTCACAGCAATCTGTATCGCGTTTTCCGATCTTAAATAAATAAGCCGGGGTGGGTGCTACGCCTAATTTCAATTTCGTTGCCAGAGATATAGCCTCTTTATCTACATTTCCCACTGAAAACCATGGTGTTTTAGATGATCTAGGTAGATGGAAATAAGTATCGATATGATGAGTAATATGTTGTCGAACGTCCTGGATGTGTATTCCTGGTGATGGATTTGGGGGAGAATTATCGGCAGCTGCTTTGGCCAGTTTATCTACGTACTCATTACCTGTTATGTTGGAATGGCCAGGTATCCATATCATATGTGTCATGTTATGTCGTTGATCTAAAGAATCTAGTTCGTGGAAACATAATATTTCCCACCAATCAAGAGAAGGTTTTATTTGGAATCTATTAAGAGTTTGTATAGCACTGTAGGAATCGATACAGAGTAGGATTGTGGAATTATGTATATGACGTAAAGAATATAGAGCTTGGTATATTGCGTATATTTCTGTTGAATAATTAGAAAAATAACGTGGAAGAGTGAATGAGTCGCTGGTATCCGTGGTACAAGTGCAATCCGGCTGAACCGCTTATTTGAATCCTGTTGATGTACACACACTAACTTAGGCGCCATAACCTAACCTCAGGCTGAATTTCAATACCACAGCCAGAGGACCTGCCGTTTTACTGCGTGTTTTTCAATCAAAGGTTGGCACGAGAGGCACAAACTGCTCCCTGCTGCCGGAAACTCAAACTAACCAGCGGCAACAATAAGGGAGTTTTTCGCCGTTTAATACTAAAATAATGTTTATTATCGTGTAAATTATATTCCACTACTTTAAAGATCTTTGCTAAATGCTGTATTCAACTTGAAGGTGATTTCTCTGTCCTTCTTGCTTGGTAAATCAATAGCATCCGCGTTGATTTTGCCATAGCAACACGTATTTTCGTTATTCTTTTTACTACATGCATACATTTAGCAACTTAATGTATAAAAACAAATACAATTTTCAATTTAGATACCTTTAAATTATCATAAAAATTAAAACATGAGGTTTCATTTAAAGCATAATCCACAAAAATCGACCCAAGAAGAGCTGCAGGCGGCTTCTAGAAAGAAACACATTTGTGTTCTAAGTATACAAGTTGTACTCACAGGCATCAAAAATGTCGGAGTTAGATAATCTGACACAAGAACAAGCTGAAAAGGTGTTGCAGTTTCAAGACTTATCGGGATTGGTGGAGTTTCCTGTGTGCATTGAAATTTTAGAACGATATGATTGGGATCTGGATTTAGCTGTAAATGAGACAGTGACATCTTCGGAAGACAATTTTACAGAAGCTTCTGATACTGACAGTGTCATAGACAATGTGCCGTTGTGGGTGCGAATGTTACAGAGAGTGAATTATTTTGGTATACGAGGACTGTTCAGATTATTCTTAAGAATTACATACCATACCATATCAAGTATATTTCACATATTCCGATCGGATACCCGAAGACTTGTTACAGAACCAATGGATGATGTTGTGTCTTTCATTCACTATTATGAACAAAGATATGGCAACAGTCATCCTATTTTCTACAGAGGGTCGTATTCTCAGGCTCTGAATGAAGCCAAACAAGACCTAAGATTCCTGTTAGTATATCTGCATTGCGAAGAGCACCAGGATACCGTCAAGTTCTGTGAGGAAACGTTGCCAAACCCAGAGGTAATCCAGTACATTGACTCCAGAATGCTCTTCTGGGCTTGCTCAGTGACGTCACTGGAAGGATATCGTATTTCACAAGCATTCCGAGAAAACGCTTATCCATTCCTTGCCTTGGTAGCCCTGGTTGACGGAAGGATGAGTGTAGTTGGAAGACTGGAAGGAGAAACTGAGCCAGCTGGTCTAATTGATTTCCTCAGCAACCTTATAGCAACCCACGAAGGTGCATTTGCTCTTGCAAGGGCAGAAAGGTATCAGCGGTCTCTGAACCAGGCCTTGAGACAGCAACAGGATGAGGATTATCGGGAGTCGCTAGTCGCGGATCAAGAGAAAGAACGTCGAAGACGTGAAGAGCAGGAAGTTGCATTTCGGCATCACCTTGAGACTAAACTACATCAACAGCTCGTTGCACATCAGAAGCGTGAACTCGCCTCGAGGATACCAGAAGAGCCTGTAGGACACGATCCTCAAGCTGTACAGATTGTTTTCAAATTGCCCAACGGCACTCGGCTGAAGAGAAGATTCCTCAAGAGTCATTCATTAAAACACCTCTACTATTTCGTCTTCTGCAATCCAGCAGCACCAAATTCTTTTGAAATAACAACAAGCTATCCAAAGAGAGTGCTGAAGTGCCAAGAAGGAGATGATGACGCCCATGCACAAACCCTTGAAGAGGCAGGACTTGGCCACCGCGAGGTTCTCTTTGTGCGTGATTTAGAAGCATAATTTGGCTGGAAGCTCAACTCTTTTTACAATACAAGAATTGTTCTGTTGCACTGTTTTTACACTATTAAATGTAAGAATTAAGTGGTCACAACTGGAAGTAACTACCAAAGCAGCAAATTGTAATAAACATAATTTAAATAGTGCAACCAGTGAAACTCAGGAAAAGTTTGTCTTCCCAACTGTTGGCAATGAAGCCTTACATAGCAAAGCTTGTGTTTATTTCTTTAAAAAATTCAAAATAAAATCACAGATATACAGAGCCGTCTGCTCCCAATATCTCCAATCAGTTCTATTTATTCCTATTTATTAAAAGGGCTTCAGTTTAATCTAATCACAACTACGTGTATGCAGTATATTTTATCAGTAAGACTAGGATATTAGTTAGAAACTGAAAAAAAAAAGTGTTGTTTGAAGAGGTCCAAGAAGAGTGTTCTTATTGCAGTGTACAATCTAGAAGTTCCAAATTTTGAGGTTAAGCTAATTGGCTGGAATCCAATGTTTTGTTGTGCAACTAAAAACATACTTGAATACTATCATATATAATTTGTCTGAATTGCTCATGGTTATATTAGTAATTTTAAAAGCTCTGTAAAATAAGATTTAATAAACGTTGGTGTTTATTTAATGTAAGCACTATCAGATGTGCATTTAGCAGTATTATAAATAATTTAAGCAGAGGGTTTTTGACACTGTTGATTGAACTGTAATGATACACAGACGTCGCTGAATTGCAAATACTTTCCCTCCTATGGTATTGATATCTTGGTACTTTGTTTCTCTATATTAAAATGTCACTTGAAGCACAATGCAACGTTTTGCATGGAAATAACACGGACCACTGTTTTGTTTATGACTGATTGTTATTCTAAGCCCGTTTTCATGAGGTTCCGAGTGTTCGAGGTCAAAGGTGTCCCTTGTAAGTTATGAAGTAGTGTGTGTGTGTGTGTGTGTGTGTGTGTGTGTGTGTGTGTGTGTATTTGTGTCTGTGTGTGTATTTGTGTCTGTGTGTGTATTTTATGTTATTTTATTTATAAAGTTTTTATCCATTTTATTTTTACAGTGCATTTGATTGATTCATAAGGAAATTTTATAAAAGTTTTTTTGTTTAACTTGAGCTGCTTTCTTTGCCAAAAAATCTGAGTTTTCATTACCATCCACTCCACAATGAGATGGAATCTACTCTAATACAGATTTGTTGATTCTTTTTTAAGGAAGTATTACTTTTGCTGGTATAGCAGCCTGTGAGGTTATGCAAAGCACGCAAAAACCTGACCGGAGACAAATCCAAGATCATACGCCATCAACAGTCTCAGCCACAGTAAATGCCAGCCCATCGACACCAACCATAGACAATGGGAGCAGACCCCACTTTAGCCCAGCCCATGCAGCAGCCAAGCCAATAAACAGACCAGACCAACCCACACATGCTGTGAAACCCAACGGCCCAGTATCAGTCGTCGCCGAGACTAGCACAGTACTACGGTCACACCACTGAGGATGTTCGACACAGCTTCAAACGAAACATCTGGAAGATTTTCCGCTAGACCTTGGCCCACAAGCCCGGACAATCATTTTCTATTTTAATAATGATGATAATAATAATAATAATAATAATAATAATAATAATAGTAATAATAACAAAAATAATAAACCGTGACAGATGATAATATTAATTTGTGTGTTGTTGCGGCGGACAGAGTGAACACAGGGTGTAGTGTGACCTTGGCAGAATTAAGCCATGAGCAGGTGAAGTTAGAAGCTCGTTTTCACTCTCTCGTGCACGTCCTGGAGGAATTAGTGGAGTAATTGCATTGCCCTAGTAGCTGGAAGGGACGAGGGAATTAATTGCATCGGTCTTCCTCTGTAATAGTCTTAGACAAGTCACTTACTTGGAGATGGAATAGACCAAGCCAGTACTCTCCTCCTTTTACATCCAGCACTGCTTTGGCAGCAGCGTACGTTCACTAACGTGTATTAGATACACAAATAAACAACCATATTTTGGCCTCACCTCGACACACCATTTATTGTGTGGTGTATTTAAGGCAATGTGTCAATGAAATTTGGCGAAAATTTGCATTCTTCATTATGCTTATGCTTTGTACTTTAACGACACACTTTCATTTTCTCAATATCGACCATTTTTAAAGCTCCAGGAGGGCATTTAAATGTCCAACTTCGCGTGGTCATGCGTCGCTACAGTCTTCAAATGCAATTTTCGCTTTCACTAGCTTTGATTTTAGTCTCTTCCAGGAAATGTTACTTCACAGAAGTTGTGAGTTGGCTGTGCTGAAATCAATTCCATATATCCAACTGAAATGCGCGAAAATTGCAATGTGTTTTGCTTATATACAGAGAAGTGCAGTCAGTGTTCTGTAATTCTGTAATGTCTCCAGGTTATTTCATGTTCCAGTTATATATTAGGCAGAGAATTTAGCAGAGATACAATGAACTGTAGAATCCAAGCGTCATTTCATATTAACATGTCAAAAAGACATTTTTCGTAATTTAAAGAAAGTTTGACATAGGACATGGAAATGTTGTGTATACTATATATTTCATTTTTGTGTGTGTGGAAAAAAAATTCGAAGCAATCAGAAGAAAACTGGATTTTTTAACTTTTATAGACATATTGTCTTGAAAGTATTCTTTATAGCTGATAGTTCCTTAGATAATATGCTAACTACTGAGTGGTACGGCTGTGTAGCCCTTATTCGGAAGGTCCGGGTTCAAACCCAGGTGGGTTGACCAATCTGACTGCGGTTTTTTCGTGGTTTCCCTTAGTCGCCAAGGTAAATGCCGTACTGGATATTTAATACGACAACCCAAAGTTGCACGTTAAGTCTAAAACAACTGTGCCATGTATCCACAGATAATGGAAGTGGATAGAACGAATGGGTCCCTAATGCCGTTTGCCCATCACGGAGGCGGAGGTGCAGTTGCCCTGCAGTGATCCCTCTGTAGACTCGTGACGTAAGATAGTATGGTATAGGGATGAGACCTTGAAGGCTGTCAAACCAGGCAGATTGGATATCACCCTAATGCCACAGACCACTTTCACAAAGTCGCGAATGTAGATATTTGTACACAAGGAATAGCATTCCCGTTCACCTACCACCTAGGTGGCCCTGGTTCGATCCCAGGGAGCCGCATGTGGTATTCGTGGGGGTCGAAGTGGCATCAGGACGGGTTTTCTGAGGTTTCCCCCGCCACTCATTCCACCAACCGCTCCATTATCACCTTTGTAATCATCAATTTCGCATGCATTTCATATCATCCTCTTCCTCTTCCTCACTCTCATACTGACCACTCACTTCCAGGTGTTCACTCTGTCCGGTCCATAGGTTCCTGTGTTCCCTGACAGACGTCTGACCCTAAGCACTGACTTGTAACTCCTACATAAGGGGGCGGAAATCACAAAGAAAAGCAATAGCTTTCCATCCACTATTTCGCTGTAAATATACTTTTTGAGGTCAACTGAATACAAAAAGGACTAAGTAAGGATCTGTGTGTTTGTGTGTATGTGTGTGGTTAAAATGGAAGAACAGTAGATCGTTCAAATACCAAACTTTGTATTTAAGTTCAGCATATTCCAAGAATGCGGTAAAAAGATTTTCAAGATAATCCCCACTCCAAACTACTCTTTACATGGAAAACGTTTCGAATCTTCCCAACAATAGTTGTAACGATCTTAAATAAAATGCCATAAGTTTAAAACTTTTTCACGACAAATGAAATGTAACAAAGAAGGCCAACAACACAACGCAACTGAAGGCACAAGTAAGCTCGGCTATCGCACACAACTAGCGATAACTAGCCTGAGAAGCAGTGTATTCAATGTGACAACTTTTGTTTACGTCTCCATAGCAACGACCTTGCCCTCTTACCCTATATCCCACTTGCTTGACTTCTTTCATGTATGTTCCTTTAAAATTCAGACAGTAGAATAACGATGGCGTTGCGTGGCTGGAGCACACCCCAGCCAATCCAATATGTGGTACAAGACACAGTATGTATACACTTACTTTGGAGACGAGAGTCTTTCGGCCCCCTCGAGGACCGTCCACCAGGAACAAGGAGGCTCCGTCGGCGTCCAGGAGAACGGCGAGGTTGTCCACGGTCTTGTGAGAGAGCGACTTGAGGTCCAGGTCAGTGGCCACATCGCGCACTATGCCGAGGAAGAAGTCCCTCTCGCCTTGAGCACGCAGTAACTCACGCTTCACCGCCCTGTTGGGTGCCGGGGCACATTGGGGTAACCGAATCTTGCTCTCTATCAGCAGGGACAGCATGTTGATGGAATTGGGCGGCAGCGACGTATACCTGCAACAAACATCTCCTTCCATCATTTCTGGTAATTCACGGTCAGGTCTGTGTCCAATATCAACACTGACCCAAAACAGTAATGTACACTCCACTGACATTGTCCCATCGAACAGAAAGCTGCATATATCGATCTACATTGCTGGACGTACAGACTACGTCGGCAAAATAGTAACAATGCATCAGAAAAGGAACATGCTTAAAGGTATATGTACAGTTTGTTCACCAGCTCCTGTCCCTGGCAGGAATGCAGCTAGCCAGTACGTTAGTAAATAATTCCAGTGATATCTGAAGCAGGAGTCGTGTTTCTAATCGCCCTTACGATACTAATACCAACCTTGGAACGTGTATTTACGCTAAATCAACACAAAGAACTCACTGAAAATAGCGGAACTTAATTGTCATTTTCAGCTCATAGAGTATATTTAGCTTATAAAACGTAAATTATTTCTTCAATTACTCCGCCTTACTTCCACTGAACATTTTCTATCCTTTCTATATTTTTAAAAAACACTGCCATTCTGTTTCCGTCTCAAATGATATATTCTCGAGCGTTATATCGTGCAATTCCTCTAAGGATAACTCACCTGTTACATTTCTGTATTAATTTTACCTTGGCCCAAGCTAGTTCTATGGGATTGAGATCACACATCTATGGGGGCAAACAAACGACAGTGTGGCCTAAAAAATCCAAAAATGTGTCCACTTTAAGAGTCTTTATGTTTGTTATAAATTTAGATAATATTTGCTATAAAGATCTGTTTTACACATAGAACTGTCACTCTAACCTCTTTGTTCCGTAACACAATACCATAGCAGATTTCACAACACTCCTAGGTGGAGGATTATCTGTTTCTACATTACTTTTACCATTACTTCCGATATAAAACTAGTGACAAACCCGATTTTACACGGGCCCTAATGACCTAGTGTCGACGGGCCCTTAAACCCAACTCACTCACGATTTTACAGCTGAAGCTAAGAGAAATTAGCAGTGTGTAAAGATAACGTGAATAATATTGGAGGTAAGTTGGCAACGTGACCAGCAAAGCAACGTTTGTGCGGAAGTTTGAAAAGCTCGGATTACTCTATTGGAATGTCTCTCCCCTGCCCTACATTCCCCTTAATCTATGAGCTGATGAACAGAAAGTAGGTAAAATTATTCATAAGTTGCAATTTTTTTTATTTGTATTAAAAATAGTTTACAGTATTGGGATTGCATTCCTGAAGTTTCACGCTTATAACATCATTCTAAATATCAACAAATTATTTAAATAGTTATGAATGTTGCTGTGTCACGCCCCCCTTTTATTTCCTCTAAAAGTTTCCTGTTTTTGTATTTCTTGCTGTTTTGACTGTCAGTTTCCTAAGTATTGTTTGTTCGCTTTTAGAAGGCTGTGAACAAGATGGCGAAAGGTGTTTATTGATGTCGCTTTGTTTTGAAGTGTTTACTGCATAATCCTGTGGAACAGAATTTCAATGAACATTTTAGTTAGATGCTGGTGAGCTTTTACTCCAATGAATTTTCAAGAATTATCTCAAAGTAACAATATATTTTTTTTTATCTCAAAAAACGGTAATACATAACAACTTTGTTCCACAGGATTTTCTTGCATATTCAAGAGAACTCAAAATTTTTCCATGAAACATCAAGCACTTTTTGAAAAAAATAACCATTATTGTTTTTAGATAGCAAAAAGAATAATACAATTCAAAGTTATAAAAAACTTCTAAAATAAATTACACGCTGTGTAAACAAGCATTAATAATACTCACTTGCGCATATCCTTGAGGGAGGACCTTCTGCTGGAAGAAGTGCCTGGATGCTCCATGGCACCACAAGCTCCTATCAGCTCGTGTGTGCGGAAGGCGCTCCTGCTCTTGCAGCGGGCAAAGTCATGACGTAAACAACGCTTAGAGTTGCTACGTTTGTGACCGTTGCCATTGACAGTTGGGATCGGAGCGAACGGCGTCGTCAAACCCGTTGAAGGACTGGTGCTCGCTGGAACATGCATACCTGAGTGATTTAGGGAGTTTTACTCAAGTATATGGCAAGTTTTAAAAATGGGTGTTTTCGGATCACCTTAGTATCCGTAGATATTAATTATCTAAAAATAATTAAAATCGGTTAATTTTTCGAATGTCCAATTACTTATGAAAGAACTGGTACGAGAGGGTGTCAATAATAGATGGAATTTTTTTTTTTTTTTTTTTTTTTTTTTTTCACTTTAATGCGTCCGCGCTTGAGATTGATTTTGGCAGTACTGGAGAGGTGTAACCTTGAGTGACGTCATTCGCCTGGTGATACGCACTTGAAGGGAACCAGGGAAAGTGCACGTGCATGTTTCCTGTATCCAACATGGATTTCAAGTTGCAGTAGTGCGCGTCAATTAGATTTTGCATTGTTCTTGACAAAATTCCGTCACAAACATTGGAAATGTTGCAGCAAGCCATGCGGAAATCACAAGTTTTTGAGTGAAATAAACAATTTCGGGAGGGTAAAAATGACCTTGCGGATACTCTAGGCCCCGGAAAGTCCTCAACTTCCAATGTCAACACAACTGATGTCATGTTGCGGGAAGGCCGTTGTTTAACGTTAACAAAGGTTGCAGAGATTATCAATATATCTCATGGATCCGCTGAAGACGATGTACGAAATATTCCAGGGTACAGAAAAGTTGCAGCATATTGGGTGCCTCGTGTGATCAGTGACGAACGCTCATTGCGCTCAAGACTCAAGAAACAATAACTGAATTAGTCATTGATGTGACGCCACATCCACCTTATTCACCGGACTTAGCATCTGTGACCTCCATCTATTTCCTGCAGTGCAGAAAGAGCCTTGGAGTAGTTATTTTCAGAGTAATCAAGAGCTAAACAAATGTTCGGATTTCTCAACAGACAAGGCGCTTGAAAGGGTGTTTTGACAATTGGACTTAACGCTGAAATCATTGTTTGTGTCCGAGGGAGATTATTTTGAAGGTCTGTAATGCAAGTTGAATAAAACTGAGCAATGTTTTGCAGTAAAAAAATAATTCCGGTTATATTTTGACCCTCTCGCACATGTAGACAGGATGGCAATGTGAAACTTACCTTGCGCGGCGTGGAGGTGTTCGTTCATGTAGGAGTTGTTGGGGCTGGTGCCACTACTGCCAGAGGCTGATCCTCTACGACTGCTGCACGTGACGTAGTCGTCAATGGTGAGATACCCGTGGGCCACAAGCCAGCCGTTGATGGCAGGCAGGTCAGTCTTGCGTGCGAAGTAATCCTGACACAGTTCTGGGTGAGCATCAAGCCACTCTTCAACTTGACCGTATGTCATCTGAGTCATAATGAGGTCTCTAGTTCATGTATCGGCTACATCGCTAATTATCTCCTTTTCACTGCAACAAAAGTACAACCTACTTAAAACAATGATTTCAACTTTATTATTAACATCCACAGACATTTGTTCAGCAGAAACAAAGAAGGTTGAAGAATCTGGTGTGTATACTCGCAGTGTCTTCTCTGAGCACAAGGAATCCACATGTCCGTTATATACAGAGGGTTGTTTCCGCTGTTTCACAACTAATTGCGGATGTGATTGCTTTGTTTCTGCGTGCGCCGCAAAATCGAACATTTATGAGACAAACAGAACCGTGGCTCTCATTATGCCTAAGTAAATTGAATTATATTGGGAAGGCTACATTACTGCCCTTTGCGAGTGTAGTATTGTTATTCGGCAATTATTGAAACATGAGAAGCGAAATTTTCTTTACAAGAATGTGACAGTTTAAACACAAGTGTGACTGAATGCTTTATCTTGGTGCACCCAGACTTTATTTTGTTCTGTTCATTAGACAGCTGGGATTTCAATATGGTAAATTGCGATAAGAACTTGATGCTGATCTTGGCATATTTAGCAACTCTACGAATTATCAGTTTCCCACTATAGTATTAATCAGCGATGACCATAAATCCCCTTGGGAAACTTCCTCTACAATCTGGGATCATTTTTGAAAATTTGTTCCGCTCCTTGGTGGGTAGTTGGCAGTGCTGAATACGTCGAACTACACGAATCGAAATTAATGTATTTTATGCTATTTTTCGTAGAATTCAACATTTTCTGGTCAAATCTTTGTGATATAGTATTTAAATTCATACTTTATTAATGAAATAATCCATATAAATATCATTCGACGGTTTTACCTTCCCGCTCGAGAATTTATCAATTATTTTAGACGTCTTATGATATTACTTGTGATAATATTATACAAAATGGACCAGTTTAATAACTTACCCCTAATTAATATAAATAGACATAGTTTACACTATGAAATAGGGATATTCTGTAACAAAAGGAGGCCATGGAAAGTTTCGCAAGCCACCTGCATGGCCTTCTCTACTCTTTTAGCTATAAAATCCAAGGAACTTTTGACGCGTTAATGTCCTGAATATTTCCCTAAAGCCCCGCGAGAGGCCCAAAGTTGAACGTCAGTGTTATGCAAACCACGTATCTCATTTCCTGACAGGAGCCCTCAAGCTTGGGCACGAACCGCACCCCGGGACGGACTGAGCAACGCAATTTTTCTTCCATATTGAAACCGAGTTTTATGTAAGTTGACATGAAGACAGTCCTTCAAGCATGCAAATTAAATACAGCAGAATTCCGATAACTCGACCTAATCTGGACTGTCGAGTTTTACGCAATAAGGGGTCTGTTATTCACAACTCATAACGTAAGTGAAAGTTTAGCTTACCACGTACAAGGGTATCTTTACACGTATCAATAGATATCTCTTCGTGCGTTAAAACAGCTGCAGCATTCCATAATGCAAGTGGCACGTTCTACCTCTCAGCGAAGACGTACGGTGAGAGGCAGTTGAACTAGCCTGTGTAGTCCGTGATAAGAGACAATAACAGCATAAACAACCGATAAGGTCTCACTTTACTAGCAGGATCTTTATTTTCCAGGGAATAAACCCACACCTGGGCTCTGTTAGCCAGGGTTCCCGTAAAGGTGAGTACGTGACTCGCATCTGACCTTTCATTTAAAAATGTCGTTCGTCAAGAACTAATGCGCGATCTATACTTAACCGGAAGAGCAGGTCAAAATGGATCGTGGCATGCTCAGTCGAAAGTTTAATGTGATATAATGTTCGGTGATGTCACGTTGCCGATGTTCACGGTCCAGGGATGATCTACTCAACCATCTCTTTACCCTACAGCTCCCCGCTTCATCACCTCGGGATATTTTCTTTTCACAACAAATAGTTCACATGCTGCAATTTTCGGTGAACATATAGTGTTGCAACGTATGACAGTACTTCAGGAAATCTGATGTATTGCACTCACATGACTTTCTCTACTCTTGTACTAACCATTCTTACAAACTCGTATTCCTATATCTTCATGTTAGTTGAGATAAACATTTGTACAAATTACCTTATTGCTTATTTCCTTGTAGGTGCAAGGGGAATATTAGAAAACAGTAGGCTTTGTGCGATAGTCAAATGTTTTAAAGCTTTCCAATTCTGTTCTCTTTGCACGGCTAACATATAAAACTGAACAACGATATTCCATTTGACAGAAGTATGTTCTTCAAAACTCATAGAAATAAAAGGGAATATCTGCGAAATGGTTCACTATACAAAAAATGATTTAAACATAAATTATGTGTTTCAGCAAGATGTGCATTTTTTGTATAGTAAGAATTGGTCTATCTCTTGGGGTTTACCAGTTATTTAAAAGTTATCAGGAGTTAACAGCAATACATAGGCTACAGTCAGAAAATTCAAAATATACGTTTCGATCCCAGGGACCCGCATGTGGTATTCGTGGTGGACGAAGCGGCGTCAGGGCGGGTTTTCTCAGGGTGCTCCGGTTCCCCCCTCCATCTCATTCCACCGGTGCTCCATGTTCATTCCATGTATCATCAGTGTCACCGCCTGCGGTGCCGTAGTAGTAAAAGTGTTAAACACTACAACAACGTTTCATTTGTCATAAAAATATCTTAAGTACATCCAATTGTAAACATATCATTTGAGCATTTTTGACAAAAGGGAATATTTTCATGTAAAGAACAGTTTAGGCTGGGAGAACTTTCTTTAAAATTCAACTTCGGTTTTTAACCGACTTGTCGTTTTGTGTCATGCTGTTCTCTCTCTCTCTGTCACACACACACACACACACACACACACACACACACACACACACACACACACACACACACACACACACACACACACACACACACACACAGAGTTTTTTTTTCTAAAAGTTCTTTTGGATTCAGGGGGCCTCAAAACATATATTTCCGGTGAAATCTCGACATGGGATTTTTTTAATCGAATACAATATTTCCCCTACTGAGTATACGTAATAGATAAAGTAAAAAGGAACTCCTATTTTAAGTAAAGTGTTAGTTTTCACCATACATACAACACAATAACAGTTTCCCAAATGCATAATTAATTAAAATGAATAATTGGAGCCTGAAACTAATAATACCTACCATGTAATATTCTGTAATTAACAATATAACATCAAACACATTTGTACACAAGCTGCTACTGTAATTATACTCGCATAGTTGAGTTGGCAGCAATGGTAAAAATCAACAGAACGCAGCCAGGGCGCACACCAACAATGAGTTGTTCGCTGTTTGCTGTCGCCGTGAAAAACATAAATAATTACAGGATTAATTAATTGTGTGTAAAGTATTTACTGCGTGGAATAATGTACATATTTGTTATGGTTTATCAAAATAAATCAGAACCAATAAAACCGGGGTAGTCTGCATTCGAGACACTCACAACTGTCATCTACTATAGGAGAAACACTTATGGCATTTTAATTAAATTCGTTAGAGGTATTTTTGAGAAAATCACAATTTTCCATGTAAAGGTAGTTGAGAATGAAGTAATTTTCTTCAAAATCTTCGTGGCCCATCCTTGAAACATATTAAACTGAAATAAGCACTTTAGTTTTTAACCGACGTTTCGTTTTTTTCTAACCATTGCTTCATGTTATCAGAAAGGGACTAGGTAATTAAAAGTTTCTGTGCAGCAGGAGTTCACTTCTTTGTTATAAGGTTTTTTCCAGTTAACGATATCGTGAGAGTTTTACACTGCAATATATCTCTGTCATCACTGTATACCTACATATCTAGCTACCGATATTTGGTTCTATTAATCAACGGTAATGAATTTCCGATAAAACACTACGATTTATACTCACCGCCTCGACTCGGCTCGGCTCCTAGGCCATTATCGGAATTCCATGAAAATACAAGAGACGCACGTAATCAGCTGCAGTAAAGAAATATCCAAATACAGTTGCACCATATTTCACATGAATGTACAAATTTGGTGCGAAAATGAGTTAGTAATGAATAGGTATTTGTATAGTTTTATACACTGAATTGTTTTATCGAATATTTTCATTGAGGCAGTATTTCTGTGTAAGCCCTCTGCAATGATATGAAATGTGAACATAGAGACAGCAGAAAGGCCTCCTGATGTTATCAACTTAAGATATAGACAGCATAGGCTCACTTCTTTTGTCTTGTGTTATGAAGAAGAAAGTGAGGTTAATTAAAATTCAATGTATCGATGTGAAGTGTTGATTATAAAACAAAGTGAAAAAGAACATTGAAATTTTGTGATTCTTCAAGAGTGAACTATAATACAAGTAATTATTGTGATGGAAGTATCGCGTGAGCTGTGTATAAGGGAAGTGGGGGAAGGTTTAAGGATCTGGATAGCCCGTGTGCAGGAGTACTGGGATCGGTGGTTCCTCGACTCGACCTTGAAAGAGGCTTTTGTCTCTGGAGGGCGTGATTAGTGATTCCATTTACTGTCTCTATCAGGGAGATGAGCAAATGTGTTTCTCCTTTGCTTCCGGTGCCGACTCGTATATGGGAGTATCAGGTAAATACAAATCAGCCACGTCATCGATTGTAGTGGAGGGGGACAGAGGATTGGACATACTCCAATTACAGAGTAACAGGGTGGGTACGTGGAATCACTATTGCATTACCTCGTTCTCCCCGCGCACCCTATTTGTCGCTAATGAGGTATTGCTTAAACACCGTCAGTGTCACAATGCACAGATTACATCAGTCTGACACCAAGCTACATGCTCCATGCTCATAAGGGCTCATACGGTTTGTTTAACATACCACGATTTTCATGTTTAATAACATGTTCGCATTTGATTCTCCATACATTGCCGATGACGGTCTCTGTATTTAATTGTATCGCTTGGAAAACATGAAACATGAAGTGATGCTTAGAACGGGAAAATAACAACGCTATGGTTGGAATATTGAATCGTCGTAGCTTATAGTGTTACAGGCGATGACGTCACTAAGTTTATACATGTTTGTACCTCAAACATATCATACAAACCAAACCATATTGTCAATTGCGATCACAACTTGCTCTAACTCCGTTGATTTTCTTTCAGGATGCGGAGATGGGCACACGATTTCAGAACAGCAATAGGATCTCAGAGAACAAGAAAAGCGTGTGATCGTGTAAAGTGGAAGGACAAATAACTTAATGTAGGTAAAAATACGAACACAGTGACATTTATTTGATATTACAAACTGGTTTTCTGTTACAACAATAAAAGAGGATCGAAATATATGTAGTTCTTGGGATTTGCTTTGGTCAGTTGTCTAGTGCTAAGTCGAAATACATTAATCGAAATTAAATTTTTATACAGTTTAACATTTTCTAGTCAAATGTTTGCGATATAATATTTAAATTCATATTTTATTTATGAAATAGTCCAGATAAATATAATTCGACAGTCTGACTCTCGCTCCGCTCGAAAATTTTTAGGTTAGGTCACACATCTTATGATATTAAACACCGAAGTTAGGCAAAATGCCTATTTTTATATATTTTATATATATTTTTCACTGATGATATTGAAGAGAGCAATAGCAGTAAATGTAACCGTTTTTTAGAGAGCACCATACTTTTATGTTTTGGCGGTCACATCGCTCTCTCAGAACCCCCAGAATGTCTGGAGGACCACACCTGTCGTTGGTTTACGGGTCTCAACGACCTGATCGGGAGAGTTATCAAAATAAATTCACCGACCATATTCTCTGATTACCAATCAGAGGACGTATTACATGCCATGACAGGTCAGCATGTTAGGGGTTAAGATTTTATAGAGAAATGGAGAGGTTGGAAAAATAAAGACTCCCTAGCCCTCGGGAACCCTAATAGCATCGGGGTCGGAAGAGAACAAGAGATGACCAAGGGAAGGTCAGATAGAAAAGTTACAGTGAGGAGCAAAACACCAGTAAGTGGAAGTAATGTTCTGCTCAGCTTGGGTACCTTGTGGTCGCCATTTACATATCCCCGGGGTCGGAAGAGAACAAGAGATGACCAAGGTAAGGTCAGATAGAAAAGTTACAGTGAGGAGCAAAACACCAGTAAGTGGAAGTAATGTTCTGCTCAGCTTGGGTACCTTGTGGTCGCCATTCACATACCCCCGGGGTCGGAAGAGAACAAGAGATGACCAAGGTAAGGTCAGATAGAAAAGTTACAGTGAGGAGCAAAACACCAGTAAGTGGAAGTAATGTTCTGCTCAGCTTGGGTACCTTGTGGTCGCCATTCACATACCCCCGGGGTCGGAAGAGAACAAGAGATGACCAAGGTAAGGTCAGATAGAAAAGTTACAGTGAGGAGCAAAACACCAGTAAGTGGAAGTAATGTTCTGCTCAGCTTGGGTACCTTGTGGTCGCCATTCACATACCCCCGGGGTCGGAAGAGAACAAGAGATGACCAAGGTAAGGTCAGATAGAAAAGTTACAGTGAGGAGCAAAACACCAGTAAGTGGAAGTAATGTTCTGCTCAGCTTGGGTACCTTGTGGTCGCCATTCACATACCCCCGGGGTCGGAAGAGAACAAGAGATGACCAAGGTAAGGTCAGATAGAAAAGTTACAGTGAGGAGCAAAACACCAGTAAGTGGAAGTAATGTTCTGCTCAGCTTGGGTACCTTGTGGTCGCCATTCACATACCCCCGGGGTCGGAAGAGAACAAGAGATGACCAAGGTAAGGTCAGATAGAAAAGTTACATTGAGGAGCAAAACACCAGTAAGTGGAAGTAATGTTCTGCTCAGCTTGGGTACCTTGTGGTCGCCATTCACATACCCCCGGGGTCGGAAGAGAACAAGAGATGACCAAGGGAAGGTCAGATAGAAAAGTTACAGTGAGGAGCAAAACACCAGTAAGTGGAAGTAATGTTCTGCTCAGCTTGGGTACCTTGTGGTCACCATTCACATACCCCCTAGACGGAGACCCCTGAGTTAAAAAAAAATATGTGAAACTGTGTCATATTTGGTGACATTTTGCCACTTACTATAACTATACAATCCATATCCGTATCCTATTCTTAACATATTGTGTGGGTGCAGAGTTACTTTGAAAAGTATTAAAATGATTGTTAGACATTCTAAAGCAATTATCTTGGTGAAAACAACACAGCTATTTTAATGTGTATTGTTATTTGTCCAAGTCTACAAAATCTTGAGTATCCTTTCTCTAACCCATAACTCTCTGAACAACCTGCATACACACAGATATGTACCACAAATTGTAACCCCACAAACTATTTTGTACATGGCAGCCTAATTTAACAACCATGTGGCGATAACTGGTTGCAGATATATGAGCTAAATGGTGTTTGCTGTATGAGCTGTTCAATGCCCCACAACACTGATTTTATGGCACTACGTGAACAAAGTTTTGCCTATTTTAACACATAATGCCTATAAATGCCTATTCCTGGCAATTTGTATCTTACGGGTTTATGACATGTAAATTACTTAAATTTGCTTTCCTCATTATTCTGTGCTACTAGATGTCATTAATCGCCTTGAAGGGAGAAAACATTGCCAAATCCACTATAAGTTGTGGATAAAGTTACTCAGAAAATTCAAATCGTTCGAGGTGATGCAGTTCAACGTGTAAGAGCTGATTCTTCAAGAGAATAGCGACTTTCAACAATTAAAAGAACACAGGAATTATTCTTAGCAGTTAAAACAGTGCTTCAATTGTTATTGGCCCACAACATCTTGCGCTCTTCAAGCACGCTCCAAGGAAATGTCATTTTCAGTGCTCAAAAATGTACAATCTGATAGGAAACATAACTTAAAAGTGGAAAATTTAAAACAATCTCATTATGTGTAACAAATGAGTATTTGTTAATGATTGACGAGTTATTGTGCAATAAAAGCGCTGCATTAACGAAACTACTAACAGGTTATATTCATTGGTTAGATCCCAGTATTACGTGATATGTGTAAATCTACCTGTATCACGTAGTACGTAAATTTGACTAAATACTGCATTATTTAAATGTTTTATTTCAGTTAGTAACACGAGGATTCCAAATAGTGTTCATTTTTCTTACCTATTGTCAGTTTTTGCGTGTAGCTGTAAAGAGCTTAACTTAGTGCCTATCTTGCTTGCCTAAGTTCAAAGGTTCGATCTGAGATCAACAGTGTTTTTCGTTGAAAGACTGAACATCAATCTGTGACTAATGCGGGCATTTCCTAGCAGAAGACGTTGACATCAGCAAACCTAATGTCTCTGAACGTTAAGGATCTGACGGAGAAAACACGCAAGACATCCATCAAATTGTCTTGTGAGAACTTGTCGATCTTGTCTCGGAACTGGAAGTTACGTACCTCTCGCTGCTCCTGCTGCTGCAGAATCCAATGACGAAGGAAGACATTTCATTCTCCCTTCGCCTTATCTAGGGAACTGTTGTATTCTAACAAAACATTCGGAGTCGTCAAGATTTCATTACAAATAAAACCTATTTGTTGTACTCACATAACCTTTTTTCTATTCTTGTACTAACTATTCTTACTATCTTTCTCCTGTTAGTCGAGATAAACATTTGCAGAAATTGTCTTACAGCTGATTTTCTTATAGACACAAAGGACATACGGGAATACAGTAGCTTTGAACGATAGTCAAATCCTTTGAACCTGGTTAACTGGGAGAAATACGAATTGGTTGGAGAATTCAATGTCATTCTGGCAGGTTGTCACAGTAATTGGTTAAAGCACCCGCGTGGTAAGCGGAGGGTCTGTGGTTCAAATCCCGGCTGTGGCATTGAATTTTTCAGTTCCAATTCTACCTCTGTTATTAGTAGAGATTTGTGGCGATCTAAACCCCTTCGATTTCTATCGTTGGAGTAACTTAAAACATGAAATATACAAGACAAACCCACACACCCTGGAAGAATTAAAACAAAATATCCTCCAGGAAACTGCCAGCATTTCTCAACGTGAACTACGGCGAGTGATGGATAGCTTCCTAAAGAGGTGCCAAAATGTATGGACAACGACGGTGGCCAGTTTCAGCATCTCCTTTCATAAAGTTGTTAAGTAAAGCCTCAAAAAGGTTTTTAAAATGTTGTGTGGTATATTAGCTCCAAAATAGTTTCCTGAAAGTGCACCTATCTAAGCACCGAGATAAAAGTAATTATCATGAAGTTCCCAGTAGCGTTGCTAACGCAGGGAAGCACTGGTCTAGAAATTCAGCAAACTGCCGATTGAAAAACCAGATTAGTCTAGTAATTAGAGGACGTGCTTATATAATTAAAAGGGGGGGGGGGGAGCTGCGCACACAACCAACCCCCGCACCGACCGTTACCTAGGTTACAAACATATTGCCGCTCCGCTGAACTTCAACTTCTCAAGCTCTAATGGCTTGTGCACTGTATCGTCACGTCCTCTGTTTAATTAACGTAGCTAATGCCACACACAAATATGCTTACGCTACATAGATTTACGTAAACTGTAGCGAAAAAGTCTGATGTGTTGCACTCACATGAATTTCTCTACTCTTGTACTAACCATTCTTGTAATGTAATGTAAACCCCGCACGACAGCCCACGAAGGGCCAAGGCCTACCGCCCAGCCGCTGCGTCTCCCACCTCTGCCCACTACAGGCGTCATTGGTGAGGTGCAGTACTGGAGGGTGGGACGTGGTCAGCGCCCCGAGCCCTCCCGGCCAGTTATGCGGTTTTCTAGACCTGGGGCCGCTACTTCTTCATCAAGTAGCTCCTCAATTGTTCCCCCCGGGACCTAACGAGGCTGAGTGCACCCCGTGCCAGACCTCCCAGAGGGGATAAAAACCGGGGATCGAACCCGGTTCCTCCGCGCCAGAGGCAAGCGCGCTACCAACTGCGCTACGGAGGCGGTCACTAACCATTCTTACAAACTCTTATTACTATATCTTCATGTTAGTTGAGATAAACATTTGTACAAATTATCTTGTTGCTTATTTCATACAAAGGGAGCTTTTTCTAAAAATTTATTTTATTGGGTTCAGGGGGCCTCAAAACATATTTTTCCGTGAAATTTCGACATCGAATTTTTGGGTACAGTACAAAACCTTCTCTATTTACTATAAGTAGTAGAGAAAGTAAAACCAGTCACATTCCGCTACACATTATCTGGACGCTATCATATTTGCAATGGTTACTTGGGATAATTTGCAGAGATTTTAGCCGCAAAGTTGTCTTGCATTAGTCGCTAAATCTTCCTAACTCACTGGCCACTAATTCTGTAGTGAATCCTTTATGCGTACACGGCACATAATCGATTCAAGCGTCAGTTAGCAGGTAAATCTTTCATTTACAACTCACCGACTTCTCAACCTACACGCCGTCTACATTTCACTACCCCTACCAACGTTCATACATAAATCACTAGGTATTTTACATCTGAACAGAAGTTCCAGTTGCATTTCCTCTCTCTCTCTTTCCAGGACTTGTCATGTGACCTAGTAAGTGTATTGAACCGCCCTTGGACATGAAGCTTGAGTGTTCGCTATCTGACTGGCTACTTAGGAGTATGACTTCCGTCAATTTGAATTACTAATTACCTATTCCTTGGCACAAATATGTTAACATTACACAGCGATTTAACGATCTCCAGTAAAATATAGTTTCTGCCTCAGAGCATAACACAGGGTTAACCTGATCGTAATGTGTGTCTTATTATCTACATTTTAGCAGTTTTATTTTCACCGAATTCTAATGGAGGAAGACGATGTATTTGCTTAACTACCTTCTGCATAGGTTTTCCCATCTAGAGACTATCCCCACCCCACCAAAGTGTGCTGGAACTCATGTCGGCCATTTCCGCAGCTGTGTACTGGTACGTGTCGCACTGCCGTTAAAACGTTACTGTACTGGAAACTACACAAGTAACGCAGTAGGATGTGCACCAAGGACTCTATGGAGGAGTTTAGCGCATGCGCACGAATGTTACTATGCTCAGGTCGTTCATCCATTACACAGATAGCTAAAGGGTTGCATGTCTTCCGTATTAAGATACCAAAACAAATGTTAAATTGTGACAACCGTTCGTTCTCAAACGTCGTCGCTCTCCAGCGTCCAAACCGTACATTTCTATACAGGAGTTCCTATTTCAGAAGCAATTAGTTTGCCATCCCGCACAACATACTAAGCGTTGTTGGTATTTTTAGGGCATCTTGTATATAGCTACACACAGAGATATGGTAGAAAAAAAGAAAAGAAAAACGTATCGCGCTTCCGTTTCTGAAAGAAAAAAAAAGTGACTCCATCTGTATGCAAGGCAGTGAAGAAATCGCAGTGCACGTATCTTATAGAGGGAGGGGGTGCGCAGTTCTCCCTCCCCTTGCTCCATCTCCCACCCCCGGATACGTTTCCTTCAGATCATAAAACAAACACGAACCTAGCTATAAACTAACTTCATTCAATTTTACTGAACTGTCCCGCTGTCCGTCCGTCTTTTGTTCCACTGTTGCTATTGTTGAAAAGGAAACAAAGGAACAGTGACTCTGCACTTCTCTTTAGCTTAGCGTGAATTATGCAGTGGTTATTATTATTATTATTATTATTATTATTATTATTATTATTATTATTATTATTATTATTATTATTATTATTATTATTATTATTATTATTATTATTATTATTATTATTACTATTATTATCATTATTTACTACTGATATGGTATCTCAAGGCAATTTAAATATCTGTAAAACTTGGCGAAAATTTTATTTTTACTTTTTCCACTTTTTATTGTGTTTATACTTTGTACTTTAACAGCACTCTTTCATTTTCTCAATATCGGTCATTTTTAAAGTTCCAGGAGAGCATTTAAATGTCCCAGTTCCGACTGGCGTTTCTCGCTAAACTTCGTCGCTACAGATTTCAACTGTAATTTTTGTTTTCACTGTCTTTGATTTTAATCTCTTGCAGGGAATTTTGCTTCAGATAGGTTGTGAGTTGGCTGTTCTGAAATGAATTCAATATATCGAACTGAAATGCGGTAAATCTGACACGTTTTTTGCTGGTAAACAGAGAAATGGAGTCAGTGTTCTGTAATTGTATAACCTTGACAGGTTATTTCAGTACTTCATTTACATATTAGCCATTGTTTAGGTATTTAATAAGATTTAAGTTATTCGTTAGTTTATATTAAAGCAGTAATAAGCAGAAATTTTATTCGTTTCGTGCACCAATTAGCTAAAGTGCATAGTGTAGAGGTTAGGTAAGAACAATACATTTCTAAATTTTGAGAAGGTCAAAGGAAAGTTGTCGTATTAAGAAATGACCAAGCTAACGTAAAATTCTCAAAAACTGTTACTGAGTTTTACTGATCTGCAGCCTATATCCCCTGCGCCATTACACATTCTAATATGTTCACACAATGTTCCAGATTGTAAATATGTAAAACAGTGCAGCACTTTGCGAGGAAGGAATTAAGGAAGCTTGTTTGGTAAACACCATGTTGTGTGCCCTCGACACGACCCGCCCATCAGCACCGTGTAAACAACACTTGAGTGTTCTTAATCTTTTAATTGAGAAACTGTCACCCACTGAAAGTTTATAGCAATAAAACAGCAAGAGGAAACCCTTATCACGGATATATTCAGCCTGGGGTACGCGAAGAAGGGTATGTTAAATTCGTGCATGGCGCCTGTTAGGTAAACACAACAATATAACATTTACAAAGTTAAACATATGCATGTCCACTTACAAATCAGACTGATAGTTCGTGTTGCACTCATATGGTAAAACTAATATAATTTTTGTGGATACACGTTAGAATATCCAGGCAAGTAAATGATAGATGTGTGTTTCTTTTTTCTGCACTGTTTCGCGTAGCGCTTGTTAATTACAGGAAAGAAAACACAACGCAGTCTGGGAAGCTGTAATAACATATTCTAAATGTGGCACAGAGCGAGCGAGCGAGCCCGTGGCATACACGTTGCGCAATATCTGACCAGTGTTTACTTAATCTGGATTGAAGTTTGCAGCGAAGCGCAGCTGACGACCTAATCTCCAATACGAGGCGAAACCTGCTTCACCATTCAAATTCACAGTTCCTTGTAGCTTTAAAGGGCTATTTTAATATCTACAACTTTAAAATCAAAGTTCAGTTTTATGGCTGCATAAATCGAAACAAAACTACCAAAAGCGAGTTCCCCGGCTCCCAATATGGAGGTCCCGTGTTCTTTTTCACGCACACACGCACGCTGACGCACGTGGACCTTTTTGTAAAAATGCTTTTATTTTGATTCTGGGGACTTCAAAACATATTTCCAGTGAAATATGGAGCTGGAAATTTTTGGGTGGAACACCATACTTCCTATACGTAGTAAAACCTTGGGAAATGACGTCGAGCAAGTTCCCAGGTGGTTTTCAGCGAATTCACTCACTCGGTCTGACCACCACGTTTTCAACTGCGCATTTTTCACAAATGTAGGTATACAGTGACAGAATAACGAATGAATGTCCTACATTTGGAAAAGCCCACCACTCAGGAAATCGATTTGGGGGTGGATGGCTGTCACAACCCCCTCTCTTGAGGATTTACACCCCCATTCTCAAGGTTCGGACACCACTTTCACAATAGAATGTATAACGCGTTAAAATGTATTTTCAAAATACTTGACGAATCTTCAGAGCTTACAGTGTTATAGGCGATGACGTCACTTAGTTTATACATGTTTGTACCTCAAATTTATTCATACAAACCAAAAGGTATGGACAACTGGCGCTAACTTCCTTGTGAGAACATTTCAGTGCACAAACCCAGTAACACAGTAACCAAAAGAACTTCCTGCTACATTCGCGGAGAAGAGACTTTGAATTGATTTGTAAAATAAAGAAAAGAAGATACTTTCCTTTTTCCTCCTCTTCTTGCCATTACGAGAAACTGGGTTACAATGTTCAATGTGGCCTGGTGCATATTTCACGTCAAGCGTGCAAAAACACCATCATCATCATCGCAATGAAACTTTCTCTAGCTCGTCCACCATGTATTTGGTAGTCATACTCTGACTTCCGGAATTACTCCGCCAACTAGTGGCATTAAAAGTTCACTGCACTCGCTGCAGTTCAAAACTTCCCGACATTGTTCGCTTTTTAACCTCTTTTCCTCTGCTTCAAGTTATAAAATCAGTTGAATCTATAGCTATGTGGGTTTCTTGCAAAGGCATGATGAACTTTAGGCTTCTCCTTTCCTTACCTGAAGATATGATATTGTGCACAAAACTTTTCACATCGCTACTTCGCGTTTTTAGTATTCTACACTTCTTTGTCACATATACTGGGTATCCCCCACAAAAAAAAAAAAAAAAAAAAAAAAAAAAAAAAAAAAAAAAAAAAAAAAAAAAAAAAAAAACCAGACCACCGAACGCTTAGTATGTTGTGCGACAAACTGATCGGTTTTAATACATGAACCCATGTCTGGAAATGCACGGTTTGGACGCTCGAGAGCGTCGAAGTGTGAGAACGATCGGTTGTAACAATTTGTTTACTTTCGTTTTGGTATCTTAATATGGAAGATATGGAACCATTTAGCCATCTGTGTACTGGGATGAACGACCTGAGCATTATACTATTTCTGCGCATGCGCTAAATTCGTCCATAGAGTCCTTGGTGCGCATTTTACTGCGTTACTTGTGTAGTTTCCAGTACAGTAACGTTTTTAACAACAGTGTGACACATATCAGTACAAAACTCATGAAATGACCGACATGAGCTCCAGCACACTTTGATGTAAATGTGCGGAATCACTTCAACGTCGCATATTTAAATCGATCGATTAGTAGAGGTGCACCAGTTCCATGGCCAGCACGGTCAACTGAATACCTGTTTTAAAACTGCCTAAGAATTCTATGCGTTTTCTACACTTTAGTTATTATTTTTATAAATTTAACCAATTTATATATTTTAATCATTCTGCTTCCCAGAGTAGT
Source organism: Tenodera sinensis (assembly GCA_030765045.1). NCBI lineage: Eukaryota > Metazoa > Arthropoda > Insecta > Mantodea > Mantidae > Tenodera > Tenodera sinensis. Next base: position 40,320,430 of record CM060973.1, read on the forward strand.
TAGGTATGTTCAAAATATGCATTAGTTTTTTACTTTCTCTACTGGTAAGTAGGGGAAGTATTCCATTCCACAGAAAAATTCGATGTTAGATTTCACCGGAAGTATGTTTTGAATCCAAAAAATACATTTTTAGAAAAAGGTCCATGTGTGTCTGTCAGTCTGTGGACAGCATAACTCAAAAACCAAAAGTCGGTTAAAAACCAAATTTTGTATTTAAGTTTAATATCTTTCAAGGATGCGACACAAAGATTTTGCAGAAAATTGCTCCACCCTAAACTACCCTGTACATGGAAAAGTTTTAGAAAATTTTGATTTTCTGGAAAATGGCTCTAACGATTTTGATTAAAATGTCATGTTTAAGATATTTTTATGACAAATGAAATGTGTATTTTGAATTTTCTGGCTATAGGCCCTGTAGTCGTATTTACTCTGGATGACTTTTGAGTAACTAGTAAACCGTAAGAGATAGAGAATAACTTACTCTACAAAAAAGGTAGATCTTGCTAAAACACACACTTCATGTCGAAATAAATTTATTGTAGAGTGAACCGTTTCGGAGATATTACTTGTTACTTGTGTGAGTTTTGGAGAACTTAAAGATTTGACTATCGCTCAAAGCCTACTGTATTCTAATACTCCCCTTGTATCTACAAGGAAATAAGCAATAAGATAATTTGTACAAATGTTTATCTCAACTAACATGAAGAAGATATAGGAATAGGAAATTGTAAGAATGGTTAGTACAAGAGTAGAGAAAGTCATGCGAGTGCAACACATCAGATTTTTATATTTAGTTTGCTTACTGGAGTTGATGTCGCATTTTCAGATTCTTCCTTGTTCTGCCATGTATTGTGTTATGCTCTTGCGAGCGATATGATAGTTCCAGACAGTCACATATACGTACATTGAATTAGTGTTGATTGAGGGCATGTTCCGGAACTTTGAGACCAGTAAACTGTGAACAAGGACACTATTTGATTATTACAGAAGCTCTGGATATTGCTGCAGTAATCCTCTCCATTGTCTGGAGTGAGACAGAAGACGTCTCGAAAGAAGTGAATGGAACAAAAGCTGCAACCTGCTGTGTTAACTGTTCTAGCTGTGGGGGTTTTGTTTACATCAGTCCAGTAATTGTCTTGAATTACCCTTCAATTTGCTGCTGCTGCGTGGGGTGCTAGTACAATAAATAACCTTGAGAAATGGTCAGTTACAATCCCACAATAATACACTTCGTTAGCTGTAACAATTTAGTTACAATGTATGTTGGCTCATTAACCTGCTATTTTTATCTACTTATACAAGTGTATCTAATGTCACTTCATTTGATTTAAGTCATTAAAGGGGCAGCGACTCTGAGCAAGTATCAGTTTGACATTAGTTGTCAGAATCTACAATACACAAAATACAATGCAAATTGTTTAAACTGCACCAGCTTATAACGTCACTGCAAACCACCAATCAAAGGTTCACTTGTTCGTAAACACAGTGCTGATCCACGAATCAAAGATGCACTTGTTCATAACGATATAATAACGCACCAATCAAAGAAAGTCACTACTTTTTCCTCCGGAACATTTTGTAACAGAGAACTGAAAGAAAATCCATATGTTAAATATAGTTAACTGCTCCGGGAAGCAGAATTATTAAAATATTTCATTTGAATAATCATACCAAAAATAATTGCTAAAATGTAAAAAAAGTATAGAATTTGAAAGCAATTTTGCAGCAGATGTTCAGTTCGCACATATGCTTAATAAGAACTGAACTTAAAAAGCCTGTTTCATAGCGTATATATATATATATTACTTGCTGAGGAAAGCGTATCTTTTCACATTAAATTTACGTATTACTCTCTCCAAGGTTCTCTGTCCACATTGACAGAATGGCTCACATCTTGGCGCATTGCAAGATTGAAGCTAAAATGTTTTCACTAAGACGTTTTAATTCTGTGCCACCATTAAGCCTTAAGAATGAACAACTGCCACGGCTGCCTTGTAATGGATTTTAGCTGCGGCGGAGTCACAGATTATACCAGATGATCGACTCTGTGTTAAAGGATGATGTCACAAATGGCGCTGATGTCGCTATGTTTCACCACGGGGCCGGTACGAACTAACGATCCGTCGGTAATGCAGTGCGGGCGGAGTCTTCTCATTCCAGCGATAAGTATGGAGAGGTTATCATCATTGGATGTTTCCCAACTTTGTTGCTGTTGGTAATTGCTGCTGTTTTTGAGGTTATGTGAGGAGAGTTCTGATCTCAGAGTCCACATATAAGGATTTCCACGACTGTTATCTGGTTACAGGTATGTAGTTTGTAGGGATTAAGAGATGTAAACATTCACACTTGTAAATTAACACTCGTGTAGTTCTAGAAAACAACAGTATAAGTTATTCAGAATTCTGTAATTCTTTCTGTGCGTCTTTTGCACTCACTATAACCTTAAATACGTGAATAATTATATTCTTGTGCAGAATCGATCACTGCTGACAAATATACTTCTTTCCATACACTACTTTTATCAACAATCTTTATGTGTGACCTATACAATTATTCCCGTCCCGATATTCTTAATTTGAACTTTAAATCTAAGTCATGTCCGTTACAGACAGAGTACCCAAGCGTAAAATAGCGCCACTTCGATTATACCTAAATCTGTACACCCTACTAAATCTTGCAGATTTCTCTGCATAACTTTGTCGTTATTTATTGACAAATATCCATGAAAGTTAAAACATGTATAGATAAATTCAATTACTTTTCAAATAAATTACTTTACGACAAATCACGCCAAAATTGTGAATAATTCCAAGTTTGATAATTGATTAATTGAAATAAATTAGCAAATTGACACCCTTTTCTAAGCGTTGTAGTCGAAAATAACGCTACAACCTTCACATACACCAGCGAAGTATCTTGGTGTATTACTAGACACCAGATTAACATGGAACGTGAGGCTTGGTAATTCCACAGGTACAAAGTTACAATCTCTAATAAACAAATTGGTTATGACTGTTCCACATTTCTATATAAGTCTCTGATTAGACTTCTTACATACGCGTCTCTCAGCTAGTAAGACACATATCCTATCCAGATATTATTATTATTATTATTATTATTATTATTATTATTATTATTATTATTATTATTATTATTATTATTATTATTATTATTATTATTATTATTATTATTATTATTATTATTATTATTATTATTATTATTATTATTATTATTATTATTATTATTATTATTATTATTATTATTATTATTATTATTATTATTATTAATTAATATTAATAATAATAATAATAATAAAATAATAATAATAAAAAATAATAATAAAAAAAAATAATAAAAAAATAAATAATAATAATAATAATAATAATAATAATAATAATAATAATAATAATAATAATAATAATAATAATAATAATAATAATAATAATAATAATAATAATAATAATAATAATAATAGTTCGGATGATAATGTATGTAATTACCATTTCACATACTAAATGTATGATCAACTCTTTCCTGTTTGAAACAAACGCATTGATCCTTAAACTGTATCAATCCACCACTGTGAGCAGTTTAAGAAGCGAGGACATACCACTCACTAACCAGCAAGAATGTTACGCGGGTTGCGTGCACAGTGGATTCGGAATAGACACTATTTTGGTCGCCCCTTCTCTTCACGTTCACTAATTTGACCACGAAACTCTAAAATATTTGCTTATTACTGATTTACTATAAGCTAACGAATAACTTAAAAGTCAAACACCTAAACAATGCCTAATATATAACTGGAACACTGAAATAACCTGGCAAGATTACAGAATTACAGAACACTGACTGCACTTCTCCATTTACAAGCACAACACGTGTCAGATTCGCGGCATTTCAGGTCGATATATCGAATTCATTTCATTACAGCCAACTCAGAACCACCCTGAAGTAAAATTCCCTTCAAGGGACTAAAATTAAAGCCAGTTTAGAGAGGAACGCCCACCCGTATTGGGACATTAAGTACCCTCCTGGAACTCTAAAAATAGTCGATATTCAGAAAACCAAAAGTGTGACGTTAAGGCACAAAGTATGAGCATAATAAGACTGCAAAAACCACAAAAAAAACCTTTTCTGCAATTTTTGCCAAATTTCAACGATACATTGCCTTAATACGGATAGTAAGAGTATCACAAGTATAGATATGTTTTTATCTGGAGGGTATTAAAGGAATTTGCTGTCAGAGATGTAGGAATGAATAACCTGCCACTCACGGCCTCCTGCTTCCAAGGATTAATCAGGAGAATTCCCACATAGCAAGCTGGTGTTTGAGATGTAGTGTACGGAATGAAAGCAAAGAGAGCGTAAAACTGCAAGATTCCATTAACGTCGTCATAGCAACCGTCGCGGGGATAAAGAAACCAGTCATTTGTCTGGGGCAGGCGTGAAAATATCGCTTCCGATTAAAACCTAACGTACGAGTATCTACCAGATTATCGCAGTGTTGTGTTTCCAATTTTAAGGCACCAATATAGGGCACTGCGTTCATTAAACTTTATGAAACCTGCGGAAAATGTTGATTTTTACTTTTTGTATTTTTACTATGCTTATATTTTGTACTTTAACGGCACACTTTCATTTTCTCAATATCAGCCATTTTTAAAGCTCCAGGAGGGCATTTAAATGTCCCAGTGCAGCTAAGCCTTCCTTGTTAAATTTCATCACTACAGTTTTCGTTTACACTGGCTTTGATTTAGTCTCTTGCAGGGAATTTTGCTTCAGAGAGATTGTGAGTTGGCTGTGCTGAAATCAATTCGATATATCGAACTGAATTATCGCGAATCTGACACGTGTTTTGCTAGGAAATAAAGAAGTGCAGTCAGTGTTCTGTAATTATTTAATCTTGCCAGATTATTTCAATGTTCCAGTTATATATTAGGCATTAGTCATTAGTTTATAGCAAATCAGTAATAAGCAGATATTTAGTATTTGGTGTAACATTAGCGAATTGGGAAGGCGAAAGTAAAGTTTTTATATTAAGAAACAACCAAGCAAACTTAAAATTCTCAGAAGTTGCTACTGAGGCCAAGAAGAAACCATCAGAGGGCCCGACATGAGGTGCTTGGAAATTCTAAGTTGACTGAATTTAGGTAAAGTGCAAAAATATATTACTAAACTTTGAAATCCATTTTTCTAGGGTTTTTCCCCCAGCATTTTTTACTATTCAAAATGTTCCTAGTTTATAACTTATTAGCCTGAAATTTTCATGAGAGCTTCAAAGATTAATGTATTAAAATTTGTCATGCACTGGTTAAAATATTTTAGTTGAAATCAAATATTTTTCATAATTCATATTCAAAAAGAAATGAACGTATGAATAAATGGTGTACAAAACATTTTTTCTGTTAAATTAATTAAATCTAAGCCACGGTCCTATGACTATTTCTCTATATGTGTATACTGAGCTTAAATTAAACATTTAGGAGAAATATAATAAACTGTAGCGTCCAAGGGTCATTTTATATTAACATATCAAAAAGTGGTTTATCATTAATAAATATATTAATAATTTAAAAACAACTTGACAGATGTTTTGAGATCCCTGAATCCAAAAAAACATTTTTAGAAAAAGGTCCGTGTGTGTGTGTGTGTGTCTGTGTGTGTTTGTGGACAGCATAACTCAAAATCGGAAAGTCAGTTAAAAACCAGAGTTAATATTGTCGCCCATCGCATTATTGTCGGCACTACCGCAAAGGAGCCGAAGGGAAGAGACAGAGAATGGCCGCATTGTTGGGGCGCTTGCCGAAAGAGAGAAAGGGATGGAGACTTCTGAAATTTTCTGCTTTGTATTTCACCGCAATAATAACTGAACTTTCCTGAAGTTTCCAGAGTAGTGCCTGGGAGATATAAATAGCGGTAAAGTGTGAGAAGGGACAGTTTTTGTTACTAATTCGGAGCCGTGCTGTTGGTGAATCGGTAAAGACTTTCTTGCTGTTGCAACGAGTGTACAAAGTTACTGTTTACGGAAATAAAAGTGTTTCTTTATCTCGACTACATGTCTTCTTTACTTTACACCCACCAAAGTCACAATATTTAAGTTTAGTGTCTTTTTAGGATGCGTCACGAAGATTTTGAAGAAAACTCCTACACCCTAATTACCTTTAACTTGGAAACTTTTTTCAACAATTTTAATTTCCTCGAAAATGGCTATAATGTTTTTTATTAAAATTCCGTATGTTGGACATATTTTTATAAGAAACGAAATGTATATTTTGAATTTTCTGGCTGTAGCCTATGTAGTCCTATTTACCCTGGATAACTTTTGCATAACTGTTAAACCGTAAGAGATAGACCAAATCTTACTATACAAAAATGCAGATCTTGCTAAAATACATGATTTATGTCCAAATAAATGTTGACAATTGGAATACGTGGCTAGAGGCGTGGTGGTGTACTAAGGACAAGCGAAGTTGGAGAGCGGGTTAGAAGCACCTCGCCTGATAAGAAACTCGGGTTTTTATTTTGTTTATATTTATCTACAGTTTTCAGTGCCTATTATGGAAAATAATATCAAAATGTTAGTTCAAATAATCAGCATTTGTTGACTATTAGCTATGTTTATTTATTTTGAGATTGTAGGACGCGCACAGGCAAAACACCGCGCAGTCCGTTCGGAGGGTTTTTTTCTCTATCGATACAGATCATATTTGTTGAAGAAAGTGAAGAGAAAGTGATGTGAGTGCGGCACATCACTCCCCCACCCCCTTAACTGTGGGCTAAAAGGACGAGTCCAGAGAGTATGCTGCAGGATTATTTTTCCTTGCTTTATTTTTATTTAAGTTTTCTCTGTAGAGTACATGACCCAAGATTCTGAAGAAAAATTTCGTTTTCCTTTTTTTAAACTTAGGTGTAATCTTTCGTTATTAAAATGCGACCCCTCTAAGCTCTGCCTTTCTTCCTGCAGCACATTTATTATCATCAGAGCATCTCATTTGTTATATTTTAAATTTACTTCCCTCCGTTTTCAAGTCACTCTCTTATTATTCGCTTTCTGTTCCTCGAGCCTTTTGCACTCAACCAGAAAATACACACTCTACAGAAATTTAGTTTATTGGCAGCTTCTGCAGCCAACGGAAAGGTTATATGTGTGTGAGTAGAGAAAGTCATATGTGTGTGAGTAGAGAAAGTCATATGAGTGCATCACTTCAGAACATGTAACTTGTTTTCGTATCAGCTGGTAGTAAAGACTGCAGAGAAGAAAGAAATTTTAGCCCAACAGAGTGGTAGCTCTGCTTGAAATCCCCACATAGGCAGTTGCCGCACGCACCAAAGTACCTATCGATAAATAAAAGATAGCGGCAGAACCGAGTTCAAACAAAGAGAGCTGCAAATGTTTAGAAATTCTGTGTCGTTCACTCCCTTTCTCTATGCCCAGATTTGGGAATGTGTGGTCTAGGGCAGGGCTTGCAAAGACCCAGCGTAAATGCAACGCGAACACAAAAGCTTGTGGCTAGGGTAATACATGGAGCCATTCACAATGATTTCGTTAACACGAACATACTCTAGCGGCTAACCTTGCAAACTACAATCACTCATGTTCACGACCCTCTTCTGCATCTGTCGAGGTGTGAGGACCCCAGCGTGTCCCGTACCAACAAGAACGAGCCTCTCCGATAATTTAATAACACAATTAATAATTAAACAATCATCACAAATAATACGTTTTTACTAAGATGAACATACACGAAAGGTTTCAAGCGCTTTAAGGAAACTCAGATTTACGTCTATTTCACTGCGAAATGCAAATAATGTCACTCTTTGTAAGGGCTTCGAAAGTGAAATAACGTGTTCACCTTTGCAATAGCGGTGAAATTTAACGAACTCAGGTTGAAGGTAGCGTTAATCCTGTTACATAATCTCGGCGTGAGGGGATTCATACGTGATTTGCATATTTGGCTTAGCGAGGTTTAGCATGTTCCAGCCAGGCGAGGAAATAGTGCCTTTAAATACACACAGAGGGCACTCTTGGCTCTTTTATCTGACTGACATACACTTTTGGAAAATAAATGGAATGAATTAATGAAATAAAAGATTGGCGAGTGTTTTGGGCATAAAATTACCACGCTTTCACGCTTAGAGACTAAAGCGGAACCATCCCGACAAAAACAAAGATCTCCAAATCGTTTAGGACGTGCTGCACTCACATTACTTTCTCTACTCTTGTACTAACCATTCTTACAAACTCTTATCTTCTTCGTGTTAGTTGAGATAAACATCTGTACAAATTACCTTATTGCTTATTTCCTTGTAGGTACAAGGGGAATATTAGAATACAGTAGACTTTGTGCGATAGTCAAATCTTTTAAAGCTTTCAGATTCCGTTCTCTTTGCACACTTAACATATTAAAAAAATTAACAATGATGTTCCATTTCACGAAAGTTTTAATTTTTTCGAAACTCACACACATAACATTTTTCCGAAATGGTTCACCTTACAAGAAAATTTATTCAGACATAAATTGTGTATTTTAGCAAGATCTACGTTTTTTGTGTCGTATGATTTGGTCTATCTCTAACGGTTTACCAGTTATACAAAAGTCGTCCAGGGTAAATACGGCTACAGGGGCTATAGACAGAAAATTCAAGATATACATTTCATTTGTCATAAAAATATCTCAAACATATGACATTTTAATCAAAATCGTTAGAGCCATTTTCAAGAAAATCAAAATGTTCGAAAATTTTTCCATGTAAAGGGTAGTTTAGGGTGGGACTATTTTCTTCAAAATCTTTGTGTCGCATATTTGAAGGACATTAAACCTAAATACCAACTTTGGTTTTTAACCGAATTTTCGTTTTTGAGTTATGGTGTCCACAGACACACGGACAGCCACACACACACGCACGCACGCACCTTTTTATAAAAATGCCTTTTTTAGGTTCAGGGGGTTTGAAAATATATATTTCCAGTAAAATCTCGACATCTGCCTTTTGGGTGGAATACAATACTTCCCTCCCCTTACTAGTAGAGTTGTCCTACTTCCTCTTTACGTCTGTTCAGCAAGCTGTGTGTCCAAGTGTGGAAGAGAAATCTAAATATAGCATATCGATCGATTTCTCATTCAAATGTTAAATGTAGATCGTCTATTCAGATGCAGATATGTCTGATTTAAATAATGTACTCTTGGAAACGCGACCTGGGCAGTTTGCTATTTCCCACACACAAAAAGCACTTGCTGGAAACAGAGAGAGAGAGAGAGATAATTGATGATCTGAAACAAATGGGATGGCGCTATACAGAGAGTTCGTCGCCCTCTGTGCAGATTAGACTGTATCCTGTTACTTGCAGCCCTTAGTCTATATTAGTGACACGCTAAATCATCGCGGAAATGGCTGCCTCATTTGCATAAAAAACAGCCACTCGGGGCACTGCTCCCCAAAATAATACATAAATCGTTTTGTATTAGCATTGTATCTCAGTGCAGTCTGCAACTAAATTGTACTGTACGTGGATTGTTCCAAAAGTAAGTTATACTAGTATAACAAAACCCTTAAATACTTTAAAGAGGGTATATTTTGAAAGCTACATTCAGTAACTATTTTTACTTTCTCTACTAGTATGTACAGGAAGTATTGTATTCCACCCAAAAATTCGAAACTACCCCTTACATGAAAAACTTTTTCAAAAATTCTTATTTTCTTGAAAATGGCTTTAACGATTTTGATTAAAATGGCGTATGTTTAAGATATTTAAATGATAAATGAAACGCATATTTTGAATTTTCTGACTATCGCCTATGTAGTCCAGTTTACTCTGGATGACTTGAATTACTCGTAAACCGTGAGAGATAGACCAAATCTTGCTATACAAAAAGTGTAGATCTCGCTAAAACACACAATTTATGTCGGAATAATTTTTTTTGTAGAGTGAACCATTAAGCAGGTATTCTTTGTTATTTGTGACAGTTTTGGAAAACCTAGAAATTTCGTGAAATGGAACATCGTTATTCATTTTTATATGCTAAGCGTGCAAAGAGAACGGAATCTCAAAGCTTTAAAAGATTTGACTATCGCACAAAGCCTACTGTATTCCAATATTCCCCTTGTACCTACAAGGAAATAAGAAATAATATAATTTGTACAAATGTTTATCTCAACTAACATGAAGAAGATATAGGAATAGGAGTGTGTAAGAATGGTTAGTACAAGAGTAGAGAAAGTCATGTGAGTGCAACACTTCAGATTTTTTCTCAATTACTTCTAATCGTATTTGTTTAGTTTGTCTTTCAACTTCGTTATGAAACTGCGGTATATAAAATCTGGACTGTGCACCTACTTGAGTATGTTCATGAGGTGTATATAATGTTAAAAGGGGCTAGAAGCGGCGCCTAACTCTGGAACACTGTGTATTCTCAACTTTACTCTTACAACCTGCATGTAAATAAATAATTGTTACCTGCACACAAACGTGCTATTTTAGATATGCCAGCTTGCACAATTAGGCTTTCTGTTGCAGCATTAATATCTCAGAGAAACCGCAAGCTAAATTAAACCTCAATAATAAACGGTTATGGGGAGGTACGTACCCACCCACCTAAGTCCTGCACAGCAAACCATAAATTCAACAAGTTACTTCCCTTGAATTCACACCCCTGCAGCCGTTCTTGGCTGTGTTTTGTCTCGTTTACAGAACAGAGGGTATGAAATAAGATTTTTAGTTTCTTTACTACGCACAGTAAAGTAGAGGAAGTATTGTATTCCACCCAAAACTTCAGTCTCTCTATTTGGAACACATTTTGTATATTAGGTTTTTGTCTCCGAAGATTTCCTACGGAGATATTTGAGTTTTGTGTAAAAGAAGCTGCTAACACTGCCAATTATGTGGGTGTCACTTTCCTTAGTTCAGTACATAAACAAACACAGCAACGGTCCGTCTTGAGAACATAAACTTATACTCTGCCTTGTCCTTCCGTGTTTACTCTGCGAGTGTAGGCCAATCACAAGCGTTAGCTCTCAAAACATACGAAAGCTAAAGTGCCCTACATGTTTATTTCAGAAACTTGGTCAATTCTCTGACCAACCTCAATGCAACGTTGCCAAGTTACTTCACGTCTGAAAAAGCTGCTCGGAATACTGAACGTATGACGGTGCAGTGGCGGTTTCCTTAAGAGATCATTTGTACACTGTTTATTATGGAATATTCGCGACAACAACAACAACAGCGTGCTGTCATCACTGGATACTGGACGTCTGAAGAAATGGAGTGGGGCATAGCCGCTCATTACGTAAAGGTTGGACTTTGACCTGTTAGTTGTGTCATGACGCCACTGAGAGCCGCGCTGAGGCTCTAAGCTAGCAGCGAGCCAGTGCCTGGTCTAGATATCTAAATGACCAGAGCGCTAATGAACTCTGGTGGTCAAGAGGCATGCTGACAGATGAACAATGCAAGTGTGTCGCCAATCGCCTCTTCCACTCCAGCTAGCAACACCCAATGGACGCGTTTCCCTATTAATAATACTATCACTTCCGGCATCAACTGCAAATTACAGCTTAGTAGTGCATAAGTCAAGAGCAAACCCTCTCCGACGGAGGAAAGCAACTACCGATTTGTAAAATATCACATGACTTTCTCTACTCTTTTACTAACATATATAACTAATATATACACGTGGAAAACAATTTGAATTAATTTTTACCCCCTCTCGTGACCAAACCACAAGTTTCCTCTTGCAAAACGACCAGTTTGGTTTTCAGTTCACTGACGCTGAGTGTGTTTTTAAAGGTATATATAGGTAGTTTGGTTGTGCAATATCCGGAGATGTAAATAACGCTGTTCGCTGTTTCCGCTTATCCACACTAGCTACCGGAGTATTGTTATTTCAGTTGACAGACAACAATAACGGTGCTCTGTATTAGATGCTTTCAAACATAACAGATCTGTTAGGAGATACCTGTAGAGCGGTGTGTGTGTGTGTGTATGTGTGTGCGTATGTGTGTATGTGTGTGTGCGTGTGTGTGTGTCTGTGCGTGTGTGCGTGCGTGTGTGTGCGTGTGTGTATGTGTGTGCGTGTGTGTGTATGTGTGTGTGCGTATGTGTGTGCGCGCGCGCGTGTGTGTGTGTGTGTGTGTGTGTGTGTGTGTGTGTTTGACTGTGGACAGCATAACTCAAAAACGCAAAGTCGATTAAATACCAAAGTTGGTGTTTAGGTTTAACATATTTTAAGGATGCAACACGAAGGTTACGAAGAAAATTCCTCCCGCTAAACTACTCTTTACAGCGGTAATTTTGATTTTCTCAAAAATCACTAATGATTTTGATTCAAATGTGGTGTTTATCATATTTTTATGGAAAACAAAATATATATTTTGAATTTTCTGACTATATTCTATGTAGACCTGTTTACTTTTGGTATTATGTTCACGTGAATTTGCTAATACTGTTAGAAGCTTTTACAGTACTCGTTTGTCTCCTAACGCTACACACAGAGACATCTATGAAGGAACTCAGAGCGAGTTCAAATCACATTATCGCCCCAAACGACGAGGACAACGTGAAACTTCCAAACTGTGCTTGGAGAAGCCCTCCAGAGATTTCCAACTCGACCCAGATAATATTAACCTCCGTTTTTTTATTCGTCGGTAGCAGCTGAAGTGAAAACTGGCTTATTGCATCATAATCATATCTGTGAGTGTCGACAAAGTCCTAACTTCGAGTCTCTGTACTCGAACATTAGTAGAATTACACTATACCTGTTAACCAGTTTGACTATCAATAGAATTCCATTGCAGCGCGAGTAGAGTTCATTGGTTATTTGGTTACAGTCGACTTTGAGCGATAGTCTAATCGTTTAGTTTTGAGATCCCGTTCTCTTTGTATGCTTAACATATAAAAAATGAACAACGATGTTCCATTTTACGCAAGTTTCAAGTTTTTATAAACTATCACATTATCTGGATGACTTTTGAATAACTCGTAAACCGTAAGACATAGGCAAAATCTTACTGAACAAAAAATGTAGATCTTGCTAAAACACAATTTATGCCGAAATAAGATTTTTTGTAGAGTGAAGCATTTCGGAGATATTCCTTGTTATTTATGACAGTTTGGAAAAGCTTAAAACTTTCGTGAAATGGAATATCGTGGGGTTTTTTTTTTTTTTTTTTTTTTTTTTTTTTTTTTTTTTTTTGTATGTTAAGTGTGCAAAGAGAATGGGATCTGAAAGCTTTAAAATATTTGACTATCACTCAAAGTCTACTATATTCTCATATTCCCCCTTGTACATACAAGGAAATAAACAATAAGATAATTTGTACAAATGTTTATCTCAACTAACACCAAGAAGATATAGGAATAAGAGTCTATAAGAATGGTTAGCACAAGAGTAGAGAAAGTCATGTGAGTGCAAGACATCAGATTTTTTTATTTTGTTCCTTAAGTTTAGCCCATCATTGTGGCAGTATTGTGTGATTTGAGGTCAGATCTTTGTGCTCGTGATTTCTCAAGGAAAGTCCAAGAAGCTTGCCTGACGTGAATTTTCATTCTTTATCCCTTCGACAAAGTTTGTGACGCAGCGTCATGTCTTGAATAACTTAAAGAAATGAGATATTGGCCTGCTGCAGTCTTGGATCCAATAACGTTGAAATTCATCAAAAATCTGCTCCACGTTTACATGAACTATCCATGTCAGGTATTATCATGGTAATACTCGCTGAGATCAAATCTCCGATCAACTACAGGAAGTGGCAAAACAAATGTCAATGGAATTACAAATGACATGGTTATGTTTACTACTCTGGCTCTAACTCATTTCGCGACCTCTCGGATGTGATTGCCTCTGTCACATACCTTCATACCATAATCCCCGCAAATTGTAACCTACATTTTGCTTTAATAGTAAATAACCGAGGGTCAAAATCATGTTGAAATATTCACAATTAAAGAGCACAAATACAAGAAGCAAAACATCGCGAATTACTCCTTATTAATGATTTTAAATACAGTTATATGAGCGCGACTCTTAACGCAAGATGTGATCTTACATACCACATACCTAGGCGCAGGCGCACAACACCAGCTGACGACAGATGCCGTTGACCCAAGCTTTCTTTCAAGATAGTGCTGCAGAGTGGTGGGAATTCAAATCAATGTTTACGAAATCTCGTTTTTTAATGAAATTAAAACGATTATGAAGCACACAATTATAATGAACACAACTTTGGCAATCAATTGGAGGAAAACTGCAGGTAATGTAATACATGTCTAACTCATATAAAGTTGGAGATGCGTTTTGAACTCAGTTCAAGCTGCAAATGGCAATCACAAAGGATCATTACAGTTTGTTTCCGGCTGTACCTGCTACAGTTAGTGAGATTAAATTCCCCGGAACTATCCGAGCGAGCGAGGGCTAAATCTGTTTGTACAAACTTTACACTCAGCACTGCTCTTCTGTGGTGCGAGTCATCAACTCCAAGACGTGTAGAGGTGTAACAGTTTACACTCGCTCATTACGGCATTCTCTCTTTACAGTTTCAACTGGTTGAGGCAGTTATCGCTTCTTCTTCTTCTTCTTCTTCTTCTTCTTCTTCTTTACGGTTTTTGGACTTTTCTATTCGTCCCGGCTCTAATTTGATTTCACCTAATCCATTTGCCAAAGTTGATATAAGTTTAATATTTTTCAAGAATTTTGAACGACATTTCTCCACCCTAAACTACCCTTTACACCGTAAATTTTTCAAAAATTTCTTCTGTCCGTGTGTATGTGACTGTACTGTTCCTAAACGGCTGCACCGAATTTTATGAACTTTTGTATGTGTGTGATAAACGTTATTCGTTTAAATTCACAATTTGATCCAATAGAACATGTTCTTTTAAATTAATTAATGTGTTGGTCTTTGGATGGTATATAATCACAGGATCCGTCAAGCAGCACAGCGATCGCGTTTCAGACTTTCTGGTTTTAGTTCCACGATAGGACTCTAGGAAGTTTTTGTCGCAGCTTAGCATTAATAGTACATTTAAAGTGCGTTCTTACTGAGCAAAAGTGTGATTACAAATGTAATTCACAAATATACCTACATTGTGCAAATGTATAAGGTGCATTGAAGTGAGTGTTTTACGTGATTTGTCATGAATATCAATGATGTATCCAAGTCGTTCTATAACAATCCAGTTAACCTATAAATTTGATATATTATTATTTATTGAAGTAGTTAAACAATATACATTGTGCAAATTGTGCTAGAGAGGCAATAACCATTGGTAAATGATATAACAAATGTTAGTAACCATTATAAAAACAGAATAATGCAGCATTTCCCGTCCAAGTAAAGCCAATCACCTCTGGACATGGCCACCTTCAGTTTAACTAACACATACTGACCATAACAAATCACTTTAGCGAAGCGAGCGTTCTTAAGATACTTATGATTCACTGTTTATAATATAAGCTAAAATACGTTGTTCAGATTAAAAAGAATGAAGTAATTACTTAGGAATGTTGTGCTGTTGTGCATTGTAGGTACGGCCTGGAACCCACCCACCCACCCACCCACCCTGTTAGTGCGTTTTCTTATACAGTAATATAATCACGTAGCGACAACAAACATGGCCATCTTCCCGCTACAGAGAATGCGCAATGGCGACTTCTAACCTACAGGAGAAGCGAAGTTCGCGGGATTAGCGATGTTTTCAATTTTTATATATTCCACATCTTTGATATGTTAGTTCGTTCACATAACTGTATAATTTTTTTAATATACAACGTTTGAACAGGACGTCTGTCGGGTCTGCTAGTGTTTAATATATTTTTATGGAAAATTAAATTAAATTGAATTTTCTGGCTATAACCTATGCAGTCATGTTTACTCTTGATGACTTTTGAATAGCTGGTAAACCGTAAGAGATAGACCAAATTTTACCTTAGAAATGCAGATCTCGTTAAAACACAAGTTATGTTGCAATGATTTTTTATTCCTCAAATGGAAGATGTTATTCACTTTTTATCTCTAGGCCATGCAAAGAGAACGAAATAAGCAATAAGATAATTTGTACAAATGTTTATCTCAACTAACACGAAGAACATATGGTAATACGGGTTACTAAGAATAGTACAAGAGCAGAGAAAGTCATGTGAGTGAATCACGTCAGATTTATTGAGTTATGCTTTTCACAGACATACAAATATAGGATCTTTTACCATAATGAAGGAGTGCAGAAATCAGAGAAAAGTAAATTATAAATTCTGCTGGCTTTTTGGAAGCCATATCATATTTGGTAACTCAGATCAAAGCTGCTGTTATTCTATTTGGAGTTTTGATGAAAGCAGCACAAATTACATTAAGGCTTCTTTTTGACGGACGAAGAGACGGACGAATGGCCCTGGCTGTGATGTCAAGGGACCGTGCAGAGAAGCTTATCGCGTCGCGTAGGGGTGTGTTTCCATAACAACGGACTTACAGCAACTGCACCGCCATTACAATACCCTGCTTATTTATTCCTCCGTTCATGTTCCACGTTCTATCAATATCCTCTGCTACTGGGTGTGCACGTTACGGACACAATCGGGGAAGTACCGAGTACCACGTGACAATAAGTATTGGCTCCTCACTTCTTCAGTCCCCTAAGAGCACTAGCTTGTGAGTAGACACTAGTAAGGAACTATTTCCAGTAGCGCCGCGCGGAAAGTTGTGCTGCGGCGGAATGTTGACATACGCACACACTTTAAGCTCGGGTCGCGTATACACATTTTCAATACGAAGTATGAAATGCAGAGTGAAAGCGGAAATAATGGAGGCATATGGGAGGTGTTTGTAAACATGGGAACGATCAAAACATAACTCACCTGCTTGTTTACTTTCAGCTCTAGTGACGTCACGCTTAGAGTAGAGCGTCAGGCTATTTTCGTATTACAGCTGGCAATACTTTTCCATCCCTGAAAAACAGAGAGAGTGAGAGAAGTCCATTCATGTGCGTAGTAATGGCAAATGAATCCGATAAAGAATTCGTTTCCACTTTAATACCACAATCATACCCTTCCAGTCTGATTTTTAAGACAATGTATCTACGGAAATTAAAAAGTCCACAAGTTTCTTCTGTTTGCTTTACCTCTTTTCCAAACACACAGATATAAAACAGGTAGTATACCTGGGCAACCTAGCTTCGCACGCCGTCTTCTTTTTTTTTTACTTTTTTCCTTCTTTCTTTCTCTCTCTCTCTTTTTTTTCCATAAAAACTATATATACATATCTGTGTGTGTGCGTGCGTGTGTGTGTGTGTGCGCGTGTGTGTGCGTGTGTGTGTGTGTGTGTGTATGTGTGTGTGCGTGCGTGTGTGTGTGTGTGTGTGTGTGCGTGTGTGTGTGTGTGTGCGTGTGTGTGTGTGTGTGTGTGTTGAATTTCACGGTGATCGGCCAAGAGGGGTTCTCGGTTAACGGTTATATATATACAAACATATATTTTGTGTATATGAATTGTTTCTAGAAGAGTGAGTATAGAAATAGATATGAATGTGTAATTAAAATGAGTATAGAAAACAGAATGAATTTAATAGGTAGCACTTCTATTGCAAACATTCAGAAAATTGTATGACATTTCTGGAAAAGGAAATAAAAAACTGCATATCTCATTTTTACTTTCTCTACTGGTAAGTAGAGGAAGTGTTGTATTCCACCCAAAAATTTGATGCCAAAATTTCATCGTAAATATTCTTTTAAGACTCCCTGACTCCAAAACAGAATTTTTATAAAAAGGTCCGTGTGTCTGTGGACAGCATTACTCAAAAACGAAAAGTCGATTAAAAGCCAAAGTTGGTATTTAAGTTTAATGTCTTTCAAGGATACGACACGAAGATTTTGAAGAAAATAGCCTCACCCTAAACTACCCTGTATATGGAAAATTTTTCGAAAATTTTGATTTTCATGAAGGTGGCTCTAACGTTTTGATTAAAATCGTCATATGTTTAAGATATTTTTACGACAAATGAAATGTATATCTTGAATTTTCTGGCTATAGCCCATAAAGTCGTAATTACTCTGGATGACATTTGCATAACTGGTGAAGTGTAAGAGATAGACAAAATTTTAGTGTACAAACAATTTTGGTCTCGCTAAAGCACATAATTTATGTGCAAATAAGTTTTTTTTTGTAGAGTGAACCATTTCGGAGATATTCCTTGTTATTTGTGCCAGTTTTGTAAAACTTAAAACTTTGGTGAAATGGAACATCGTTGTTCATTTTTTCATGTTAGGCATGCAAAGAGAATTGAATCTCAAAGCTTTAAAAGGTTTGACTATCGCTCAAAGCCTACTGTATTCTAATATTCCCCTTGTACCTACAAGGAAATAAGCAATAAGATAATTTGTACAAATGTTTATCTCAACTAACACGAAGAAGATATAGGAATAAGAGTTTGTAAGAATGGTTAGTACAAGAGTAGAGAAAGTCATGTGAGTGCAACACATCAGATTATTTGAGAGGGTTTGAGAGCATGTGGTATATATCTCTCTGGGTTTAGTTATAAAAACCTTTGGTGTCGTCAGTTGACACAGATACCAACATGATTAGTATTCATATAGACTGTGAATGCCAAATGAGATATCTGAATGTTCCGACTTTTAACGACCATCAATCAGTGACAAATTCGGTTTTTGAAAAAGCAATGAGCCTGATAGAAATGCAGTGTGTAGAGATCATGTGACTCATCAGCCAGGATTTCCGGACAGATCAAAGTACGCGAACCAATCCCACTGCTCGTTAATTGACAGACAGAGACAGAGATACAGACAGCGCCAAAGAAATCTTATTTTATACCCGTTTTTCTAAAACCTATTAACATAAACAAAGGTTTTACATCATGTTTACATCCTCTATTACGCATGCCTAGTAAGTAGGACGGCTAAGATATAAAAAAATGAATCACGATCTTCTATTTGACAAAAGGTTAAGTATTACAAAACACAAATAACAAGGAATATCTCCGAAATGGTTCACTACAAAAATTTATTTGGATATAAATTCTGTGTTTTAAAAATTAATATGGAGCAGAGAGTTAAATATGTTTTTTCGAAGCCCAGATCACGGTTTGATATATTGGAAATACCACACAAATTGTAATCATGTATAAAAGCAATTTTCTCGGTGTTGAATATAAAATGTCGGTTGAATAATTCCCAAAGGTATATTGGACACAATTTTCTCTCCATGTGTAGTCATTTATCATGCACTAATAATGAAATCCATCACAATACACAGAGTAGATACAATAGAAACCTTTTTACATCAGTTTTTGACGTGACGGAGGGCCTCTGTAAATGTGCCGTTCTATTTTGTTCTTCTGTAACTAACACTAAGAAGATATAGGAATAAGAGTTTGTACGAATACTTAGTACAAGAATAGAGTTTGGTAGAATGATTAATAGAAATGAAAGTAGACAGACAGACACGTGCATTAGAGGAAGCTATCACGTGAGTCTGTTGTTTTCTCCGGTGTACGTATTACCGAATGCACTTAGTCGAATTAAGTTGGTACTCAAAGGAATAGATACACGGAATATAAACATATGTAACCTACTGCTGCGGCTGGTAGTTCTCTTTTCATAATTACCTCGGAATCTCTTGAGGAATGTTGTAAGGGGAAAGTTTAAACCACGCACATAAAACTCTGACTCACCAATTATCTTATTACTTTCTCTGCTGCAGACTTATACCTACAGTAAGTATAGGAAGTACAGCAAAAGTTACAACGACCAAAAAGTCATCCAAAAAGAGAAAACTTTGCAACTGACCAGTGAGATACAAAAAATGTGCTTCCAAGTAGCCTACACAAAAAATGTTTTAGTTGCCTATATTCCATATACAATTTAACGTGTATAAATGTTCAACGTTCCATACAGTGGGGGGGGGGGCTGTTATGATAAAAGGTATTTCTACCTTGTGCTCGCTCGGTGTTTACCTTTGAAGCAAACCCAAAGAGGCAGCGGAGAAAGATGTGGGCAAGTAATCTAGGACGTTCCCTCGAGAGGAAACTAACGAAGCGGAAATTACAAGTTGCTAATTAATCTCAAGTATACCTGCCTCTCGTGTGGAATGAGAAATAAATTCTGCAGCATCTCCCCAGTCATAAGTGACCCGGAAAATATATCTCTCGCTCTCTCTTTCTCGCTGCGATGAAACGAACCTGGTTATACCGTCCTTCTAAATCATACTACATATTCATAAATTTCAACATATATATTATCATATACAATTCGGATTAGATAGTATTTGTCTGTTGCGAAACAATCGATCTTTCTAGGAATGCTGCTATAATGGAACAATGCGGTAATGACTAGAGAGACATTAATTTCTGTGGAAACCTGTAATTAATTAATTAATAAAGTTCGGATTTCCTTTCTTATAACAAGCAAATAACTTTACCGGAGTTCTCTTAATTAAGTGAACTTTGATTTAATCACCAAGACTTCATTAATTATGGTGCGCGTGTTTCCAGAGATAATTTCTTGGAACTCTCATTATTCCTATCGGTCGGTAATGCACTCCCACAATTTGAGAAGAAAAAATATAAGCTATTACACTCACACGACTTTCTCTACTCTTGTACTAACCATTCTTACAAACTTGACTATCGCACAAAGCCTAATGTATTCTAATATTCCCCTTGTACCTACAAGGAAATAAGGAATAACATAATTTGTACAAATGTTTATCTCAACTAACATGAAGAAGATAAAGGAATAAGAGTTTGTAAGCATGGTTAGTACAAGAGTAGAGAAAGTCATGTGAGTGCAATTTTATTCGACCTGTAGAGAGATTGAATGTGTTTTGGTTGGCAACAATGGATCAGTTTATCAATAACAAGTGCCTATAGCTTTGTATTTAAGGTTTTAAGATTTATTACATGTATGAATTTTAGAAAATAAAAACTTTTTTTCTTTCTTCTCTCCAAATCTGCCACAAGAATTGGTCTGAAATGGAGAATGCTATCTGTGAAAATGTGCCCGCGTAGTAGAAATGAGACTTTCAAGAGTATATGGAAATGTAATTAAAACGGTATTGTTTGTCCGTAACAATGAGAGCTCCCTACAGACTTGTTCTGTTATTGGGAATATAGATAATGGTTTTTTATGAAGCTCTTTGACAGTCGAACCAATAGGATTTTATTGAAAAGGTTTTCCTGTCTTTTTTCTTTCAATAGCATTTCACGCTCTTGCCGTATTCCATTACTTTGTTCTTTACTCAGTGAAAGAGCGCTGCCAATTGTTTTAGAGACCTCTCTCTCTCTCTCTCTCTCTCTCTCTCTCTCTCTCTCTCTCTCTCTTCCCCCCCCCCCTTGAGGGTCGGTCGGTCGGTCGGTCGGTCGGGCTGGTTCGGCACGAAATGAACCAACCTATTTCGTAACCGTATCGTTGCCCATTACCATTTACAGGTAGTTCCGTGAAATGGAACATCGTTGTTCATTTTTTTATACGTTAAGCGTGCAAAGAGAACATGATCTCAAAGCTTTAAAATATTTGACTATCGCGCAAAGCCTACTGTATTCCAATATTGCCCTTGTACCTAAAAGGAAATAAACAATAAGATAATTTGTACAAATGTTTATCTCAACTAACACGAAGAAGATACAGGAATAAGAGTTTGTAAGAATGGTTAGTACAAGAGTAGAGAAAGTCATGTGAATGCAAGTGTATGTTAAACCTAAGGGGAAATGAACATGATATTATCCCATACACAAAGCAGATGAAGAGTGTGTTGAAATATTTTCTTTGGAAACGCACTATAAACTGGGAGGCATAACAAGTTATACCTCTGTACCTTCGAATGGCAATGCAGAGATATTGCGTATTATATCATCTGTGCCGCGCTGACGTAATAGATAAGCACGTTAGCATCCCAAGGCAATATTCGAACAAGGCTGCAAATCACTCGCCGTCCGCCACACTGAATGTGCCCAACGAACCGGCTAATATTTGTGTATCCATAATCCGACCACACCGGGAATCAAACTCCATGCCCGTATGATCCAGTAAACACATACCTTTGGAGTTGTGCGCGTTCTGCTGTAAAATAGCAATCCCTATCGATACATCTGCGTGTTAGTCGAGATAAACTTTTGTACAAATTATCCTATTGCTTATTTCCTCTGTCTCTCAGTAAAGACGTGACATGAGAGCTAGTTGAACTAGCGTGTGTAGTCCGTGATAATAGACAATAACAGTGTATACAAGAAAATCCTGAAGCTCGACTTGTGGTCTTCTAAGTCTGGCTGGGAGAAAGACAAATCCGATAACGTTGACTTCAAGAATATCACACCAAACGTGTTCATAGCTAGTGAAGATTGTGAGGGGCACAGTAGTGCATGCCGTGTCTATTTATAGCAGCATAGTTGCTGAAATAGCATTCATCGCTATGTCCATGTCCCTTAGTTAGGAGTTCCAGATGTAATATTGCAATATGCAATGTGAGTACACGCAAATGGACGCCGACGCACAGAGCGCCTAGGCGTATAAGTCGCACGCCTGCCTTGTAAACATGGGATCGATAGCATGTTAATCTGAGGTGGAATTCTTGTGATCGTCCCTATGACAACGAGAAATGACGTCAACACAGTGTAAGAAAAACTTTGGGCAACAGATGTCCCTCTGAAAAGAGAGGGAGGGGGAGGGGGAGTAATCGTGGTGCCCGTTTCAGTAGCTGGTTATTGCACGCGGCTTCCTTCACTTGTAGAAGATGTGGGGAGGGTTTATGTCCGTCCAAGAAGCATCGCAGAGTACGCATACCACCGAGCTTCAGGCGCGTTCGCAAGTATGGAAGAGCAAAACACCTCCGAACGGACCGCCGCTGTCATAGAAAGGCGCGGATGAAACTATACATTTTTAAAATAACTTTTAAAGGCTTTACGTGCCAATTTTATAAAAGGAGATGCTCCAATAATTTTAAATGTTATGTACCCCGTAAGAAGTGTTCAGGTAAGAATATGTGCTACTCACTATAGGTGACCACATATAGAAGCAGGTTTGATGTGAGAGGCATAAAGGTTCAACATCATGTGTGGAGGGTCGGGGGGGGGGGGTCACCCCGCGCCCTCAAGGAGCTGAGCAAGGTTATCTCTTCATAAAACACGACGCTCCGCGACACAATCTACTCCAGAGATGAATCGATCTAGGCTACAAGAAATGTCATCCCTGGTGCTAAAATTCGATTTACTCTGACTTACACGCCCCTCTGAAGGCGGCCACCCCTTTTGTGTAGCACAACCCCATTATTGCTAGCTTCCCTTCAGGCCATCAGACGCAAATTAATTCTCGACAAAAAGCCACCTTGACTCATAAATTAATTTCGCAGAGTTTTGTTGATGAACATTATTTGTACGTGACAGAAGGAGCGTCCAGATCATTAACCGAGTTTGTGCTCGTCACTTCCTCACATGGTTTTATACAGTTCATGGATGTGAAGAACAAAAATCTGACCTGTTGCACTCACATGACTTTCTCTACTCTTGTACTAACCATTCTTATAAACTCTTATTCCTATATCTTCTTCGTGCGAATATTAGAATACAGTAGGCTTTGAGCGATAGTCAAATCTTTTAAAGCTTTGAGATCCCGTTCTCTTTACACGCATAATAAATAAAAACTGAACAGCGATGTTCCATTTGGCAAAGTATAAGTTCTCCAAAACTTACGCAAATTATGACGAATATCTCCGAAATGGTTCACTCTACACAAAAATTTATTCAGACAATAATTGTGTGTTTTAGCGAGATCTATAATTTTTTACAGTAAAATTTTATCTATCTTTTACGGTTTACCAGTTATGCAAAAGTCATCCAGAGTAAATACGACTACATGAGCTATAGCCAGAAAATTCAAGATATACATTTCAATTTCCATAAAAATATCTCAATCATGTGGCATTTTAATCAAAATCGTTGGAGCCATTTTGAAGAAAATCAAAATTTTCGAAAAACTTTCCATCTGAAGGGCAGTTTATGATGGACGAATTTTTTTTCAAAATGTTCGTGTCGTATCCTTGAAAGACATTAAACTTAAATACGAACTTTGGTTTTTAACCAACTTTCTGTTTTTGAGTTATGCTGCACGCACACACATACGCGCGCGCCTTTTTCTATTTTTTTTTTTTTTTTTTTTTTTTTAAATTCAGGGAGACTCTACTATTCTACGTAGTAGAGAAAGTAACAAGAGAATTAATGCATCAGTTACGAAGGCAGTGCCAACTTCGAGCGAGACAAAATTGTTGTTCAGATGAGACGAAAGTTACCAACACCAGATGAGGTCGACGTTCATGTCAGGAAGACGACTGTCAATATTATAATATATTCATAGTCTCCCTTTAAATTCAAATAAGACGCCACAACTTAATTTCAGCGTTCCATCTTCACAGTGGAAAAACGGACTCCGACTTTATAAAACTGATATAGGCTGAATTAATTGCTTACAAATGAGGTTATTTAAGTGGCGCAAATTTACCACTGAGGCGTGTTCAAGACGTGACAGAGGAGATTAAAACGTTCTAAAGGAAGGATTAAAATAACCATTTACCTTAGAAATAGCTTTTATATAAATAAGTTTTGCTATAGCTTATTGCTTACACTGAAAGTATATGTTTTGAGACCCCTGAATACAAATAGAGCATTTTTAGAAAAAGGTGTCGGTCACACGTTGATAATACTGTTTGTAGTAGCAATAGTTCAGGCCTCATAGTCCTTTATTGAGTCCTTTGCCGCCAATTAAGCTATGAGATTCCTCTCCCTGGGTATGCGTGAGTTTTGTTTTCAAAGAGTGACACTAATTCTGATGACAATGTATTTTAATAAAAGTTTCAATCGTTTCACTATTTCCATTGGGACGTTCCCGGCCAAGGTACGCCTGTTATAATATAATTCATCAGCCAAGTAAAACTGCGCTGACAATTATACAGTTAAATATAAATTAGGACATCAAAATTTTAGGTGCAATAAAATAGCTACTATAGAGAAAGTAAAATAAAGTTTTCTCATACAGCGAGCGAGCGATAATGGATGGAAATATGTGACGCTCGGTTCCTTCCTTCTACTGATTTTAAAACGTGCTGTATGTATGTATTATAAATAACCTTGGCTGTCTCTCTCTCTACTCTAAATTGACCTGTCATCCCCATGACAGACTTTTTTGTCATTAAAGCTGCAGGTTTTACCGAGTGAAGAGCCTTTTAGGTTATTTTTATTATGCCCATTTTTGATGTCTGTCATTTTCCTCTTAGAATTATGCGTGAAAAAGTATGTAATCATCTAACGCTGTCACTGTAAAGAAAAAATCTGATGTGTTGAACTCACACGACTTTCTCTACTCTTGTACTAACCATTCTTACAAACTCTTATTCCTGTATCTTCTTCGTGTTAGTTGAGATAAACATTTGTACAAGTTATCTTATTGCTTACTTCCTTGTAGGTACAAGGGGAATATTAGAATACAGTAGGCGTTGAGCGATAGTCAAATATTTTAAAGCTTTGAGATTCTGTTCTCTTTGCACACTAAACATTTAAAAAATGAACGACGATGTTCCATTTCACGAAAGTTTTTGCTATCCGAAACTCACACACATAACAAGGAATATCTCTGAAATAGTTCACCCTATAAGAAAATTTATTTAGACATAAATTGTGTATTTTAGCGAGATCTACATCTTACATTAAACTTAAATATCAACTTTGATTTTTATTCGAGTTTTCGTTTTTGAGTTATGCTGTCCACAGACACACACACACACACACACACACACACACACACACACACACACACACGCGGACCTTTTCCTAAAAACGCCCTTATTTCCAGTGAAATCGGGACATTTATCGTTCCGCTCAGTAGAATATAAATTCAGTAAGAGTAATATATTATAATTTAAACCGCGCGTCCCACACAATGAGCAGAATATGTAACATTAGGACTGTGCCGTTTTTGCACTGTGAGAGCACGTGACGTGAGTGATATATGAAAGCATGATCACAAATCCGAATGTTCACAAAGGGATGCGGAAACAAGCCAACTTGCCATTGTGACATTTAGAGCGGCTTGTGTACATCGATTCGCAGTCACGGGTGATTAATAATCTTGTGGGTGTTGGCGTCAATATCTGACTGACTTGGGGGCAGATTCCCGCACCTGCTGCGGACCTACCACACATTATAATTATCATCTTCTACAATTATTACGTATAATAAGTACCGAAATATGTTGCGAGCTCCCTGAATTCAAAGAAAATATATTTAGAAAAAGGTCTAATAAGTCTATCTGTCCATCTGTCTGTGTGTCTGTCAGTCTGTGGACATCCTAACTCAAAAACGGAAAGTCGGTTAAAAGCCAAAGTTAGTATTTAAGTTTAATGTATTTCAAGGATGCGACACGAAGATTTTGAAGAAAATAACCCCACGCTAAACTACCCTTTACATGGAAAATTTTTCGAAAATTTTGATTTTCTTGAAAAGAGCTCTAACGCTTTTGATTAAAATGTCATATGTTTGAGATATTTTTATGATAAATGAAATGTATATCTTGAATTTTCTGGCTATAGCCCCTGTAGTCGTATTTACTCTAGACGACAAGGAAGTAAGCAAATGTAGAAATGTTTATCTTAACTAACATGAAGAAGATATAGGGATAACAGTTTGTAAGAATAGTTAGTACAAGAGTAGAGAAAGTCGTGTGAGTGCAACATATAAGATTTGTTGAAATAATGAATCGTAAACAAAAATATTTCTCATCTTCTTTTGATGATGTATTGAACATATCACTTATTTATTTTGTGTTGTATTTTGTGTATTTTAAATGTTGTCAATTCATGTAAAAATGGCTACGCTGTCACCGTGAATGCAACGCTTCACAGAAATAATAAAGGCATCTTTTCTCTGTCCCGCCAAGCCACAGTAAATACTATTTGCAATAGCTTACAGTTCCCTTCGAGAAATCAAAATACACATCTGTAATTGGCTTTGGCGAAAGGGAAGACGGAAATTCGAGAAGGCCGTGGGGGGAGGGGGGGGAGCATAGTCATTAGGGTGACATCAGTGCATGCATCTCCATGGAAACGGAATCAGCTTCTCCTCGGTCACAGTATAAACAGTCTGATCCCTTTCTCTAAGAAGGGCAGGGCGTTGACCTGATGGATTGCATCTGGATCCAAAGCCACAAGTTGTTATTGGAAGTCTCTAACCCAATTATGTCAGTACCAGATGACTCAGTGAACTTCGAACCACATAGAACTGTTTGGTTGTAACTCTTCATAATCAACCTTCCAACTGTAATTGAGACCGCGTGTAGGGTTTCAGTGTTGTTTGGTTATTAAATGAAATTTGTTTGTAACTCAAATAAATCTGTCTTATTAAACTAAAATACAAATGCAGTTAACATTGAATGCAAAGCTGTATGGTAAACTACTTTTATATTTTCTTTCCCTGTGCGTAAATAAACAAAGATAATGGCTTTTCAACATACGACATACAGTTGCCCATGCGCGATACACGGAAAGTCCAAGTTAATTTTGCATACTTCCAGCGACTGGCCTTGTGATTTGTGATGGCCATCGTGAAGGCCAGGCGCACGGGGAATTGCAGCCGTTTGAAATCCAATTGCAAGTCGGTTGGAATCATAGGAATGAAAACATCCTCTCCTTCGTACGTTCCCTTGATAATGTTCTCGTTTACTCAAACACACAGTCTAAAAATGCCTTTTTTTAAAAAAAAAAAAAATTCAGGCGGTCTCAAAACGCACATTTCCGTTGGAATCTCGACATCGAATTTTTGCGAGGAACACAATACTTCCTCTGCTTATATATTTACTTTGGATGACTTTTGCATAATTGGTAAACCGTTAGAGATAGACCAAATCATACTGTACAAGACATATAGATCTTGCTAAAATACACAATTTATGTCTAAATAAATTTTCTTGTAGGATGAACCATTTCGGAGATATTCCTGGTTATGCGTCAGTTTCTGAAAACTAAAACTTTGGTGAAATGGAACATCGTTGTTCATTTTTTTATATGTTAAGTGTGCAAAGAGAACGGAATCTCAAAGCTTTAAAAGATCAATGCTTTGAAATTAGTAGGTCTTTATCTATTACTAAACAAGCTATTGTTCCCTTTTTGATTAAATAAATGCAGCCTTTTTTAGGTGCGCACTCTGTTTTTGCCCAGGTTCGGAGTAGGGAACAATGAAACCAATGAATTAATGAACAAAGCCATGAGACAATACCCAGCTTTACCCTTTCCCTGTGGTAAAACAATAGTTGACCATTCACTGTACGCTTTATTATACTGAACATTGTATTGTTGAACGAAACAATGCAACTGTTGATGTTTGGAACAGAATGTAGCAATTAAAAAACTCCTCGGCCTCGTAGGAAATAATGTCTCATTGGCTCAGAGCACCAAATATTAATTTAATACTAATATTAATATCACTTAATATACAGGTGAATATGTCTGAAAAGAACAGAAAAATATGAAGTGTTATAGGAAGGTTTCAATAAATTAGTAGAAAATACAGTACGTTTACCACAAAATTTGGCAGATTTGTGAACGGCCCGTGTGATCTTCATTACTTTTCTTTGCGCATGCGTGCTAATCATCAGAGCCTTACTTCTGTTAGGTAGTTGTTCTAGCCCAGCTCACACTAGGAGTGAATAACATTAGAAGTGTTCAGATTTGCTTGAAGTGTTTTCAAAATCAATCGGTTGCAGTAACCAGTACAACAAAGGGTGCAATACTTGTGTGCTCACGTCATCTTGTAGGGAAGTTTTAAGATAAGACAATTTGAAACTAAATTTCCTGGTGTGTGTGTTCCGAGCAGAAAGACCGTTCTTTGCTTGTAAATAAATTCAGGGAGACGGGATCAATTCGTGATAGGAAAAGAAAGTTAAAACGGCGTGTGCCTACGGAACAGAAATTAAACGAAATCGGAGTAAAGTTAGAACGGTCACTTCGAAAATCTCTTAGGCGTCTTGTACAAGACAAAATTAAAACAACATAAGGAGAGAAATTAACGCTAACAGAAGCTGAATTAATGAGTGTGAATGAAAATTTCCAGTGAAGATGTCGTAGATGGACATCATTTCCAACATTTCCTGTGATCTGGCATGTTTTGTGTTTATTGTCACAATTGTTGATGTGATTTGACATTTGATTTGGCGTCCATGCGTGTGTGACCGCGAGACGGGCCGTGCGTCTGCTGGCCAAGTTTTCTAGTAAACGTACTGTATAATTACTCAGATGATTACTTAAAATTACCATTTTAAATACCCAAAGTTGCCTCCATTAATATCTAATTGATCGGTGGATAGCTGTATCGTTATGAACATGTGCACCTTTGATTGGTGGATAGCAGTGTCCTTATGAAGAGATGAAGGTCGATTACTATGGCGTATAAGCGCCGTATTACTGCACAGCCAAGCATAAATACATTTACGGACCTTTTGTGGTTCTAGATAGATACTTAACAGATATTTACCTCTGCCAGTTTATAAAACATTGACAATGTAGAATTTGTCTGCAATAAAAGGGAAACCAACGTTTTCCAGTTTAATCCAGGCTCACCAACACAAAAGAGTTATAAATGGAAGATTTTGTGTCTCCAGTGGAGTGCGAAGAGATATTGTAAAGCATCTTTGTGACCTTGTTCAAAGCATTCCCAGAAGTCGACAAGTGTTTGGAGACCTCGCCCTTTGTGGCGGGCGAAAGGATCTGAAAAGCTTGTCAGCAACAAAGGTTTCCTTGTCGCTCAAGAAGTTTAACAGCCATGTGCCTTACCAACCAAAGGAATACGCTATTTTGTAAAGAGTATACGCCTCGTCCTAGTGGGAAATTAAGGTATTATTATCTTTTGTCTGTTATTAACCCTGCTATGGGTTGGATTTTGAAATTCTTTACTTCAGAATAAAAGCACAAAAACAGTGCCAGACATTATTATAACGACTACAGGTCGGATTACAGCAGAGGTTGGCAAAATCGTATTCATGAATTCGTGAGATTCGTGAACCTTTCGCCGTGTAACTATGCAATACAACGTATATGTCATTCGTACAGCGAAAACTAGCGTTTTCTGATCTACTTTTTACTTTCTCTACTAGGTATAATAAGTAGAACCAGTGTATTCTACGTCAAAATTCAATATCGAAATTTCACCGGAAACAATGTTTCGAGAGCCCTGAATCCAAAAAAGCATTTTTACAAAAAGTTCCGTGTATGTGTGTCTGTAGACAGCATAACTCAAAAACGAAAAGTCGGTTAAAATCCAAACTTGGTATTTAAGTTTAATATTTTTCAAGGATGTGACACGAAGATTTTGAAGAAAATAGCCCCACCCTAAACTACCCTTTTCATGGAACATCTTTCGAAAATTTTTATTTTTTTGAAAATGGCTCTAACGATTTTGATTTTTGGGTGGTATACAACACTTCCTTCTACTTATCAGAAGAGAAAGTAAAAACCGCTATTGGTATGCTAAACTTATGTTCCCCACGGCCTCCTGAATACGTGTCCATGTCAACTAGACTATTCAGTAATATTTCAGCATACACTACAAAACCAAATTAAACAGATGCTAGTGATGGGATATGAAACTGTACAGCTTTCACTCGCCCCATTCCTCTGTTTTAAGGTCATTACGTCACAATGTATCAATGTCGGAAACAGTTTGTTACAATTTAACCTAACGTGGTTTTCAGTTGTTTCCCATAAATAGGTCGATACCTGACACTCAATATTGTCCCCAGTGTTTCGTTAACTGCTAATTAAACTGCCCTTGTGGTTCTTTTGTATTGCCATAACCCAATTTATAATTAATGTCATTTACATGCAGGAACAATTGCGTGCGGTCTACCGTGTTTCATACGCTTTGCGGCACGTTTCCGTACCAACCCGACAATATTTGGAAAAAAATGTGGTGGTGCATTCACATGACTTTCTCTACTCTTGTACTAACCATTCTTAAAAACTCTTATTCCTATATCTTCTTCGTGTTAGTTAACATAAACATTTATACAAATTATCTTATTGCTTATTTCCTTGTGGGTGTAGGGGAATATTAGAATACAGTATACTTTGTGGGATAGCCAAATATTTTAAAGCTTTGAGATTCCGTTCTCTTTGCACACGTAACATATAAAAAAATGAACAACGATGACCCATTTCACGAAAGTTCTGTTTTCCGAAACTCGCACACATAGCAAAGAATATCTCCGAAATGGTTCACCCTACAAGAAAATTTATTGAGACATAAATTGTGTATTTTAGCAAGATCTACATTCTTTGTATAGTATGATTTGGTCTATCTCTAACGGTTTACCAGTTATGGAAAAGTCGTCCAGAGTAAATACGACTACAGGGGCTATAGCCAGAAAATTCAAGATATACATTTCATTTGTCATCAAAATATCTCAAACATATGAAATTTTAATAAAAATCGTTAGAGCCATTTTCAAGAAAATCAAAATTTTCGAAAAATTGTCCATGTAAAGGGTAGTTTAGGGTGGGGCTATTTTCTTCAAAATCTTCGTGTCACATCCTTGAAGGACATTAAACTCAAATACCAACTTTGGTTTTTAACCGACTTTTCGTTTTTGAGTTATGCTATCCACAGACTGACAGACACAGACTGACACACACACAGACACACACGGACCTTTTTCTAAAAATGCTTTTTTTTTGGATTCAGGGGGCCTCAAAACATTTATTTCCGGTGAAATCTCGACATCGAATTTTTGGGTGGAATACAATATTTCCTCTACTATACGTAGTAGAGAAAGTAAAAATGTTGAATTGAACAGTTAAATTGAACACATTCAGACCCAAGGCGTGCAGTTAGTTGAGGTGAATACGTGATTTATAAGGAGGTTATGTTGTCGGTTTACCGGCATCAAATGCAACGCGCCTTTGACATTTCATGAACCAGATGAGGTTTTCAAGAAGCTCGTGTTTATGACAGGGTCAGTATGAGGTGACCGTGTAGGACGTTGTCATAACGACGGCCAAGGAGCACATTAAGGTCGCCCGTGACCTTATTGGAGCGGACAGTCGCCTGATAACCTAAATTTCTATTGCAGCGGCTTGACTCCGTAAAAATCTCATTTAGACGGTCTCCCTCGTCCGCGAACACAAAAATTACCAGATACTTCTCTGTATGTTGCTCATCCAGTCGAATTCTCCATCCTTGCGAATGGAGCAATGAAAGAATTCATTTGGGAGGAAGGGCAATATTACAGCAGAGGTTTACAGACCTGGCAGTCTGTGTTTGGGAGGGGTGGGGTGGTGATGAAACAAGGCTTATACCCACCCCTTTGGTTAACTAAACATATCGTCACACTGGGAGGGATACAGCGCCTTCCTGTAACTACGAGGGCTGCAAAGAAATACGTGGCAACACTGCTTTACCTCTGCGCAGGCATTTTTGTTCCAGCTGCGGTTGTAAAGTGTTGATGCAGTTGGTATTTAAGTTTAACGTCTTTGAAATGTGCGACACGAAGATTTTCAAGAAAATTGCTCTACCCTAAACTACCCTTTACATGGAAAATGTTTAAAAATTTTTGATTTTCTTGAAAATCAGATTTTTTAAATTAGTGCGGCGTCAAAACATGTATTTGCCGTGAAATGTCTCGACATCGAATTTTTATATCGAATACAATACGATACGTAGTAGAGAAAATAAAAATGTCGAGTTATCGGAATCCTATTGTATTTGTAACGGTGATCAAAGTGGTTTTGCTGGTTCACTGAAACATGATCGCGTAATTACCGTGTTACAACGACCAGAGAAAGGCTCAATAATGCTGAACACAAGCACACAAAAGGATAATTACACATCAAAATATCCGCTGGCATTGAAACGTCAACTATACCGAGAGCTGTGATTTCAGCTGGAGCCCTCAGGACCTGTAGCAGTTTATGTGTCGGCCTTACTTTCATTATGTTAGCGATTAAAGGCTCACTTGCGAGCCCAAGGGAATTCGAGCGCACATCAGCCAAATACCATACATGTGTCAGCGGGAAAGTTTCCAATTGCTGTATGTGAATACTGGTTTTTGGGATAAAATGCAATAGCAGGTGAAATTAATATATTTTATTTGCATGAAACCTAAATGCAACTAATATTCAATACAAGCTATCCGGTAGATTTTTGTTCTCCTTTCCTGTGTGTAAATAAACAAAGATGATGGCTTTCCCACACGCAAACAAATTGAATAAACTTTTCTGTCAGTTCTAGACTTGCAAAGTAATGATCAAAATGAATGTTCGCAAATTTTTTTTATTTTTATTTTATTTTATTTTTTTTTATTTATTTATTTTTTTTTTCCATTTTTCGCCTCTTCCTTTCGGTTTTCGTCCTGTTCTTTTTTATTAAACCAGCCCGGGACTGAGACAAACAAAACAAAAAGGAAGTTAGACAAATGATGACGTCAAGCATCCTATCGCAACATCGGAATCGGGACTGAAAAATTCAATGCCATAGCCGGGATTTGAACCACAGATCTTCCACATATCGAGCGGCTGCTTTAACCACTAAGCTACCATGGCCAACTTGCCAGTAAGTGACTAAATTGCTCTGCTGATTCGTAGTGACGTAGTAGTGATTGTTTTAAAATGCTCTCTCAAACCGCATATAATAGTTCGCTTTGTGCCCGGTAGGTGTAACACTTCCTTAATTTGTGTAGAGATCATAGTGAAGGTAGCGCGAGCGAGTTGGCATTGCTTCAACTCCCACACCTGGAGCAGCAGAACAGATTTATCTACTCGCTTATAACCAGTGCGGCGATGTAGAACCATAAAACCATTCTCTCGTTGCAATCAAGGTAACAGTTCCCGGGCTACAGTCTAAGCTCATTCTCAGCACAAGTAGACTGCATCTGTGATAGTCGAAATGTAGTTTCAAACATCAGCAAAGTATCCCTTTAACGGACTGACCTCTTGTCAAAATATAGTTCCCATTTTAATTTCTCTTCCACATACCTATCTATAACAGGCTAATAAGGTACTTGATGACAATATGGCCAATGAAGCTAATGTGGCCAATTTGCTTCCCTGCTGGTAATTGTTAAGTTTTCCAAGAGATGGCACCAGCATGTCAAAATGTAGTCTGACCCTCTAAGTCCTTCCTTCAGCCAACTCTGTTCGGAATACTTCGTACCACACAAACTCAACAAAGTTGGCCATGGCTGAGGCTGTTATATCCAGAGGTTCCCAACTATGGAACTATTTCATTAATTACAATCACTCTGCAGAATCTGAAATATTTTGTGCTGAATGAAAAAAATAGTAGCTAGTTTCCAGAATAAGAGTAAAGACCCATTACAGATTGATAATGAAAAATACTTTCAAATATATTAGTCCCAATCTTCCATTGCCTCCCACACTGTTAGTCATTGCGCATGCGTCAGGACTTGAAAATCTTATAATTCAATATGTAATGGGTAGAAGTGTCTTCTTCCAACCAAAACTTACACACCAAGTTTTCAACGGAAATAAATGTAATGCAAACCAATAAAATTAATATCTGGGAAATAGATGACTCTACGAAAAAAAAAATTATTTGATATAAAATGTGTATTTTAACGAGACCTGCACTTTTCTGCAGTGATATTCCGTGCATGTCTTACAACTCGCCAATTGTACAAAAGTCATTCAGAATAAAGAACATTTCAGAGACTATTCGCAGAAAATTCAACATATAGATTTCACTTCTCCTGAAAATGTCTTAAACTTATGCTATCATAATTAAAATTGTTAGACATTTTTAAACAAATGAACATTTTGAAAAAAAAAAAAAAAAAAAAAAAAGCTCCATTTAAAGGGTAATCTGAGCCAGGGGTTCTCGTATCGCATTCTGGGAAGATGCAGAACTATATACCAAGTCCGGTATTTAACCGTTTTATGTGTTTTATATTGTTCACCCCATCCACACACGGACGTTTTCTTTTTTATTCTAAAAATACCTTTTACATTCAGGAATTCTCAATTGCAGGTCCTTAAGGGTCAAATTAACGTGAAGTTCCGTGTTAATTCGTCCTTATCTACTAGCTTTGGTTTCAGTTTGTGTGAGCCTACCTTGTTAATCCGTGTCATTAATTTGCAAATGGGTTCGTGGGAGACAGAAAGCAGCTGATGGTGTTTCTAACTTTAGTCTGTGACCTGGTTTCCTGGTCACTAAACTTTACAACCATGTGCCCTTTGGGCATTCCACTTTCACTTTCAGTCGGTGTTTGTGATATACTACTGCGCCTGCGTATTGTTATCATAAAAATATCTTAAATATGTAGCACTTTAATTAAAATCGTTAGAGAGAATCAACATTTTCGAAAAAGTTTCCATGTGAAGGGTAGTTTAGGGTGGAAGACATCAACAATTTCTCAAAACTGCTTTCTTTTACAGTTACACATGTAATTATTAATGATTTTAAAAAAATACAAGGGCATTTCACACTTTTTGTCCGATTTGAAACGAAATAGCCGACATTCGTGGCCTCTGTGAGAAAGTGACGATCACAGCAATTTCGCCTTATTGCTAGGCAACTACTCCGACATTCGTGTGTTGCGGTACTGCCTATATGCAACGGCGTTGTAGTGCGTTTCTGTGCGATGCATGCTAGCAAGCAATTACCAGACTCTCATCATATCTCTGACTTTTCATATAGTCGGCCGTTTTTCGTCAACTGTATGCATTGTTACCATTTTTACTTTCTCTACTACGGGGAAACATCAAATGAAACATCGTTACTCACTTTTTTATCGTTTGGCAGTACAAAGAGAACAGAATCTCAAAGCTTTAAAATGTTTGACTTTCGCTCAAAGCCTGCTGTATCCCCATATTCCCCTTGTACCTAGCTATAAGATAAGATAATTTGTATAAACGTTTATCTCAATAACGGTTAGTACAAGAGTAGAGAAAGTCATGTGAGTGCAACACGTCAGATTTTAGTTGAACTTATACCCTGGGGATAATCCTAGTTTATAACAATAACACTGCGTTTAGGGGTGGCTGTTTAAAAGCGGAAACATTTATTAAACTGGAGGATTGGTATTAGTGGTGTATGTCCAGTGCTAATGAAATGGGCCCAAAAAGAGCACCCCAGGGACCCGACTTTAACTTGCATGTAATAAATGCTAGTGCGTCGGGGACCGGCTTTTGTAACATATTGGGGCACTGTGGTTTCCTTTGATATGTTAAACCGTGTCATTTCAAAGCTAATCAATGAATAATAATTAGCAAACTTCGTTTTAATAACCAATAAAAAGGGTTTATTACAAAGCCAGCTCTCACAACAGGGAACCTAATTTTACAATCTGGAAAACTCTCCAAACAACAGCAGCTTCTGGAAGTCTCTATGCAAACAGGAATATTATTATTTCTTTGTGCATATACTTAAACATTAAACTTCTCCGGATGAAGCTAAAAACGTATTATTTTCTCTACTGCGTATAGTAATTAGGGGAAATATTGTCTTCGACCCAAAGTTTCGATGCCGAGATTTCACCGGAAATATATATTTTGAGGCCCCGTGAAAGCATAAAAGAAAAAAAAGTTTTTAGAAGCAGTCCGCGCGTGCGCACTCGCGTGTTTCTCTGTCTGTGAACTCAAAAACGAAAAGTCGGTTGAAACCCAAATTTGCTGTCTAATATCTTTCAAGGATACGTCACGAAGGGTTTGAAGAAAATTTATCCCCCCTAAACTACGCTTTACATGAAAAAATTGTCAACAATTTTTATTTTTCAAAAATGGTTATAACAATTTTGGTTAAAAAGCAATATATTTGAGATATTTTTGTGGAAAATGAAAATCATATTTTGAATTTTCTGTCTATAGCCCGTGTAGTCCTATGTACCTTTTATGACTTTTGCATAACCGGTAAACTGTAAGAGAAATACCAAATTGTACTATACAAAAATGTAGATCTTGCTAAAATACACAATAATTTATTTGTGAAGTGAACCATTTCGGAGATATTCGTTGTTATTTGTGTGAATTTTGGAGAAATTACATTTCTGTCAAATGTAACATCGTTATTCATTTTTATATGTTAACCGTGCAAAGAGAACGGAATTTGAAAACTTTAAAAGGTTTGACTATCGCTCAAAGTCTACTGTATTCCCATATTCCCCTTGTAAACGTTCCTCCGTCCGTTGACAAAACTCGAAGCTTTGTTCCATCGACTGAGTTTTTAAATTATCCCGTCAGTGGTCCCTTTAACTGCCAAGAATCAATATGGCGAACAAACTGAATGTGCGTCAGGTAGGTGTTTGTCTAATAGGCCTAATTAATTGCGTCCGCTTTCACAGTACCATTATATAATGTAACACTACTGAACAATTTCCGGATAGGCTTAACGGCACAAGATGAATTATTCACATTCAGATACAGGGAGAATGCGTACTATTGCATGCATTTTACAGGTTAGTTTAAAAGAGCCGTATCATTTCAGTGTATTTGAAAGAACGTAATTCGTAAATTAAAATCCGATGTTTTATACACCATCATAGATCATTGGATGAGAGTTGTTTTATTTATTTCTTTACATCATTATCTCTTTTTACTTTCTCTACTAAATATACGTTTTGAAGCCCCCTGAATCCAAAAAAAAAAGCATTTTTAGAAAAAGCTCCGTGTGTGTGTGTGCGTGTGTGTGTACATGTGTGTGTGTGTACGTGTGTGTGTGTGTGCGTGCGTGTCAGTCTCTGGATAGCATGCACTAAGTGTATTCTATACTCGTAAGAATGATTCCAAAGCCAGCTGCAAGATATGCATGGCGCACTAGTTTTGTACAGGTTTTCCACAGAGCTCTTAAGTTTATTGCCAGAGAATAACTACGATACGAAAAGTTGCGCAATATACACTAATGGAGTGGGGAGGTGGTACTTTAGGCTTCGACGGTCTTCTGTCGTTTGTTGTTGTCGTCTGTGAGTAACCTTTCACCTTTGGGAAATCTAAGATCAAAGCAGAAGTGATCTCTCCTTCCCAGTTTCCTAATTCTCAGAAAGGGAGCAATAAAATGAGTATCATTTTAACAGGATCGACATTACCTCAGATAATCGAAAACTCAGATAACATGGACTCTATCAAAAATTGGGAGGGCGACGTATAGCAAACTGGTGAACTGAATGAAAACGTGGTCAAACATCTGAAAAAAAAAGGAATCTTTTTCTAATTCTTTGCAATTATTTCAACTCTTTCCATCGTTACAGCATACTTGGAAAGGAAGATAGCGTAGAGTCATGCCCCCGTTTCTGCTGCAGTGTGTTGGCAACACTGAGGGGAACAATAGAGGTAGCATTGCGTGGGCTGTGAAGGAAACCGCAGCTTACTGTCGCAATTTCGTATTGAGAGAAAATTTGATTCATTACGAGGCTTTAGTAAA
Organism: Tenodera sinensis; assembly: GCA_030765045.1. NCBI lineage: Eukaryota > Metazoa > Arthropoda > Insecta > Mantodea > Mantidae > Tenodera > Tenodera sinensis. The sequence continues at coordinate 40,358,825 of CM060973.1, forward strand.
ACTTGGCCTCTTGTAAATGAACAAGCGGCACTGAGCTGATTATCTGCTCATTGCTATTCAACAGCAGAGACTGCTGACGTCACAGTAATGCATGCCGGTGTGTGTGTTTGTCAGCAGCCATTAAGCATGCGGGCCCACCATAAGACTTTCGTACATAATTTAACGCCATGCCAACCTCGGCTGTTTGGAATGCAGCCCTACACTTCCGCAGTAACCTTTTTAGAACGGATGTACGTAGTCCTTTGTTTCTCTTTAAATTTGGTTTTCCAAATTGCATTACTTTATTCACAACAGCTGCCGAACGTGATAATTCTGTAATTAGCACGCTTTTGTTATCTTCACGTGTATGTAATGTAGTGGAATATTTTAGCGTTATTTTCACCAACTTAGTGTCGTCTGATTGACTTCAAAATTTGGACACGTGTCGAGGACCAATGAAAATATCATATCATAAATTTCTCCTAATTTCCTGACTAGGATCATCAGCATAAAATATTGGTAAAAGAGTTCCAATTTAAACATTTTAAAAATATTACAAATTAAATGTTTTGAAAAAAAAATCTGATGTCTTGCACTCACATGACTTTCTCTACTCTTGTACTAACCATTCTTAGGAACCCTTATTCCTTTATCTTCTTCGTGTTAGTTCAGATTCACATTTACAGAAATTGCCTTATTGTTTGTCTTCTTGTAGGTACAAGGGGTATATGAGAATACAGTAGGCTTTGAGCGATAGTCAAATATTTTAAAGCTTTCAAATTCCGTTCTCTTTGCACGGTTAACATATAAAAAATAAAAAACAACGTTTTGACGAAAACAAGTTTTCCAAAACTAGCACAAATAACAAGGAATTTTGGACATAAATTGTGTGTTTTAGCAATACCTACATTTTTGTACAGCAAGATTTCGCCTATCTCTTACGGTTTACCAGTTATGCGAAAGTCATCTAAAGTAAATACGACTACATGGCCTATAGCCAGAAAAATGTCTCAAACATATGGCATTTTAATCAAATTCGTTAAGGCCATTTTCGAGAAAATCAAACTTTTCCAAACATTTTCCATGTAAAGGGTTGTTTAGGGTGAAGCAATTTTCTTCAAAATCTTCGTGTTGCATCCTGGAAACACATTAAACATCAATACGAACTTTGGTTTTTAACCGAGTTTTCGTTTTTGTGTTGCTGTCCACAGACTATCACACACACACACACACACACACACACACACACACACACACACACACACACACACACACACACACACACACACACACACATGCCTTTTTTTATTCAGGGGGTCTCAAAACATATTTTCGGTGAAATCTTGACCTCGAATTTTTGGGTGAAATACAATAGTTCCCCTGCTTACCAGTAGAGAAAGTAAAAAAGTAGAATTCGGTAGGTCTACTAAGTGTTTTGGCACATACGCATACAAATTTTCATATTATTGTGACAAAACTTGTGGATTTTAGGCATTTTCACAAATGCATCTCCTTAATTTTAGAAGAGTTAAACCCTGGAGAATGCAGGTTTCTCCCAAAGCATGCCATAAACACTGTTAATACGAGGTGTCTGTGTTGGGTCGTTAAACCCTGCGGCCTTTACGACCATTAAGGAGGAACTGAACTGAACTCATCTAGCGTTGTCGAGATCGTTAAATGCGCCAATATTGCCGCCTGAAGTTTAATACCTGCTCGCTGAAGTTCTTATTCAAAGATTGGTAACTGTAACTCGCTCTAAATAAGCGATGCTCCATTATTTCAGCAGGTACATTTCACAAAATGGGGTATAGAAGTGACACCATAGCACTAGTAACAAATGCTATGAAGTTGTCTACACTGTGGCCTTAAAAGCTTCCGAAGTTCAAAGGTTAGTGGCATTTCTTAAAGAGCTCTTAGAGGATTAAACTCTCAAGTAGGTATGTAGTGTGGTAGATGGCACTTCTTGCAGTGCTTGTAACAAACGACGAGCGTATATCTCGGAAACAACATTAGAACAACAAAATGACTTTGCTAGAGGAAGTTCTAACCTAGATACTATATTCATAATACAGTAGATAGTCAAGAAAACAAGACAATATAAGTTATAGAGCAAGAGCCCTTGCTTGCCAGACCTTCCTTATTTGATAAAAGCTGAAAGTTTCTCTGCGCATGCGCCCAACACAGGTAGGAACGATGGGACTACTATGATTTTAGGATCATCGTGGCTCTAGCTGCAAAGGTGCATAAAATAGCAACTTAAATTCCAACTTTAAAGCCTAATTTTCTTATATTTTCTTTGGGATAGTATTACATATCACATTATTCATTGCCAGACACCTAGTATCCTTAAAACGCCTCGCCAGACTCCGTGAAACTTTAATAAATTGTAACTGTGCTTAGGTTACAGTACAAAAGCTGAATTTTATACGTTCCTTGGGCGACTATTAGAAAATGTTTCCTTAATATAACAATAAAAAGTCGCAAAAGACCCAACTCACTATCTCACTCACATCCACGTGGTTGTATATTGTCTCTCACTCGTGTTTTAATTTTCCTTAGTAAACATAATGCAATATTACATTGAAACTTAAATACTAACTTTAGTTTTTAACCGAATTTTCGTTTTTGAGTTCACAGACATACACTGCGCTTTTTCTAAAAATGTCTTTTTTCTTTTGTTTTTTTAAATTCAGGGTGCCTCAAAATATATTTCCGCTTAAATCTCGAGATCAAAATGTTGGGATGAGTGAGTGTGTGTGTTGGGTTTAAGGGCCCGTCGACAACTTGGTCATTAGGGCCCCGAGTCCAAAAGTAAAATTACGTACGGTCAAGTGTTAAAACATCGTTGCCAAAAATCAGCTTACATAGGTTTTTGAACGCCTACGTAATTTTCTCCCTCCCAAAAAATTTTTCAATCTTCTTATTGCTTCTCTCGTGACGACTTTAACTTTTATTGGCTGTGAAGTCAAACTTTTTAAACCTTAATCGCAGCAAATTAGTCGTTGGAAACAGTGTCATACGCCCACCATGTCGCGGCGTCCGAAAGATCGAAAGACGTTTTTACTAATAATTTTCGGTTGAATCTAGCAAATTTCCCAGCGTCACTGTGCTGTTATTTTATTCATAAATATTTGTGAAAGATACTAAACCAACCACCAGTCTGGTTTGTAAGTATACACGCATGTGTTTAACTTTATAAATGTTGAATTGTTGGAATTAATAAACGCATAGACACCAAAATTGTAGCTGTCCTTTTGAATGGAAGCTATTTCAGCAGATATAACCGATTTTAACGCATAAAGGACAACTATCTCTCGCTATGGACACTGCGCGAAGTCACACGCGTTTCCCCACGTGCTGCGCGGACTAATACATTAGCGGTGTTGATGTTAAATAGCTCCGTTACGCCGAAACATTACGTTTCCTGCAGGGGAGTGCAAGCGCTACATGGGGTACGCGTACCCCAAGTTGAACACCGCTGCTCTAGTCGTTAGAGGGAGCATCAAATCGATCCTAAGCTCACAGGAGTGCTGTGGTATTTTGACAAAGTCCTTTTTGGGGGAGGAAGGACCAAATGGACGGTTACGTTCCTCCTCGGCAAGAAGGGACAGAAAATCGTTATAAACTGTGTTACAAACAGTCACATGTCACAAGAAAGAAATGCCTCTGCCTCCTGGTTTTGTCAACATCATCATTATCCGCGTTCTTTCATAATTCCCGGCTTACAGAGAGATGAAAAAAGTGTAATTTAAAGGAAAGGCGCAGATGTACGAGAAGCACAAATGGCTGCAGTATCTAACAAGCTCCTTCAGCGTTATCTTGTAGTAGGGCGCGGGGGAGGGGGTGCAAATGTGAGTGACGTATGAGGGAACACTGGCAACCACTTAATGCATCTCTTTCCTTTTATGTTCTTACACAAATGCATCTGCAGGAAGAGCAGAACGAGCTGCGCGGTGTGTTGCCTGTCCACATCCTCGGCGCTCATTGCCGTCTGCCGCTATCATAGAAAGGCGCAAATGAAACCATACAACATTTTAAAAACTACTTTTAAAGACTTTACTTGCCAACTTTATGAAACGAGATGCTGAAACTGGCCACTGTCGTTGATCATACATTTTTGACACCTTTGCAAATGTTTATCTCAGCTAAGATAAGGAAAATAGAGGAATAGGAGTTTGTGAGAATGGTTAGTACAAGAGTAGAGAAAGTCATGTGAGAGCAACACATCAGATTTTTCTTCTTTCTTTTCTAGCCGTTATGTCTTTCAAGGCAACATTAATAAAATAGTTATAAAAGTGGAATATAAAAGTGCATTGTGTTATAGAAACAAAAGTCTGGTTTTATTGGTCGTTTTATAGTAACATCAGACATTAAATTCCCTGACGTGCACAGCGCGGAGCGGAGCAGATATTACTACCAGTCACACATTAATTTTTTTGTGATTGTAAAACAGTATATGACCGTGTTGGGGAATGTATGGAACGAGATTTATGTATAATCCGCCTCTCTGAGCACTTCAGTATTGATTTCATTGCTCTCTCTGTATCATCTGACTGAATAAGTGTCGCTGCCGATAACTAAAACACGCAAAATGCTTAACTTTTTCCACACTTTTAAGGATAAACAGAAAGGTTAGAGCGTGGGGTGTCAGGTATAAAATGTTATAAATAGTTCATTCGTAGCTATTTGTAAAAGTAAACATATGATAAAAATATCTAAAAGTATCCCACGCTTTTTTATAATGAAATGTATTATTTTGTTAATATAAATTAGTTTTTATTTTAAACTTATTACAAAATGTTTAAATATAATGAACTACTTGACTTTATAGAACAAATTCTTCATGCTTCAAAATGTTCTACCTTTTAGTTCGGCAACATACCAACTAGCTGGGTATTTCAGCTAGTGCACTGTATTTGTAAACGCACAAAGGATGGCCATCTAGCGCATTGCCTCAGAAAGAAAACTTTTTGCTTATCAGTACAGAAAAATAAAGAGTGTGGGACAGTTGTGTTTGTTTTGTTTAAGTATTCCAACCCGGGTCACGAACGGCGTGTAGGCGGATGACTCCTGCATTCTAATGAACATTCTCTGAGCTTTGCTTTTAAGTCTGTGCTCCCCCCTACAGTTTTATCGAGTTGTTACTTCCTTGAAAAAAGTTGACAACAACACAGGTTTGAACACCACGACAACCTCTTACTTTATCTAACATTTATAAATGGTAGACGAGTAACATAGTGCCAAATTTCGCAGTAATCGGTTACGTCGTTCTGGAAGTTAGTCCTTACATATACACACACATCCATTTTGACTTTCTCCCCTTACTTGTGTTACATATCTTAGCCACATCAGAACATACATAGCATTGAGGAATGTGGGGCATTAAAGCACAAGCCTAGAATCAATTTTTTTCCCTCTGTGACGTTATTGCGTACTCTTTTGTGTTTGAAAGTGAAGAGCGCTCTCGTGGCGGGGAAGGGGAAGGCATATCGAGAGCAGGTGATACGCTGTAGACAATGAAATGACAATATCACTGCTATTCATAGAAAGATGGGATTTCTGTTGCACCAGCTTAGTCTTTCATGTTTTCCCATGCCTGAGATGTTCTACAATGCAACATGCTTGTATCAAAGCAGAAAGAAAATAATATATATCCGCTTTGTATGTGAAATTCACCACAGCTGGAGACAACCATAATAAAAAGATCAGATCTGTTGTGTTCACAGCTATTATTCTTACCAGAAACAAATACCTTGTGTTCCACTCACATGATTTTCTCAAACTCACCTCCTTCTCTCGGTTCCGCCATCCTAAACATTGCGTTACGTTTCTGAAGAACGCAGGTGCCTCAAAACACATATTTCCGGTGAAATCTCAACATCAAATTTTTGGGTGGAATACAATATTTCCCCTACTTACCAGTAGAGAAAGTAAAAAGGGAGCAGATTACTGCTCACAGCCTACTATACTGCACTATATTTTTTAATTAGCAGGAGGCGGTGAATCTGTAGGGTGTTATTAGGATGCGTTGAGAGAAAGGGTTGACCTTCTCTTGTTTACGAGCTTGTAGACAGACCGTATCCCCCTTACGTACCGAATGGCAAACACAATTAGTCGAAACCTATCTCTCAACTAGGACGCCGCTTAGATCGACAGCTAATATCGTTACTGACTTGGAGATACCTTCTCGGTCTAGGAAACATTACATCACCACCTCTCAGGTTCATCAAAATCTGCTGAACACTCTCTCATACACTGAATGTACGTACCGGGGAATCCCGACAACTCGACCTAATCTCGACTGTCGAGTTACCGAAATGTCGAGTTTTACGGAATATGGGTCTGTTATCTACAACTCCAAAAATAATACCTACTGCAAATTACATACACATTCCAACACAATATGGGGAAAAACCTGATATGTTACACTCACATGACTTTCTCTACTCTTGTACTAACCATTCTTACAAACTCTTACTCCTATATCTTCTTCGTGTTAGTTGAGATAAACATTTGTACAAATTATCTTATTGCTTATGTCCTTGTAGGTACAAGGGGAATATTAGAATACAGCAGGCTTTGTGCGACAGTCAAATCTTTTTGACCTTTGAGATTCCGTTCTCTTTGCACGATTAACATATAAAAAAATGAACAACCTTGTTGCATTTCGCTAAAGTTTTAAGTTTTCCGAAACTCACACACATAACAAGGAATATCTCCGAAATGGTTCAACCTACAAGAAAATTTATTTGGACATAAATTGTGTATTTTAGCAAGATCTAAATTTTTATATAGTATGATTTGGTCTATCTCTAACGGTTTACCAATTATGCAAAAGTCGTCCAGAGTAAATCCGTCTACATAGGCTACAGCTAGAAAATTCAGGATATACATTTCATTTGTCACAAAAATATCTTAAACATATGGCTTTTTGTTCAAAATCGTTAGAGCCATTTTCAAGAAAATCAAAATTTTCCATGTAAAGGGTAGTTTAGTGTCGCATGATTCTATTTCTGATTTTAGCATTAGTTTTCTTTAAACTATATCTATACACCAGAGGAAATACCCGACGTTGCAGGAGGCTTAGACGATTGTGGTAAAACACCAACAATTGTCTCATATTTCTGAACTTACGTTTGAAAAAATAAATCATTTATAATAATACAAACATTTAATTCTTTGAATTTAATCACTCACCTTCAGTGCGCCAAATTTCTCATTCATACTAAAAATCCTCCGTATTCAACATTTTTAAACCCCTCTCACAATAGACGTGGTTTTTCGCTTTACAAACCCTAAGAGAATGAAGAGAGAAATATTTATGGTTTTATCATCCAGAGAACACATCCATTCGTGCTGAATATCCCCAAAACCGCCCTCACCGTAAATATTCCACCCTTCCCCTGTGGGGATGTTTTTTATTATACCACCCCTGAAACAATGAACAGAGGATATATATTTTTATGTCACAAAGGTATTGAGAAGACAGGTCCTTTTGTGCTGAAGAAATATATGTCGCACTCACATGACATTCTCTACTGTTGGACTATTGTTACAGACTTTTATTCCCCTATCTTCATGTTAGTTGAGATAAACATTTGTCTTATTGTTAATCTTATTTTAGGGGAATATCGGAATACAATAGGCCTTGAGGCATAGTTAAGTCTTTTAAAGCTGGTCAGCTGAAGGCTGTGAAATTCCCTTCTCTTTATACGGCCAAGACATAAAAAACTGAATAACGACTTTCCATGTGATAAAAGTGTAAGTATTGTACAATCCACAAAAATAAAAAGGAATATCTCAGAAACGGTTCATTCCACGAAAAATGAATTTGGACACAAATTGTGTTTTAACGACATCTACATTTTTACTTTCTCTACTGGTAAGTAGAGGAAGTATTGTGTTCCACCCAAAAATTCGATGTCGAGATTTCACCGGAAATATATGTTTTGAGACCCCCTGAATCCAAGAAAAAAAACATTTTTAGAAAAAGGTCGGATAGAAACCACATTTAGTATTTAAGTTTAATGTCTTTCAAGGATGCGACACGTAGATTCTGAAGAAAATTACTCTACTCTAAACTACCCTTTATATGGAAAAGTTTCGGAAATTTTTTATTTTCTTGAAAATGGCTCTAACGATTTTGATTAAAATGCCATATGTTTGAGATATTTTTATGAAAAATGAAATGGTTATCTTGAATTTTCTGGTTATGGCCCATGAAGTGCTATTTACTCTGGATGACTTTGTGTAACTGGTAAACCGTAAGATATAGAGCAAATCTTACTATACCAAAAATGTAGATCTTGCTAAAATACACAGTTTATGTAGAGTGAACCAATTCGGAGATATTTCTTGTTATTTGTATAAGTTTTGAAGAACACACTTCTGCCAAATGGAACATCGCTATTCATCGCTGTTCACAGAGAGACAGACACACATACATACTTTTTTTCCAAAAGCGCTTGGGTGGAATACACTGCCTCCCCTACACACTGTACATAGTAGGGAAAGTAAAACGAAACAAGAGCTCAGCTCGCCTACGTCATGAAACACCCTTTCAGACAGGCAAAGTTGAACAACATCCGTAGTATTAAATTCCAGTCAATATTTGCTGGAAACAAAACGAAGATAATTAGGTAAACGGATGGGGCCCTGCGGCGGTGTCCTCCATTTAAATACGCCGCCATGGAGTTTGTTTGCTCTCCCCACAAGCGTGAAATCTTCTGAGGAGCTGTAAAGAGCGAGCTCGTTAATTTGAGTGGAATTAGCACGGCCCAGAATTTAACATACATACGCCTCAGTAAACATATAGAGACAAGTTTCCCATCGTCCCTAACCTATTTTACTACTGACACAAAGTACCGCTTCCGCAATATATTAACAACATGAGTGTGTCACACATGCCCAGTCTAATTATTGACAGTAAAAAAATGTTTCGCCGGGAAAAAACGTCTAATGTCTCGGATAAAAAATAATAAATAAATACAAAAACTTGGTTTAGCTAACTCCCGGCTGATACACGAAGTTTCACAAAGTTATGACAATATCGGTTTTAATGTAGGACGGCAGTGAATCTTTGTCTGTAGAACAGAAAGAATTAAAAAAGAATACAGACTACGGAAATGAAATTTCTGAGAGCATTACTAGGATATACCAGGTTATATAAAATAAGGAATGTGGAAATACGACAAAAATTAAATATATTTTCAACACAAGAGAAAATTGTAGAACATAGGAATAATTAGGAAACACATAATACAGAGAATGCACAGCTCAAGGATTCCAAAAAGGATGCTATAATATACACCAATAGACAGAAGAGATGCAGGAAGACAGAAGAAAAAGTTATTGTATCGTCAGAGTTAAAGACAGAGAAAGTGAAGAAAGACATTAAAAGGTCTTAGTTAAGGTTACGAGAAGAAAACAGTTGTGAGTTTTAATATCAAGACAGACTATAGGCTGTGATAACGTCAATAAAAGAGAAATGTTGTGCAAAAGTTATAAGAAAATAAAGTGAAAATAAGTGGACTGGATTTTTTGCCGTTTAGTCAAATGGTGTCAGAGGGGGATTCATGGAGTTGACAAATTGTCACAATATCAAAAAGCACCTAAAACCTGGAGAGAAAAGGACCTAAAGGCGTGGTCCAAATTAACTAATAAATCGGAAGTCGTCAGATCAGGGCAACCAAGGGGTTCACAAATCGCTACTAATAATTCTGTGCTGAAACACACTTCCAATTGTTCTGATCGAAAAATTGGCTTTATAAGCTGTTACCGAGTCTTGTTGACTGTACTATTTCTTCTTTCAGCAGTTAACGAAATCTGAATTCAACTAACGGGAGAAAATTCACCAGTCAGATTTGATCTTAGATCAAGGTGCCGAATTGTAAGTTTAGCTTGACTTGTAAGACGGTTAAACTCAGATTAACGTTTCATGTAATCAAGCCTTAATTATACGATATAAACTGAATATTTCTTACCTTGAGAAATTTGGAAGAAGAGTTCCAACAACCATACACTTCTGTAACAAGAGAAAGAAACTGTGTAAGAGATCAGCTTCTGGTTTTCCATATACAACATTCTGATGTTTTATTACTGTAACAAAATACTTTTTCTGTCTTACTCCATAATGCTAATATATTTTTTCTTCTTCTACATTGCCTTAATTATACTTGCCTACAAATATTCCCCAATCGAATAGTTTTATGCATGATACAAAGATAAAACACAACTATTAATCAAAATTCAATTTTTGTTACTGACGGATTCACAAAAAAATATATGTTACACTCACATGACATTCTCTACTCCTGCACTAATCATTCTTACAAACTCGTATTCCTATATCTTCTTCATGTTAGTAGAGATTAACATTTATAGAAATTATCTTATTGTTTATTTCGTTATAGATGACAAGGGAATAAGAGAATAGAGTAGACTTTGAGCGATAGTTTTTCTCGAACGCCTCGTTGCACTAGTGTCGTTTACTTGTTATGTTTTGCATTTGTTTTCTGTTTTGCCACTGCACGGCGCTCGTTCCGAACAGCTCATTCACTTGGACCTTCCGTGACGTCACAGACCTATATATTTTCCACATGTAACAAAACGCAAATGGGTCGCTCGCGGAAGGCAAATATGACATACATACATACATACACTAGTCTTCATTATGTCAGACTGGGAGGTTCATGTCTGTCCGTCCATCTGTCCGTCGGCCAGGTGATTTATATCCCGCCACATTTTATTGCCCTCGTCGCAGGTAGAGTAACTTGACGTCCTCGTCTTTAAACTTAACCACAAAGTGGCTTGTTATTGCATTTTTCTGTGGACGTGCTTAAGAAGACTTAGTGACTAGCGGGTTCGACCCCCGTTCACAGGCCTGTCGTTAGGCGAATGCAGGGGTCACCACGGCAATGCATCAATATAATTTGGCAAAAACTGCCAATTTGTATTTTTAGTTTCTCTACTACCTATTAAAGTGTTGTATTCTACAGAAAAAAATTGTCCACAGATATACATAAAGCAAAATATTGCTGTAAGTGTTTGTAAACTCTAATAAAACTAAAAAAAACATCTTTGAGTGATAGTCAAATCTTTTAAAGCTTTGAGATTCCGTTGTCTTTGCACGCTTAGCATATAAAAATTGAACAACGATATTGCATTTCACGAAAATTTAAGTTTTCCGAAACTGACACACTTAACAAGGAATATCTCCGAAATAGTTCACTCTACAAAAAAAATGTATTTGGACATAAATTTGTGTTTTAGCAAGATCTACATTTTTTGCATAGTAAGATTTGCTCTATCTGTTACGGTTTACCAGTTTTGCAAAAGTCATCCAGAGAAAACAGGACTACATGGGCTCTAGCCGTAAAATTCAAAATATACATTTCATTTGTTATAAAAATATCTTAAACATATAGCATATTAATCAAAATCCTTAAAACCATTTTCGAGAAAATCAAAACTTTCGAAAAATGCTCCATGTAAACGTTAATTTAGAGTGGAAAAATTTTCTTCAAAATCCTTATGTCGCATCCATGAATGATATTAAACTTAAATACCAAATTTGGTTTTTGAGTGACTCTTCGTTTTTGAGTTACGCTGTTCACACACACACGGACCTTTTTCTAAAAATGTTTTCTTTTATCAAGGAGGCTTCGAAACATACATATCTGGTGAATTCTCGACATGGACATCTTGGGTCGATAGCAATACTTCTACTTTTTATACATGGTGGAGAAAGTAAAAAACAGCCAACTTAAATAAGTCCCTTGTTTTTCAGGGATGGTGATGCTGCAGTAGTGCCAACCCAGAACCAAGGTTGCTGTTTTGCTCCACATCAAGGATATTGACGACGTTTGCTTGCTGGCAACTTTTCAAACATAATTTCCAACGACATCATCATCATCCACGTCGGATATTGTTTTTGTGCCCACAGATATTCTGACCTCCATGGCCTGTTTGACGTCATGAGCGAGCGAGGGAGATTCTATCGAACCGTTACTTCCCGTATATTTATCTGCATTAAGAGTCAGCCCTTCAACCAACAAGGCAGCAATATGTGTTAGGGCTTCTTTCCGCTATTTAAAGCAATGTAGCTGTGAAAATCAAAACATTCGCAGTTCTCTTCTCATTGCAATGAATTTATCTGCGCAATCTCAGAACATAAAATATATAGCAAACACAAAATTTCAATGTCCTATATCCAATCGTTTTTAATTTTTACTTTCTCTACTAAAAGAAGTATTGTATTCCACCCAAAAATTCGATGTCGAGATTTCACATGAAATATATGTTTTGAGGTCCCCTGAAACCAAAAAGTGCATTTTTACAAAGAAAATTCCTCCACCCGAAACTACCCAAAGAACATTTTTCGAAATTTAATTTTCTTAAAAATAGCTAATGATTTCGATTCAAATGTTATATATTTGAGATATTTTATGACAAATTGAATGTATATCTTGAATTTTCTGGCTATAGCCCCTGTAGTCGTATTTACTCTGGACGACTTTTGCATAACTGGTAAACCGTTAGAGATAGACCAAATCATACAATACAAAAATATAGATCTTGATAAAATACACAATTTATGTCTCAATAAATTTTCTTGTAGGGTGAACCATTTCGGAGATGTTCCTTGTTATGTGTGTGAGTTTCGGAAAACAAAACTTTCGTGAAATGGACCATCGTTGTTCATTTTTTATATGTAAAGTGTGCAAGGAGAACGGAATCTCAAAATTTTAAAATATTTGACTATCGCACAATGTCCAATATATTCCCATATTCCCCTTGTACCTACAAGGAAATAAGCAATAAGATAATTTGTACAAACGTTTGTCTCAATTGACACGAAGAAGATATAGGAATAAGAGTTTGTAAGAATGGTTAGTACAATAGTAGAGAAAGTCATGTGAGTGCAACACATCAGATTTTTATATTAATGTATTCCACTATGTCTTGCTGTAAGATTTTCAAACTATTTTTACAAATAATTCTTGTAGCTATCTCAAGTTTAACGTTTATTTTGCATGTTAGTTAACGGACTATATTTTTATTCGCGCCTACTAGCATGGAAGTTGTGCGGTTGGATCAACCAATGAAGTATTAGTGAAACGCGTGCTGTTGGGGATGGATTGACGTTATGTGTAACTTATCCAAGGAATAAACGGGATATTATCCTATACACAAAGAACGAGACCGACCAGGAAAATATTCAACCAGCTACAAAACGTGATTGATGGGAAATTTCCACCTTGGAGCGGATGTGATTAACAACAATCCCAGAGGAGTAATTAGGTCATTGATTAGTGATTAAACTCGGGTTCCAACAGGCGACCCCGGTTCAGTTGGAGCTATGGGGACCACACACAGGTATCTTTATTTCAAGATGTGGCTCAAGCTAATGCGCTAATGACCTTTTTCCTCCCATTGGACGCCGTTTCAGTGGAAATAAAATAGTTTTGTTGTTTAAGGAAGAAAGTCCAATTTTATCGAATATACATTTTCTTTTTGAACTGTCCACCAATCGATTAAGGCAAAAATGAATAAAATAACAGCAAAACTGTTGAAGCTACAGCCTGTATTGGTGGTATAAGGAAGACTTTCTTCTATTTTCAAATCATTAGTTTAAGCACCGCCACCAGATGTCAGGCTTGTTACTAATAAGTTAACATTGTAACACATTATTTCAAAAGTTACTTTTCAGTGTGGTTAAATAGAATAACTGTGTGTAGATCTACATCATGAGTGGAAGTGATAATGAACGAGTATAGCACAGAAAGAATAGAGTGAGGTGCATTGATGAATATGTGAAAGAAAGACGCAAGAGAGCTAGATCACTAGGACAAGAATGCATAACCTCAAAAGTAGTGGTTGTGCCAGCAAAACAACTGATCCATCATGCAAGTAAGATTTGTTTATGTTTCAGGTGTAATTTGTGTAAATTTCCAAGTATGTCGTAAAATGCCCATATTCGATCTTTTCCAACGCATCATTGTGACAAAAACCCACAATTTATGGTTAAGTATGAATACTACAAACCCCAACGACTAGTAAGGTAACATTCATTATGTAGAACAATCACTGAAATGACTGACTTCTAAAACCAAGGGCTCCGTCAAGTCATCCATCGTTGGGAAAAGTGTGTCAACACCATTACCAAGTTTCATAGTCGCAACTTCATTTTTTCGAGGCGATAATTAAAACTTTATATCTACCCGTCGTATACGTCTCTGTATTGAGGGTTATCGCTATCAGCTTCTTGACGATACTGCAGCTCCACGTGGAGTGGTTGACATCTGTCATATATCTTCTTTTAAAAATCAGACCGTAGAATCAAAATAATAAACCAGACGCTTGTATCATAAAGAAGAATTTTAAAATCTTGACAATATTACAGAGAGGACATAAAGTGTGCATGGGTTTAACAGGAGACACAGATGTAAGCAATGATACACAGTGCAGGAATATTGCACCAAGCAGAATTATGGGGTTTATGCCCGCCCCCCCCTCCGGTCATTTCTAGGAGCGTCGCAGCTGACACTAAGGGCTACGCGAGGTCACTGACCTCACATCTGTTGTAACGACTTCCAGCAACAGCCCTACAAAGGAAGAAAAAATCTGATATGTTGCACTCACATGACTTTCTCTACTCTTGTACTAACCATTCTTACAAACTCATATTCCTATATCTTCTTCGTGTTAGTTGAGATAAACATTTGCAGAAATTATCTTATTGCTCGTTTTCTTGCACATACAAGGGAAATATGAGAATACAGTAGGCTTTGAGCGACAGTCAATTCTTTTAAATCTTTCAAATTCCGTTCTCTTTGCACGGTTAACATATAAAAAACGAACAGCGATGTTCCATTTGACAAAAATATGTTCTCCAACACTTACACAAATAACGAAAAATATCTCCGAAATGGTTCAGTGGACTTAAATTGTGTTTTAACAAGATCTACATTTGTTGTATAGTAAGATTTGGTCTATCTCTTACGGTTTACCAGTTATACAAAAGTCGTCGAGAGTAAATACGACTACATAGGCTATAGCCAGAAAATTCAAGATATACATTTCATTTGTCATAAAAATATGTAACGTTTTAGTCAAAATCGTTAGAGCCATTTTCTACGTAAAGACTAGGGGTGGAGGGATTTTCTTCAAAATCTTTGTGTCGCATCATGAAAGTTAAACAGCAACTTCGGTTTTTAACCGACTTTTAGTTTCGAGTTATGCTGTCCACACATAGACACTTTATAGTAGAACGTTTGCTACAAGAGGATTTTTATTCCTTCATGCCCTCTCACGTGATGCACATCGTGTAAAATCTCTTCAATTAAAACGTCCATAGTAACTAACATCACGTGTCTGTTTTGAATTCGGGACCTGATTTGAAAAGACGTTTCATCGTGGAATTTATGTAAATAAATGTTAGAGAGAAAAAGCTGAGAGGTTTTAGAGGACCTCATTAAAACAAGCTCTCTGTCTCTCTGCTGGAGTAGGAGTATCGCTTCCTCATCTGTTAGCATAACGACTTCATACGTACACAGAGCGCCAAAGATAATCTAGCGTCTACGTCACATTATCCTTGACCACTTCATTGGTTACTTTAGGATGTGCAAGGATGTTTCACTCCCTTGGCTACATAACCTCAACAAATAACCAAAACAAGCTATACACAATGGCGTAAAAATGAAATACGCTTACAATCTTATCGGCTAAAAGACAAAAAGGCAGTGCATGCATTCAGTTTGTCATATAGACCTTCTATCCTGCTTGGTAGCCACATATGCAGGACAAGCCTTTGAAGGGGATTAAAATCTAAGGGGAAAACTTGAGCGTCCAGTTTAGCGAAATATATAATGTGTATATGTGAGAAGATTTTCAGGTAATGCAATTTAAAGCTTGAATGGTATTCATTAAATACATAGCAAGGCAGTGCTTTGTAAGAAACATCTGACGTGTTGCACTCACATGACTTTCTCTACGCTTTTACTAACTATTCTTACAAACGCTTGTTCCTGTATATGCATCAGGTGAAAAGTGGTTCAGTTTTGGAGCTCACAAGGGGCGAGAGTGTTATGCTGCTGTAATCAATAAAGTCAACAATGTTTATCTCCGCTTTAACCGCACGACCGCAGGGGAAATACTTGCGTGTTCTCGATGGTATGTTACGTACACCAAGGCAAACTTTGGTTTGAAGTGTCTGCACCTTAAGGAAATATGTCAAGATGTATCATATAGGAATCTATACACGCGTTATAGGATTTAGAGCATGCAAGGGTAAAATCGGCTCGATTGCGCCACTCCACCGGCCATCCCTCCCCTTTACTGCTGTTCATCTTGGGACACACGTCATTCAGTGGCGTCCTGGCTTACGACCGGCGCAACAACACGTGAATACAATGTTGCTCTCTTTTTTAGAGAATAAACAGACAAGGGGTGTGATTTCGCCTTTTTTTCAATAACAATCTGCAACAGCTCATAGGCTAATCTTTCGATGACAACGAAAGTGTCTCAGGAAAAAATTACTAGTAGAGTTTTTTGGGTCCCTCAGTCCCCCGACCTAACCCCCCTGCGATTTACCTGTTCAGATGTACGCGAACTTATTGTATACTAATAAATTTATTTTTATCTCTCTCATATTCAACAGACTTGTACGCTATAAATTATTTTTACACAAGTAAATTAAATTGTGCCCGACCTGAAAGAAGCTCGCAGTTGTTCGCTTTAACAAGTTTGGAAATGCGACCGTGACGCAATACAATAGAGAAGTTTTCATCTTCGCCAAATGTGGGAGGAAATGTTTTCGGTACTCATCAATCATCCCCTTCTGTTGGAGGGAGATTTATTGTAAACTTCTTCTCTATTCTTCTTTCCTGTCATCAATTACTTTCGCCATTTCTTTCACGATGCGCAGAAATCCATACACGAGGGCAGCAGAGTTATTATTTTAGAAATAAAAAGTGATATAGCGAGAAGCGTTCAGGGTCACAGAAACTGAAAGTTCCATGAGAAATTCCTTTTACCTTCGACTGTTAGAGAGATACAAGTATGTGCACGTATCTATACGCCCCTCAAAACTTTGCATCGTTAATTTTTACTTTCTCTACTACATATAGCAAGTGGGGAAAGTATTGTATTTCACCCAAAATTTCGATATCAAGGTTTCACGCAAATTTGGAGGGTAAGTTGTATGTAATTTTTTATTGTAATTCTTCTTTCTGATCGCCCTTCAAAAAGTGAGATTTATTTCATTCTATGCAAGCCGAGGGTTAGTTCTGGATTGAAGAATTAAATAAATTCAAAATACATTAACCAAATTAATATTATTTACTTATTACTGAGTGTGCTAGATTTTTAATATAATGTTAGTTTAAACCGCATTAATTTTTTTAAGATTTCGAAAGTGCACCCAACAAACACTTTGTCATATTTTCTACTTTCTTTTTCGGTCATAAGTGGTTGCATATTTTAACATTTTTACATCACAAACATCCAGGCCTGGTGATTAGTATAGTTAGGGTAGTTTAACTTCTTCCCCAACCTTCAAGCTCTGTCCGACAATAATACGAATGGACGGTAGAATGTGCTGTTGTGTGTAATTTTCTGGCGACCGACAAAAATCATGAAAAACAGTTGGGGTTTGAGCCTGTAAACGACACACATTGCCGTCCAAGTCGTCTCAGTTGGTTGTCACTGGATGTTTGATGGAATGTTACGGCAAATAGTGAGAAAAAATATATTTGCCAACCAAGAGCCATATACGACTCAGTTGAATTTCTTCACACAGTCGAGTTGGCTTTACTCCATTTCCAAGTGCCAAAGATCCCTTACTATTAGCAGAGAATGTTGGCTTGATGCCAACCTTATTTCTTCTCCTTCTTTTACAGGCTTTGTTTCTCTTGACCTTGAATTTGAGGCACAAAATGAGCTATAAATTTCCATCCGATACTGTCTTAATGTGTATTCGCTGACCTAAAAGATATCCTCCGTGGCGCCCCCTCTTTTACTGCATCGACCTAGAGTGCTTTGTAGACATGACCATTTCTCAGTAACGGAGCGAACGCGGAAGATGAACTTTGGGGGGAAAACAATACCCGCCCTACTTCAAACAACACGCGTTCAAATACACACAAGTAGTGGTGTAAGCCGCATCAATACAACATGACTTAGGAGGTAGAATCAGGACTGAATAATGGAATGCCACAGCCGGGATTTCAACCACGGATCTTCCGGTTATCGAGCGGCTGCTTTAACCACTAAGTTACCATGACCAACTTGCCGGTACGACATTAAATTCCCGGTACACCATATACATAGTAGAGAAAGTAAAAATTAATTTTAAAGACTTCTCAATCTGTATTTATGTGTTAAACAAATGTATATAAAATCAAACGTGCTTTAGAGAAGTTTTTACTCCACCCTTGTTCGAACCGTGCGTTAGATATATGCATGCCGGGTTGCGTTCCATGACGTCAGCATTCTTATAGTCGCGATGACCAATTTGCCGACGCCTGTTTTGCGTGACTGTGTCTACAAAGTGTTCCACTAATTCTTGTTCTCCTCTTTCACCTGCAAGCTACTAGCCTGTATCTTGTAGAGCAGAGAAAGACAAGCGGTGTGACGTAATTGAATGAAGAGCAAGCCTATCAGTTCGTGTGAGAATCGTGTAATACCATGTGGCGCTGTGAACTGGAGTGTTTAGTCAGGTGTACCGTTCTCGATGACAATATCATGGCCACTACAAACGGTACTTTAATTAAACGTATGAGAGTTTTTGAAAAAAATAAAAATAAGCACAGATTTTCCATATAAAAAGTACTTTTAGATATTGCAATGCTCTTCAGTATATCAAACCATGTTATGCCCACATTGTTTTTATAAGCATCTAGTACCCCTATTTTTTAATTGATTTCAGTGATAATACTGGAATCCATACACGGTTTTGTGCTTTAAAAATTTCAGTTTATCTGCAAGGGTTTAGGAGTTATTAGTTTTTCTGCTCTCCTGAGAAAAATTTCCTCTACTTGACATAATACGATTTGAACAGTAGCTCCTTACGTGTACGTACCTCATATTATAGGATGAGAGTAGAGTGCAAATAGCGCGGTTTTGGAGTGCAAGTGATTCACAGTGAAGTGTGGTGCTGACAACCTGCAACAAGTCAACTTGTCAAGTGCAGTACCGCGTCTGCCGAGACCATTTACCTCTGTGGCAAGACAATGACCTCTAGCGATTGTCTACCAGTTTTATATAAATGTCCTCTTCGGAACGGACTTACAGCTTCTGAGGAACGCATAAACAGCAACACTTCTCTCTTACAGTGTGTGCAGCTAAGTCTTGTTCATCCACGTGACCGTTAATTGATAAGTACACCACACATATTCTATTCTCTATATTGTACATTTCCGGACAGGGACTACTATTTCAAAAACCGATCAGTTTGCCATCCCGCAGAACATACTAAACGTTGTTGGTGTTTTTCGGGACACACAGTATATATTTGCACTAATTTGCATTTAGTTATTCATTTGTTTTTGTTTGCAATACTGTTACAACCACTAGCATGCTAATATCACTGCTACCAACGTCACGATCGCAAATAATAACAATGATGATTTTATTTTCAAATATATCTACCACAAAGAAAAGAAGAATAAACCAACCAGCAGATGGTGAACAAAGTGTTCTAAACGGGCTTACTCCAGGTATTTGAAAAATCTGTGCGTCAATTGCCTGTAAAAAACTGTATTGTATGTGATGAATGTCAGAAAAAATAAGAAATATGAGTGGAATTCTAATAACAATAGGCGATACCTAGGAGAATAAAGGAAATAGGTCTCTTCAGGTATATGTCTCAAGAAAACGCATGTTTTATATGCATAACATTATTACTGTAGGAGAAGTATTCTATTCCACCCAAAAATTAGATATCGAGATTTCACCGGAAGTATGTTTTGAGACTCCCACAATCCAAAAAAAAAAGCATTTTTAGAAAAAGGTCTGTGTGTGTGTCTGTGGAAGGCACACTCAAAAACGAAAAGTCGCTTAAAAACCAAAGTTGCTATTTAAGTTTAATGTCTTTCAAGAATGCGACATACAGATTTTTAAGAAAATAGTCCCACCCTAAACTACCCTTTACATGGAAAATTTTTCGAAAATTTTTATTTTCTTGATAATGGTTCTAACGATTTTCATTAAAATGCCACATGTTTGATATATTTTTATGACAAATGAAATGTATATCTTGAATTTTCTGGCTATAGCCCCTGTAGTCGTATTTACTCTGGACGACTTTTGCATAATTGGTAAGCCGGTACATATAGACCAAACCATACTATCCGAAAGATGTACATCTTGCTAAAATACACAATTTATGTCCGAATAAATTTTCTTTTAGGGTGAACCATTTCGGAGATATCCCTTGTTATGTGTGTGAGTTTCCGAAAACTTGAAACTTTCACGAAGTGGAACATCGTTCATTTTTTATATGTTAAGTGTGCAAAGAGAACGGAATCTCTCTTTGATATTTGAAGACTTCTACATAAAGGAATAATTGTTCTAGTGTTGTGTTTTGTTGGTAGCCATGTTTAATGTCCACAGTGTGTGTGAATCTGCAGCTTTAACCTGGAGTTGTTTAGTTGACGTGTGTAAAGAACAAAAGTAAAATAGGGCGTGCCCCCGACGAGTTAAAGCTATGGGGAACTGTGTCAGTAATTAGCGCTGGCTCGTGTTCGAGATTAAAGTCAATGCCATCCGCGCCCTAATCAACCTCTCTCTTTGTCAAAGTCAACCAGCTCTGTATTTCCTTTCTCTACTTTCGTGGTTGGCCTCTTGTTTACCTTTATACCACGTTTGTGCTAACCTTATAGGTACACTCGCATTCCATTGGTATTCCTTGCCAAAATGCATTGACTTCAACTGTTATTATCTTACAAGGTATTCTGTTACGAGGCAAAGTCTATTTTCATTAAAATAAGTATTATAATACATTTCTTAAGGGTGCATATGACTGAGTTTTGACGATTTTTGGAAAAAAAATTGATTTTTTTTTATTTTAGCGTTAAAAAATATTACAATCTTTCCTCTATCATGTGCATTCATTATTTTTTCAGTTCCACCATTTTTAAAGTCAACAGAAACCATCCTTTAACTCCATGTGCATGGTATTTAAACGCCCACTTTTGGGATATAATGTTATTGTGCACTGTTATTATGCCGCTTGAAGTAAGTGAACAGGAACTTGCTAATGATTGGCTACTGCCATTTGTAATGTAATTGAAAATATCATCTGAAGAAAGAAACAAGAGCTCTGAGGGGGAGACATATAGTCCAGGGCAATTCTGAGGTCGGTTTATTTTCTTTTGCCTTTTTCTCACTTTGCAATTTTTCAGCATTTTGCTCTATACAAAATGCTCCTTGCGGAGCGTTTCTTATCAGAATGGCTTTAAACTTGCACAGTATGTACTTATATGTACTATAAATAAAAACTGTATTGGGTTCTGATACCAGATGGATTTTAGTGTGTTTTTTATCCTTCAGAACAGGCTGTTGCTCCATATTTTTTAAAAATTATGAAACATAAATATTT
Organism: Tenodera sinensis; assembly: GCA_030765045.1. Taxonomy (NCBI): domain Eukaryota; kingdom Metazoa; phylum Arthropoda; class Insecta; order Mantodea; family Mantidae; genus Tenodera; species Tenodera sinensis. The sequence goes on from CM060973.1 coordinate 40,380,405, forward strand.
ACATTTTTCTGTAAGCCAAACAAATAAACAGATATAAAAACCCAATGCAATTCTAACTTATCCTTGTTTAAAGTGCATCTCTACAAAATTTAGAATGATTGGATGAAAACTTTGTAGCAAGGGACTTTTAAGTGCGACTATTAATTTATTTAAATAATTTGCAACATTTCTTGAACCAAGCAAGATACAGAGTTGAAACTTTGCACAGCATAATATGGTTACAATATAAATATGCACACAAAATTTCATCAAAATTGATTATAAAATATAGAATTTGGAAAATTCAGTCACATGTACCCTTAAAACAACAGACTTTAATGTCCTTAAGTCAACCCTCAATCTAAGAATATAAATGGAAGTATTGCATATCTACAACCCACATTAATAAAAATCTGATTATTGTGTATAGAAGAAACAGCATTTATACCAACAGTCCATAAAATTGTATGACATCAGTCCTTTTGTTAGTCCATCCTTCCGGCGTAAACATCGCTTTTATAATGCAAAGCCCCGAATCGAAAATCGCAACCAACCAGTTTCATCCTGACGGTTATAAATTTTGCACAGCGCTCGCTATGTATTTATATTTGAGTAGGCAGCGAGATATCGGCAAAGCGCTTATCGGGCGGAACCTTGGTGCTATTTGAAACCACTCCACTCCACTCCACATTGCAAATTTACACAACACGGCTTACTGGCATAAATACGGCAAGGCGGCTTATCTACTTCACTGAGGGGCTCAGCGTCGAGCACCTTGAGGCTGCAATGACTCTCACTTACTTCATATTTAACCCTTCATTAGCCGCGCGCGCTCTGGTACAGGGGCCTACTAGACGGCCCTATATTTTGTACCTGTATGCTACAGCCAGAAAATTAAAAATATACATTTCATTTGTTAGTGTAGAGGAATTTTCTTCAAAATATTTGTGTCGCATCCTTAAAAGATATTAAATTTAAATACCAACTTTGGCTTTGAACCGACTTTGCGTTTTTCAGTTATGCTGTCCACACACACACACACACACACACACACACACACACACACACACACACACACACACACACACACACACACACACACACAAGAACACACACACGCACACACACCAGCGCGGGCGCACCTCTTTCTAAAATACTTTTTGTATTCAGGGGCCTCAAAACATATTTCCGATGAAATCTCGACATCGAGTTTTTGGATGGAATACAATACTTCCCCTACTTATACGTAGTAGAGAAGGTAAAATTTTATCAGTCTTCTTCTCAAATTTCATGGTTAAGAATGAAGCATGTTGCACGATATCGTATGAAACGTTTTGATTACTTTAGTGCACAGAAAACAAAATGCGTTTACGAGTGAGAAAGCCACAAGCACAAGAGAATAGTCATATCTGTTGAAGCATCTTGTGTTTCCGACAAGATAAAACTGCGAGAAGGGAAGCAACACATAAAAACTCCATCTCAACTTCACAGACACAGATGTTCTTGCTCGTATGCAGCAGGTAGAAACTTTAAAATGTTCTTGGCTCTATCTATGTGGAGCGTAAGGATATAATGTGAATTAACTTGAAAAGTTGTTCTAACTTTTGCTAATGGCTTCTTCTATTTCATTTCGGAACAGCAGGAAACCCTGCATTTTTTTGCCGGGGGGGGGGGGTCAATTTTCTGTCATCCAAAGTAGACGTTAAGCTAACGCTCTTGACACGTGTGCAAAATTTGAAGTCAATCAAACGACTGTAAGTTGGTGAAAATTACGTCGAAAGCTTCCGTTACATACATACAGGTGAAGCTAATATAAAGCGTGTAAAAATGAACAATGTTCCATTTAACAGAAGTTCAAAGTTTTCCGAAACTGACACAAATAACAAGGAATATCTCCGAAATGGTTCATTCTACAAAAAAAATTTATTTTGACATAAATTGTGTGTTTTAGCGACATCTACATACTTCGTACAGTAAGATTTTGTCTGTCTCGTACGGTTTACAAGTTATCCAAAGATTATGCAGAGTAGATAGGACTACATAGGCTATAGCTAGAAAATTCAAAATTACATTTCATTTGTCATACCATATTAATTAAGCATTTTAATTAAAATCGTTAGAGCCATTTTCAATAAAAAACAAAATTTTCGAAAAATTTTCCATGTAAAGGGTAGTTTAGGATGGGGTTATTTTCTTCAAAATCTTCCTGTCGCATGCTTGTAATACATTAAACTTAAATAGCAACTTTGGTTTTTAGCCAACTTTTCGTTTTTGAGTTATGCTCTCCACAGACTGACACAAAAATAAATAAATAACTCTGGTGAAGCCATCGCTGGACCTAGCGGACCAAGGGCAAGTAATTCATAAGAAAATCTTTCGTCTCTTTCCCGTACAACCTCTTGTCCATCGGAAAACATTTGCAGCCGGATGTACCTGCCGGTGTCTAGTCTAGGGCTTGGTGCCCTCCGAGCAAGTGAATTTAAAACGCACCTGTAGAATGGATGCATATGGTCCAAACGGCCGAGTGACACGGATATTGTACAATCCGAAGCTCACCGATAAAAGTTTGCTGGTGCGGAATGACCCCAATCCAGTGATATAACGTTTGAAATCATGTCAAATGACTCGTAACGGATAAATCTACACACTCAACAGTCGCACTACAAAGAGAAAACATTTTGTAATAAACGTATTTTAATTCTTTGATCCTTTAACTCTTTTATCGTTTAACGTATTTTAACCTGTTGGGTCACAAAGAGTAATGAACGAAATGGAGTGATTCCTAGAGAAAAAGCTGCATTCGACACTACCATTCGAGTTCACGATTCACCATAAATGCATATTTTCACACTCCCTAAATCCAGAATAAAATAAGTTATATGTGTGGGTGTTTGCGTCCAGTGGACGAAAAATCGCCACGCCAGTACCGGGGATCGAACCTGGATCCTCCGCGCATAGGCGAGCACGCTTACACTGTGCTACGGAGGCGGTCATATTAAACCAAGTGGCCCACCTCAGCCGGCGTGGCGTGAGTGGCGTGCGTGAACTTTGTTCTGCTTGTAAGAGAAGCGAGTGGCAGAGGAATTCCCCAGGCTTCAACTAGTGTGTGCAGCGCGTGACAATAGAGAAGAATATTTTCCACTTCACTTACTATTTTGCAGGGAATAAACTCATTGCTGTATATGGTGCTATTGTATTACAGATTGTAAATTACTGTAATGCTTCACTGCCATTTCTTCGTTCAGTCATTTCACTCCTACGCTCCACTTAAAGGTATGATTTACCTGCGCCTCTGGAGAGGAAATAATTCTCAAAGAGAATAGAAGATTGCATTTCTCCTAAAGCATTAACTATTGTTTTATGTCCGTAGAGATAATGCATCGTTGCCGGTGTTGACTTTCAAAATAAGAGCTCTCAGCGCCACCTTCCAGCCAATCCATTAACGCGAGAGCCTAAGTAAACACAGACAGGTAAAATCGCGACCTCGCAGCCCACCATGGACAAATTAACGCGCAAGAACCTAAACGTCTCAGTCTTCAATAGGCTTCTACCGCTATCTTAAGACAATGTATCGAAGGAATTTGGCGAAATATTTTATTTTTACTTTTTGCATTTTTATTGTAATTATGCTTTTTACTTTAATGACACACTTTCGTTTGTCCACTATCCACTATCCAGGAGGGCATTTAAATGTCCCATTGTAGTTCGGCGTTGCAAACATTTTCCATGTAAAGGATAGCTTAGATTTCTTCAAGATCTTCGTGTCGCATCCCTGAAACATATTAAACTTAAATACCAACTTTTGTTTTTAACCGACTTTTCGTTTTTTAGTTATACTGTTCAGAGATGTTTTTCTAAAACTGCCTCTTTTGAATTCAGGAGGCCTCAAAACGCATATTTTTGGTGAAATCTCACCATCAAAATTTTGATACAATATTTCCTCTACTTTACGTAGCAGTGAAAATAAAAATGTGGCTAAAAAGCTACTTTTATGTATAGAAGTTTACACCTAATGTGAATTCTGGAAAATACACCGCTTATGTGCGTCATATTTCAAGAAACGTCAGCACACTAATAAGCGTAATGAAACAAAAACGAGAATAGATACTCAAGTTTACACGTCTATTCTCTCAAAATGCCTTCGTAGAAATTTTAAACTCCAATTACATTACCCCGTTCTCTATAGGAAATTCCGCATCACAGAGATGCCGGAGAAGTTGCCTACACAGACAGGGGTAATTGTTTTGCTTACTGCGGTCCCAGTAATCTTGCTTTCCTCAATAATTATGATTCACAGAATTAAACACCCCTGGAAAACTTCCTCTTTCCTTAAACACATAAATGAAAGCCTTCGGGACATTCATTTTCAAAATAGGCAGTGTTGTTTCTCTTCAAAGTGTTACATTTAAACACATATTTTGTTTATTACTTTCTCTACCACGTATACTAAGTAGGGGAAGTACCATATTCGACCTAAAACTACCATCTCGAGATAACACCGAAAATGTATGTTTTGAGACCCCAGAATCCAAAAACCAACCCAAAGAGGTCCCTGTGTGTGTGTGTGTAAAATGTTTATTTTAACATGAAGAAGATATAGGAATAGGAGCTTGTAAGAATGGTAAACTTTGAATTTTAACCGACTTTGCTGTTCATACACACACACACACACACACACACACACACACACACACACACACACACTCATTCGCGCAAGGACCTTTTTCTAAAAATGCCTTTTTTTGGGATTCAGGATGTCTTAAAACATAAATTTCCGGTGAAATCCCTACATCGAATTTTTGGGTGGAATAGAATACTTCCTAAACGTAGTATAGAAAGCAAAAAGGCAAGTGGAATGTATGTAGGGAAGTGGTTTTCTAGTACGTCAACTTGATACATATGGAAATTCTGTTCCCGCTGTGTGATGATGCCTATTTTATATTCAAGACGCCCACGCAGTGTTCTGTATCTTGCAGCCAAACTTTAATGGAATTCTATAAAACACGACAGGCGTGTGTTTCATCTCGTAAAAAGTATGTTCATTGTTGTCTATCCATCAGCAAGGTATTCAGTCTTGCCAACGCATATGTTAGGGCCAAAATAAATATGAGGCTGGATTTCGTACGTGTCTGACGTCACAATAGATGGAGAAGTCCAGTAGTTGGATAGTTCTCGTATTTTAGTGTTCTCAAACACATAGGCTGCTAATAATAAATCTGTACAAAAAGACAATTTTAAGTAGGAATTAGAAAGAATAAAAAACGTAGATATAATATCAGAATATTTGATGGACATAGTGTTTTGAGTTATGCTGTTCAAACACACACACACACACACACACACACATTTTTCTAAAAAGTGCCTTCTTTTTGTATTCAGGGGGCCTCAAAACATATTTCCGACGAAATCTCGAACATCGATTTTTGGATGGAATACAATACTTGCTCTACTTATTGTACGTAGTAGAGAAAGTAAAAATGAGACTTGGAGGAATTACAAAGCCCTACAGTTTCAAACACGCCAGCACTAAATTCAAGAATAAAGAGAAAATCTTGTTATATTTGATAGTATAGAGCAGTAGCTCTATCTAGCTGCAGCCATTTGAACATCACTTCTTTGCTCGTGGTCAATGTTTCCCATTGTATTGGACGTAATCGCATCTCCCGGGCCAATCCCACGTATTACATGTAATTTTAGATTCAGCTGTGTAAACAGAACGCTTTATTAATACTGAAATGCATGTACTTAATGTCGTTTCGCCTGGATGCTAGGCAACTACTCCGACGTTTCTGTGTTGCGGTACTGACTATGTGCAATGGCGTTTCTGTACAAAGCATGTTGGGAAGGAATTACCAGACTTCACAAGCTTACAAATGACCGTCTGCCTCTGTGCAATCGCTATGTTATGCACACCATAACCCTAACTTTTAATATACTCAGTCGTCTTTTGTCAACAGTATGCATTGTTACCATTTTTTCTACGATAATTTAAAAAATCCAGTTTTCTTGTGATTGCTTTGAAATTTTTCCGCAGTTTCAGAGCAAAAATATCTAAATACACAAATTTTCTATATCCTATATCGAACCATTTTTAAACTATTAATATATTTATTAATAATAAATCACTTTTCAATGTGCTAATAGGAAATAACCCTTGAATCCTACAGTTTATTGTTTCTCCTAAATTCTTAATTTGAGATCAGTACACATAGACATTTTCATACAGCCATTACTTAGATTTAATTACTTTGAGGGACACGAGGAGTCAAATTTCGACCAAAAATCACAAAATTTATGAATTTCATATGTTCACCTACAAATGTACCTAGGAACTTCAGTAATGAGGTTCATAAATAAAATGTCAAGTTCCACCATGTTTAAGGTGCCAGAGCACATTTAAATACTTAGGTGTGCAGTTGACGGGGCAGGTAGAAAACGCCCAGTGTGATACTTGTTTCGAAACATCTACCTTTTTAAAACAAATATTGCTTTACAGTACGTGTCGCGATACTGCGAGCCTTGTTTGGCTCGAGTTTCACTGTTTGAGATCGTATTGCAACACTGCGAGCCAGTTAGTGTCCAAGGAGAGTTTTGAATAGTGAAACATGCTGATAAAAATAATTGAGAAAAATGGATTTTGAACTTAATATATTTTTGTACTTTGCATAAATCCAACTAACTTAAAATTCCCCAGCACCATATATCAGACCTTGTGCTGCTTTTTCTTGAAGTCAGAGCTAGTTTTTCAGAATTTTAAGTATGCTTAATCGTTTCTTAATATTAAAACACTCCCTTCCCATTGGTCATAAAATAGCTCTAAAAATGGCCGATATTGAGAAAACACCAGTGCATAAGCACAGTGTAAAATGTAACCCGTAAAGAGCAAATATAATATTTTTGACAGTTTTGACTAACTTTCATGGATACATTGCCTTAAGGGGGAGAACCGGGTTCAAATCCCGTGGGCACAGCAACCGTACAGGGATTTTTTCGTAGATTCCCTCAGTAGCCAAGGTGATATCGAATTGGATATTTCATACCACACCCCAAAGTTCCACCCTAACTCCAAAACAATAGTATAAATGAAAACCATGTGGTACTAGTGAATGCTCTGCCATCTATCCACAAATAATGGAAGCACATAGACTGGATGGCATCCTAGTGCCATCTACCGTCACAGAGGTGGACTCGCAATGAAGCAAGATGGTATGGTATAGGATGACACCTTCAGCAGTCTATCACAACCTCCTAACAAATCCATCGCTATAAAAGTACGCAGTTAAAGCAATATAAACTAACTATTCTTACAAACTCTTATTCCTCTATCTACTCCATGTTAATAAAGATATACATTCGTACAAATTATTTTATTATTAATTTCCTTGTAGATGCAACGCGTTCAGCGATAGTCAAATCTTTTAAAGCTTTGAGACTTCGTTCTGTTATTTCTGGATTAAGAAATAAAAAGTGAATAACAAACTTCCATTTGATAAAAGTTAAAAGTTTATGACAAATGAAATGTACACCTTGAATTTTCTAGCTATAGCCCCGGTAGTCATATTTACTCTGGACGACTTTTACATAACTGGTAAACCGTTACAGATAGACCAACTCAAACTATACATCAAATGTAGACCTTGCTAAAATACCCAGTTTATGTCCGAATAATTTTTTTGTAGAGTGAACCATTTCGGAAATATTCCTTGTTATGTGTGTGAGTTTCGGAAAACTTAAAAACTTTCGTGAAATGGAACATCGTTGTTCATTTTTTTACGTTAAGTATACAAAGAGAACGGAATCTCAAAGCATTAAAAGATTTGACTATCGCACAAAGCCTACTGTATTCTAATATTCCCCTTGTAGCTACAAGGAAATAAGCAATAAGATAATTTGTACAAATGTTTATCTCAACTAACACGAAGAAGATATGGGAATAAGAGTTTGTAAGAATGGTTAGTACAAGAGTAGAGAAAGTCATGTGAGTGCAACACATCAGATTTTTTTAATCGAAGGGGACTCAAAATATGTTTCCGTTGAAATCTAGACTTCGGGATGTTGGGTCGAAAACAACACTTCCTCTACTTACTATACGTAGAAGAGAAAGGATTAAAAAACTAATGTATCATTCTACCACTGCATTCGCAAGTTATTAAGGAAGCAATCTCTCGCCAATAAACAGGAGAATGTGCAATACCGGAATGACTGACTGACTCCCTATCTCGTATCTAAGCTGATTTATGAGTATTCCGCTGTTTCCAGTTTCCTGCAACTTGGGTTAATGTTCTCCGCTTCCTTAATTTGACATATATACGCGAATGTCGTTCTGGAAAAGTTTAAATGAAGTCATTGACCTTTCTTGAAGCTGCTTTTAACATCAGAAATGGCTGGAGCGTGTTTCGTCCTAAAACATGAGATGGTGATGGCGCTGTAATGTGTTTATGTACCTCTAATGGCTGGCAGTGGCGGATATAAGGAGCTCTTTTTCCACCATCTTTATCACAAGTAGTAATGTAAGGTGTGTGACCTACCCTAACCTGTAAGTACTCGAGCGCAGCGAGAGGAAAGGTCACACTGTCAAATGTTGCACTATTTCATAAATAAAATATGAATTTATCTACCAAAAGATTAAGGACTCCTGCACTGAATCTATTTTGTGCAGCGGCCTTACGTTACGTAAAAACAAATTATGTTACTAAACGGTACCTTTTAAACAACTAATTATGCAAATCTCATTATTTTTAAGTAGAAGTGATTTTTTTCAGTTTTAGAAAGACCGAAAGAAATCTCATTCTTTAATTGCTACTTTCTCTATCAGCAAGTAGAGGATGTATTGTATTCCACCCAAAAATTCGATGTCGAAGTTACGCCTGAAGTATATGTTTTGAGGCCCTCTGAATCCAAAAAAGCATTTTATAAAAAGTGCCGTCTGTTTGTGTCTGTCTGTCTGTCTGTCTGTCTGTGTCTGTCATAATTGAAAAACAAAAAGTCGGATAAAAACCAAAGTTGCTATTTAATGTCTTTCAAGGATGTGACAAAGATTTTGAAGAAAATTCCTCCGTCCTAAACTATCCTTTACATGGAAAATATTTATTTTCCCGAAAATGCCTCTACCGATTTTGATTAAAATTCCATCTGTATGAGATACTTTTATGACAAATGAAATGTAGATCTCGAACTTTCTGACTATCACCTATGTAGCCCTGTTTACTGTGGATGACTTGTACATAACTGGTAAACCGTAAGAGATAGACCAAATCGTACTATACAAAAAATATAGGTCTCGCTAAAACACACATTATGTCCAATTTTTTTTAAGTGAGTCATTTCGGAGATATTGCTTATTTTTGTCAGTCTCGGAATAGAAAGTTTCTTCAAATGCAACATTGCTGTTCATTTTTTAAATGTTAACCGTGCAAAGAGAACGGAACTTGAGGGCTTTAAAACATTTGACTATCGCACAAAGCCTACTGTATTCTAATATTCCCCTTGTACCTACAAGGAAATAAGCAATAAGATAATTTGTACAAATGTTTATCTCAACTAACACGAAGAAGATACAGGAATAAGAGTTTGTAAGAATGAGAAGAATAAGAGTAGAGAAAGTCATGTGAGTGCAACACACAGATTGTTTAAGAACTGTCACTGGTAGAAAGTATTAGACCACCTATACTACACTACTCAGTTTGTCTAGTTTGGCACTTTAAGTGACAGTGAAATGTTTTAAGAGCTGGTTGTTATGCGATGCCTTCCATTTTCCGTTACCTTTGCAAGGGCAAGAGATAAAAAAGCAAATAACATATTCCTATTTGAAAAAAAAAATGTAAACAAATAATAAAGAATAACTCGCTGAAAACAAAAACAAAGTATTTCACAGAAATTGTGTTTTAACCAGATCGACATTTTTTATTTAGTGAGCTCTTAACTGTCTCTTACTGTTTATCATTTATTCCCTCGTATGGAGATGAAGAGTGCATTTTCTGTAGTGGCAAGTTTTTACAAGATAGAAAAGGGCAAGTTTGGATCCAGTGTCTAATGTGGGTACACATTGCGATTTCTACAATAAGTTTTTCAATGCAAAATAAAACCAACACTATATCTTGTAGCTTATGTTGGTACTATTGTAATTCAATTCGGTGCGTAATTATGTGAGGAACAGTTTTAGCAAGAAATAAATAAGCTCTTATATAAATTTATTACTTTAATAAATTCTTAATTGGGAGATTTGTGTGGTATTTCATATTACACTTCCTAAACCATATTATCCGCAATAAACAATGCCACTTTTTATCTAAATTAATAAAAGTTCTAGTTTTGTGTTCAAAGTAAGTTATAAGAAGTTTGCAAAAGGGTTCAGTTTATTCACTAAGAACATAATTAGTGAAATTATAGTACCATTACCTTAAATATGGCGGAAATAAAACCTGGTATTGCTTATTACCTCTAGTTGGACAAATATTCCATCCAAACTCCCACACTGGACCCATCCTACTGCTGCGAACACACGGCCTCATACCACGTCGTAATAGTCTTCAACGAAAAGGTTTCACTCCGGAGAAATGACAGTTTAGAAGTTGGAGCCCACAGCCCCACTTTTGCTGCATTTGGTACACTACCCCATTTGAACTTACAGGGCCAAATGACTTGTAACACACACACACACACACGCGCGCGTATACACTTCTACTAGTGCGGGGCGGGATCACGAAGCTGGGTCAACACCCCCTTACACTGTTGCTCTCTTGTCTGTCCATGATAAGTGACGATCAGCAGTTCAGGTGTACCAACTGGGTTCCATAAATGCCGTCCTTACGCCTCGTGGCTCTGCGTTGCGCGAGAGGTAAAAGGGTGTAAGACAGTGATATCCTGTGATGTCGAAAGGAGTTTCTCACGAAAGTGCGAAACAGAGAATATTCGTGTTGTATATTATTATCCACGCAAACAACAGACTGTCTACTATTCACTTTACATATATTTAACAACCCGTACGAGCACTGCAGGCACGCGCCTATTGACTCGCCCTCTCTCCTTCTATAGTACAACAAAGGCAACATTACAAAAACAGCTCACGTTCATCCTGCCGTTAATTATTATCATTACTTTAGTCAATATCTGATAATACTAATATAGTTATACTTAAAGAAGTAAATTAAACTGAGAAGCACACAAAGCTGTAATTTTCCAATGATTAACTTCCCTTCCTGGAAACTATCGCTCCGTTTATTTTATTGCAGAGGGTAAAAGCAACAGAACAAAGGCGTAACGAACTCCCCCTAGACTCTTCTGTTCCAGAACTTTGTGTTTACGTTTCTCATCGCAGCACAACTTGCTCAAAGACGTCGGCGTATGATCAAACTAACGCTTCATCGGCAGGGGAATTCAGTGGAGCTAGTGAATGGGCTTTACGCGCTCCGCTGACGAAAGATTTTCCTTCTCCAGACATCTGCACACACTGCCGCACAAGTATGTATGCCCTTCACACACCCCTGAATTTACAATGTTATGTTTCCCAAAACAAACTAATTGTGTTTATTTCTGTCAGATACTTTCTAATGTTTTGTAAGTTGATTTCCGTGCACTGTTTTCTCTACAAAAAAGGGGGCGGCAAAGTTGTATTCACGTATGAATGGGTGTTAACTCGAAAAAACTTGGCCCTATAACTCAGAACCTAATATTGTTCATGAAGTAACACTTTATGAGGGATTTTTTTGGATTAGCGGGAGTCTACTCGTTGAAATAAACGCTAGGCAACGTATGTTCTTTTATGTTTAGGGTGCCAGCAAGGTGAGTTAAATGGGTAGAACAGTAGCCAACATACCTACTCTGTAAAGTGAACGTAATTTCGAGTCACTCGACGCTGCTCTGAAAGGAAAGTACATACTTTTATGGTTCAGAGTGCAGTGGGCAGCAGGCAGACTCAATTTTTAATTCCTGCAACTTACTCGACCGTACCACTGAAGCACATTCAAGTGGCGCGTGGGAAAAGACGAGCAATATGAACACACACACACACACTCCCCAGGGAGATACTCCAGGTCCAGCAGCCACTGCTGCCAACTTTGCTATGACAAAATATTATATTGTCTTTCTGCATCAACTCGTTACAATCCTAGTGCATTTCATTTAGAAAGTATAATAAAAGACTCACTTTTTATGTGAATAATATGTTATACATAATGCACAAACTAGGATACCCTCGGCACATTATAGAAGTAATTAGAAGTAAAGGAGAGAAAAAAGTTCCGAACGGGCTGCGCGATGTTTGCTTGTCCACTTCCACGGCGCTGGTTATCCCAGAGATACATAGAAATCGCTTATTGAGGCTCTGAGAAGCCTCTCTCCGCTAATGGCGCACCATACACCAATTGTTTCGTCATAAAGTGTTACTTCATGAACAATATTAGGTTATGAGTTATAGGGCCAATTTTTTCGCGTCAACAGTTATATATAATATACGTATGTCATAAATAAGTTACTGTATAGATCTTACAAGTAACAAACTGTTATCTTCGAACATTCTTGTGGAGTTATGCATCCAATTGGGATAAAAAAGCTATTCTTTCCAAAATCAGCTGATAAAAGAATAAAATGCCGTTAGAGTTTTTGTTTGTAATGCTTCTATGAAGCATATATTAGAAGGAATGTATATAGTTCCCTTCCACTCTGTGTATTTCTATGAAATATAATTGTAAGAAATATGACAGCAAGATTTTGGAGATGTAAATAATGGGTCTTTGGAGTAACTGCAAGTACCTACATATGCGAAACTGGAATATAAATATATAAAGGTGATAAAAGTACGAAAATTTAACAAAAAATATTACTATAGCATGAAAAATGACAAGAAAATTACAGAATTGATTATATAATTTTACGAGTTGAAATATTCATGAAAGTAAGCATCCTTCGCTCTGCACTTTAATTAAGATTTACGCACCGATCCTCTTCTTCCTTTAAAGTTGCGGAGATTAAAACCAGAAGCAGCACGTGATGAACAAGATCCGTTTGATTTCCTTACTCTGATCACGCCCTTTGCCTTTTGGTCTCGACAGCCTTTGAAGTGAATGTTCAAATGTTATTAGACGCTCCAGAAATCAACCAAAAGTCACCTGGCGAGGAAAACCCCAAATTTACATATCGCAATACACCCACAAAAATAGCTAAGGATGAAAATTGGGCAAAAAGCTCAAAAATTTCAATTTAGTATTACTTTCTCCACTGCGTAGGGAAAGTATTGTATTCGTCCCAAAAATTTCGATGTCGAAATTTCACCGGAAATTCGTTTTGAGACACCTGAATCCAAAAAAAGCACTTTTATAAAAAGCTTCGTGTGTGTGTGTGTGTGTGTGTGTGTGTGTGTGTGTGTGTGTGTGTGTGTGTGTGTGTGTGTGTGTGTGTGTGTGTGCTCTAACGATTTTTATTAAAATACCATATGTTTAAGATATTTTTATGGCACATGAAAATGTATATTTTGAATTTACTGGCTATAGCCTATGTAGTCCTGTTTACTTCAGATGACTTTTGAATATCTCGTAAACCGTAAGAGATACACGAAATCTTACTATACAAAAAAGTATATCTTGCTAAAACACACAATTTATGTCCCAATAAGTGTTTTTGTAGAGGGAAGCATTTTGGAGATATTCCTTGGCATTTGTGTCAGTTTCGGAAAACAAACTTTCATGAAATGCAACATCGTTTCACTTTTTTATGTTAGGCGTGTAAAGAGAACGGAATCTCAAAGCTTTAAAACATTTGACTATCGCACAAAGCCTTTCCCCTTGCACCTATAAGGAAATAAGCAATAAGATAATTTGTACAAATGTTTATCTCAACTAACACGAAGAATATAAAGGAATAAGAGTTTGTAAGAATGGTTAGTACAAGAGTAGAGAAAGTCATGTGAGTGCAACACATAAGAATGTTTCCTTCTACATGGTAATATGAATGAAACACTTGCCCCGCCTTAAGTTACGCAGAGAGAATATTATTAGTTCCTTTACCTTTGCTTGGAAACACATCCCGTACTACTGGCGTTGTGCACTATTCCGGTGTATTTGTGTTTACAAATGCCAGGCCAGGCACGCCTGCTCTAACTGCGTCACTAATGGGTCGCAAAGCACGCAAATTTGTTCATTTCATTTCTGTCATTAGCACAAAATCTGTGTATATTCGCAGCGCACATGTGGACATCGTGTGTCACTTGTTTACTTAGTGTTGCTTCATTTTCTTTATTTAACGCTAGTTGGCGCAACAAACAATCTAGCCTGCGGAGCGCACATCCACGCTGCTTACACATTTCCGGATATACTGAACGAATTTATCACTCCGTGTATCTTGTGTAAGCCCTCTGAAAACAGAGGTAACAAACAGAGGCTGCCTTTACTTGTTTGAAAAACAGGTTGGATAGCAATAAAGGGATTTCTTTTCTGAGCTATAATAGAAATCAAGAGAATTGAATGTGTGTAAAGAAAACATGAAGTTAAACATATAAATCTTCATTAAAACTGTTTTAAGTGATAAAAATTTGAATTAATGTATTTGTTGTAAGTTTAAACAGTGGTATAGAGCTTAAACGATCGTTAGCTGTTTTTGGTAGTTGCTTAGGGTTTTATTTACGACGTATTTCACTGAAAATTATACATCAATCCGCACCGTCCCAAAGATTTATTAATAATAGTCGTCAAGAACTCGAAATAATGCTAAGCCGTGGCAAGATAAGCGCCGTTTAATATCGATATGTAAAAATCCAGTTGCACACGACGCCCCGTTAGGGTAAATATGCCGTTTCTTCAAGAAGCGCTGTAAATCGGATAGACACCAAGTGTCAACAACATTCCAAATTGAAAAATTCCGCTACAGTGTGATTCGTGAACGTTTCGCCGTCTAACTATGCAACACAACACATCTTGCTTACTTGATTTCAGGAGTCAGTCCACAGTTCACTTCCAGTCGTTTCGCGACCGGTATCAGTGGAGGAATTAATATCGCTATCTCATTTGTAACAACATATTACATGGTTTTCTTCGAGTCAACATTGAACGGTAGATATCATGTCGCATACAACAAAAATCTGATGTGTTGCACTCACATGACTTTCTCTACTCTTGTACTAACCATTCTTACAAACTGTATTTTCCTATATCTTCTTCATGTTAGTTGAGATAAACATTTATACAAATTATCTTATTGCTTATTTCCTTGTAGATACAAGGGGAATATAGACTTTGAGCGGTAATCAAATATTTTAAAGGTTCGAGATCCCGTTCTCTTTGCACGTAACATATTTAAAAAATGAACAACGATGTTCCATTTCACGAAAGAAAATTTAAGTTTTCCGGAACTGATGCAAATAACAAGGAAAATCTCCGAAATCGTTCACTCTACAAACAATTTATTTCGACATAAATTGCGCGTTTTAGCGAAAAGTAAGATTTTGTCTATCTCTTACGTTTAAGAGTTATTCAAAAGCCATCCATAGTAAATAGGACTACGCCGGCTATAGCCAGAACATTCAAAATATACATTTCGTTTGTCATACAAATTCCTAGAACATATAACATTTTAATCAAAATCGTTAGCTATTTTCAAGAAATTTTCGAAAAATTTTCCATGTAAAGGGTGGTTTAGAGTGGGGCTATTTTCTTCAAAACCTTCGTGTAGCATTTTTGAAAGACATTAAACTTAAATACCAACTTTGGTTTTTAACCGATTTTTCGTTTTTGAGTTATGCTGTCAGACTGACACACAGACGGACCTTTTTCTAAAAATGCTATTTTTGGATTCTGGGTTTCTCAAAACATATTTTCGGTAAAATCTCGACATCGAATTTTTGGGTGGAATACTACGTATAGTTCCCCTATTTACAGTAGAGAAAGTAAAAAGCAGCAGACATTATTCTCCCCAACCCCTGACAGATTATAAAGTTTTAAACGTTACAAGCAGATAGGCTCAAGAATTCGTTGAACTGTAGTTTTTTTTAAGTTGGATCTATGCAGTTTTTGCATGAAACACACATTCACTCCCACATGCAGATCCCACGCAGGGTAGAAATTAATTCTCGTTAAAAGTAAAAGCTCCCCCAGCAGGCGACTCAGTTGAGATCACTCGACTGTCAATTTTTATCTTCAACACCACGCCAATCTTCAACATTCTGTCTTGTAAAGGTGCCACCATTTTAATTTCCATGGTGTACTGATACTATCATAATGAACAAACCGTTTTAAAAGGGTCAATAACTTTAAATACTGTTTGTAACTGACATATTGTATACATTTTGTTTCAGAGGTAAACATGTTTTATAATAATAGCAATGCACACATATTTAAATATTTAGACCTATTTAATAATTTCCACCGAATGAGTGAGTAAATGAGTATGTGAGTGAGTGAGTGAGTGAGTGAGTGAGTGAGTGAGTGAGTGAGTGAGTGAGTGAGTGAGAGTGAGTGAGTGAGTGAGTGAGTGAGAGTGAGTGAGTGAATGACTGAGTGAGTGAGAGTGAGTGAGGCTTAAGGGCCCGTTGACAGCTAGGTCATTAGAGCCTGATTTCTTACAGATAACCGTGAAAGCGCACAATAAAAAAGCGCAGATCACCGTTTTGTTTGACATTCAAGGATATATGTAGAAAAGTGCAAATAAGTTGCTGTTATAATTTTTCAATGAAACCTAAAGTAGCTCTTGCAGAGTGTGAGAAATGGAATTATACATTAATTACCTTGTTCATCGTGTAAACATTTAAATGTACAATTCAGAGGCAAGATACAAAACCCACCTTTTGCTCATTTTTTAAAATTATTTTTCACATTTCTTTCCTCGTACATTGGTACAGCCATGGAAAAATTGATTGAGCGCTTTAGGAGAGCAGGATATTTTTAAGTTCCACGTCGTGTGGCAGCGCGGTTTACACAAGTCGATGTTCCAACATGCAGCTGAGTTTATTGATAGTCTTGGTTTCATATGTTGTCGTCTATTGGACACTCAAATAGACTGTGTCTTGAATCAACACTCATATTTGTACACATACTCGTTACTAAACCTCTACTTTTGTAACTAATACTCTAAATATCTACTATTTCAACCACAATTTTAAATGTCAGTTAATTTTTACTTTCTGTGTGTATTTAAGTAGGAGAAGTATTGTATTCCACCCAAAAATTTTATGTCGAAATTTCACCGGAAGTATATGTTTTGAGGCCCCCTGAATCCAAACAAATCATTTTTAGAAAATGGTCCGTGTGTGTGTGTGTGTGTGTGTGTGTGTGTGTGTGTGTGTGTGTGTGTGTGTGTGTGTGTGTGAGTGAGAGAGAGAGAGAGTCTGTGGAAAGCATAATTCAAAAGCGAAAAGTTGGTGATAAACCAAAGTAGGTATTCAAGTTTAACATCTGTTAAGAATGGTACAGGAAGATTTGAAGAAATTCCTCCACCTAAACTACCCTTTACAAGGAACATTTTCCGAAAATTTTTATTTTCTCGAAAATGGCTCTAACGATTTTGATTAAAATGCCATATGTTTAAGATGTTTTTTTATGGTAAATGAAATCTATATTTTGAATTTTCTCGCTATAGTACATACAGCCCTGTTTACTCTTGATGACTTTTGAACAACTGGCAAGCCGTAAGAGATAGACCAAATCTTACTATATAAATACTATACTTAGGGCTAAGTCTAAGAAACCATTCCGGATATATTCCTTGTTAGTTGACTTTCGTCAAATGGAAAATCGTTATTTAGTTTTTGTATGTTAGCCGTGAAAAGATGTGATGAATGAAACTAAATTTTAAAAACCTCCCAACTATGACATATATAACACTATTTTATCTCTAATAGCATTCAAACTAATAATAATTTAGCAGCACGCGATAAGGGCTTCATTCGAATTTCAGGAACAGATTGCCTTAGTTACTTATAATTGAACTAAACTCACAGTTTTATTGACGGTTCAAAGACGTGAGATGGTACTTATCACTTTCTATACGGAAGTATTTTGGTTAAAACACTATTCCAATACCAAATTGATTTTATGAGAAAATTATGTACATTCAGTTTTCCAATAAAATATGGCCATTACTAAGAACAAAAATAGTAAATTCACGAAAACTGAGTCAGATACTCAAATCGAAAGGTATAATGCTTCTCAGCTGAACTTAAATGTAGACGTGATTCTTTTTAAAAAATCTGATGTGTTGCACTCACATGACTTTCTCTACTCTTGTACTAACCATTTTTACGTACTCTGATTGCTATATATTCTTCGTGTTAGTTGAAATAAACATTTGTACAAATTATCTTATTGCTTATGTACTTGTAGGTACAAGGGGAATATAGCAGGCTTTGTGCGCTAGTCAAATGTTTAAAAGATTTCAAATTGCGTACTCATTGCGCGGCTAACATAAAAAAATTAGCAATGATCTTCCATTTGTGGAAAGTATAAGTATTACAAAACTCACTCAAATAACAAGGAATATCTCTAAAATGGTTCGCTCTACAATAAAATTCATTTAGGCATAAATTGTATATTTTAGCAACATCGACATGTTTGTATAGTAAGACTTGTTATATCCCTTACGGTTTACCAGTTATGCAAAAGTCATCAAAAGTAAACAGGACTACATGGGCTATCCCGAAAATTTAAAATATACATTTCATTTTTTATAAAAATATCTTAAACATTTTAATAAAAGTCGTCAGAGCCATGTTCGAGAAAATCGAAATTGTCGAAACGTTTTTCATGTAAAGGGTGGTTTAGGGTGGAGCATTTTTCTTTAAAATGTTCGTGTCGCATCCTTGAAAGATATTAAACTTAAATACCAACTTTGGTCTTTAACCGACTTTTCGTTTTTGAGTTATGCTGTACACAGACTGACACACTGACACACACACACACGGACCTTTTTCTAAAAGTGCTTTTTTTGGATTCAGGGGGCCTCAAAACATATATTTCCGGTGAAATCTCGACATCGAATTTTTGGGTGGAATACAATACTTCCCCTACTTACTATACCAGGTAGAGAAAGTAAAAATAGAGGAATGTGAAACATTTTAGTACCAACAGATGATGTGGAGCAGTTAGATGCATAAACTATGGAACGATTGGGTAATTTGGGTCCTTTTTCAGTCGCAGAGTCCCTGTATATAGTGATTCTCAAAGCAAAGTGAACATATTGCTGTAGGAAGTGAAGTAATTTGGAGCTTACCTACCGAGAGTGTGGTGATGCAGAAATGAGCAGATCTGCTTAGTCTCACGTTCCGGCGATAGCAGACGCACAACTAAACGCGAGCGGCGCTTGTGACGCTGGAAAACTACGTCACCGCCCCCTCTGCCCTTCCGCGCCGCCTCACCTGCCCCCCCCCCCCCTCCCCCTGCTACTGACACGATATTAAATCACTGCGTACTACTGCGATATTTGGATATGACCAGTAATGGAATTAGAGGTGATGACCCGGAAATGTACGCGCTAAATCTAATCCACAAATGTGATGCACAATTTGGAGGCGATTCATTCCCGGAGGACACTGTAAAACCCTAGTTCTGGTAGCACTGTTGTACAAGGGCTCTATTGCTGGCACGACGAGAATATCACTGTAGTTCTACAAGAGTCCACATTGCGAAATTCAAATCTGAAATCAGAATTTCCCTCAGAATCACATTGAGAAAGCGCCGTGGAATAGTTGAGATAGGAGTTCTCACTACGTAAAAAAGAAATGGCCTAAACGAAATCAGAAAGTTGGTAAAGAAATGTGCAGTGGGAAAATATGGTTGCTCATGAGATAAAACTCGCCTAATAGGCGTCATCAATGGGGTGCAGCACTGGAGGTGGGATGTGGTCTGCTCCTCGGACCATCCCGGCTTGTTATGCGGTCTTCTCGACCAATCAATTGGTCTCTCAGGGACCTAACGAGGCTGAGTGCACCCCGGACCAAGTCTTCCAGCGGGAGTAAATCCCAGGCCACTACCGGGAATTGAACCCGGTTCCCCAGTTGATAAACAGCAGCGCTACCACCGCACTAAGGGGACGACCGACAATACGAGAACACAACTGAATACACGTCATTCTTGCAACAAAAAGGCAACAAAATCTGTTTTTTTTAAATTGAATTTACACAAAAACCCTTCAATCTATTGAAATACGCCAAAGGAAAACGTCGTTTATTCAATTTCCTATGAATATAGCCACAAATCAAGAACTTTCAATCAATAATAATTCAGCCAGGTGATAATAAATTTTTTTGATAAAATTTTTTTTTTCTAGAAAACTATAAACTTTTCAACAATTTGGTATTAGACTTTCTTGTTATTGACAACATGAGAAATTCACTGACGGACCATTTCACTTCCGCTCTGTATAATCACAGCATGTGGTCGATAACGAAGGTCTCTCTGGATATTTCCACTACGACTCCACATACATGGAGTGATTAAATTTCATCCAGGATGATAGAGTAATTAGTAGGGTTATAAACCCGGGTGAGGGTGAAGTGGCTCGCGAATGGCGTGAGTGCTTCCCTGCCAGTTGTTGCCGCCGCAATATTTCCCTTCCCATTTTATCAGACTTACGAGCATACTGAATGTACCTTACCTGGTGATAGTTAAAACATTGTTTCCAACATTCACTGCTCCTGAAAAGTTTCCAGACCAACCTCTAATAATGTCCTACACAACATTAATAATGGCTTCAGCATAGAATTAATTATAACATCATTTTCTTATATATACAAGGGGAATATGGGAATACAGTAGGCTTTGAGCGATAGTCAAATATTTTAAAGCTTTGAGATTCCCTTCTCTTTGCACGCTTCACATATAAAATGCGAACAACGATGGTCCATTTCGCGAAAGTGTTTTCTGAAACTGACACAAATAACAAGGAATATCTCCAAAATGGTTCCTCTACCAAAAAAAAGTATTCGGACATAAATTGTGTGTTTTAGTGAGATCTACATTTTTTGTATATTAAGAATTTCTTTATCTCTTACGGTTTGCGAGTTATTCAAAAATCATCCAGAGTAAACAGGGCTACATAAGCTATAGCCAGAAAATTCAAAATATGCATTTAATTTATAATACAAATATCTTAAACATATGACATTTTAATCAAAATCGTTAGAGCCATTTTCAGGAAAATCAAAATTTTCGAAAAATTTTCCATGTAAAGAGTAGTTTAGGGTTGGGCTATTTTCTTGATAATCTTTTTGTCTCATCCTTGAAAGACATTAAACTTAAATACCAAGTTTACTTTTTAACCGACTTTTTGTTTTTGAGTTATGCTGTCCACAGACACACACACACACACACACACACACACACACACACACACACAAACCTTTTTCTAAAAATGCTTTTTTTTTTTTTATTCAGGGGGTCTCAAAAGATACATTTCCGGTGAAATCTCGACATCGAATTTTTGGGTGGAATACAATACTTCCTTCTACTTACCAGCAAAGAAAGTAAAACTTCTGTATAATAAGATTTTGTCTCTCTCTTACGATTTGCCAGGTATATATATTTAAATTGTAAGTTTTCATTATCTATTCCAACTGACAATCATAGAAGGGCGATTCTGTTTAAGTTGGGCCATACTTTAACGTTGGGTTTGCAGATGGATAATTGTTAGTTTGCAAACTCTGCCTAGGCTATGACTCTTATCACGTGGGTTGTAAAGAATTGGTGAAATAATCAAATCTGAATTAATTTCTCCTGCCAACTTTAATTTCAATACCACATATATTCTTGTTATACGAGTTCTCTCTTGCAACCACATACCCTCGCGAAGATTGCTCATTCGCGAAACTGACCTTCCCGATTATTTTAAGAATCGTGTTTCCTAAATGTGTGAGTCCATGTGAGTTTCCGAGACTGAGAGACTTTGTAATGTGTCGGAGAGAGACGCGTGAAGTTTCTGTTGTTACATATGCGAGCCTACGCCACTGGCTGAACTGAGCAGATAGCTCCTACACAACACCCAAACTAAATGCACATTTTTACAACTTTGCAGGTAATATCGCAGCACCAAGCTTTTTTGTGCACGTGTCCCGGATATGGTAATTTTGCAGAGACGCGGTGCCCATGCTAATGTTATCTGGAAACTTCTGAGTAGTGCCATTGATCCTGAAGAGCAGCGCGGTAACCCTATCTTATCTCCCACGTTCAAGAGTTATTGTGATGTCGATGGCATTACCCTTAATCGATATCTGCCCCCTCTAACCGGAAATAAGGCGAGAAATCGTGTCAAGATGGTGATTTAGTGCGCCTACCCCCCCCCCCCACCCCCACCCCCAAATGGTTAATTATATCGGTACCCAGGTAGCATGTCAATGGTGACTGAAGCAAGGCTAATGATCTTGCAACTACGTGATTCCTCGCTATAGCACGAAACAACCAAACTTTCTGTATCCTCCCTCTAGCATTATACTCCACTCTCTCTCTCTCTCTCTCTCTCTCTCTTTCTCTCTCTCTGTCTCTCCCTAACAAATCCTCGGTGCAACGTAACATACAGAATGTCTCAAAAAACACCATAACGGTGCGGGAGTACAAACTGAACAGTTGTGAAACAGCAACCCTTGTCCGGAAATGTACGGTTTGGACGCTGGAGAGGGTCAAAGTGTGAGAAGACAGGTGAGCGTTCACATTTCCTCAATAAACCTAACATCGAGCTGCCTACATTACAAACGGGCTTCGAACTGCGTACCTCATACGTCATTACAGAGTCTATATCAGCGGTGCATATGACCTAATAACATACTAAATTGTTTCTCTTTCACAATAAATAAAGCAGTAAACTTCCATTGCTATTTAGCACTTAAAATATTTTAAAACGATTTGATCAGCATAATAAATTGTTTGGTTTTAAACTTAATATGTTCAAACTTTGAAACAAGAAATAAAAGTTTATATTAAATACACTAATAAGAAACTAAGCCACTAAAAAGCGAAATTATATCATCCCTTTCATATGTTTACAAATAGGAATATTCAAAAACTACCTTTTGAATTGTAAATAACCTGTTGCGTTTCATATTGTAACGTTTTATATTTGCAAATTGAAATACGCATATCTACCACTCTTCATGAAACAGTCATACTCGTCACTCAATGAGCAGTGCAGGGGAGGGATGGCAGGTGGAGTGAGGCAAAAACGTGTTTACTGGTGAGTGGCCCAGTTGAGGCGATTTTGCCCACCCCTGAACTTATGAGACAAGCTTATTCATTGAGGCAGAGCAACTAGATATATATGATTTTGTGTGTGATTTTAAAAAGGCGATTATGCTTGCGAAACTTTGTTTTAACTTCATATTTTCTCCTTTAAGTCATTAAGAAGTTCATCAATGTGTAATAATTACGAGGCTATGGGGTGCAATATCCTCAAGAATTCCTGCGTTGCTGCAGTGCACAAAAACAAAAGAAAGACACGAACATCTAGTGTCTTCGAGGTAGCAAGTTAGAGCAAACTCCCATCTGTCAACTGGAGTTCCAAAAAACTCCTCTGGCGAAGCAAGCAGGATTAATTCCACCTGCTCTTTTTCTCTCCCTCTTTCCCGAAGAGAAGTGCTGGGATGGAAAATCAGGAAGGTCAATATCCCCGGAAACAGTGACACCCTGCCTCTCGGGAATTACATTTGTCCTAAAACGATTCTTCACAAGCACAGAAGGAATGATTTCAAAGTTGCTAAACAATTATATCATATGAATAGACAATGTTGAGGAATGGCAACATTTTATGTACACGCCTAAATAATACAGCGAGTTTAAAAATGAAAGCGCAGTGTGTTTGTGTGTATGTGTGTGTCAGTTTGTGGACAGCATAACTCAGAAATCTGATGTGTTGCACTCACATGACTTTCTCTACTCTTGTACTAACCATTCTTACAAACTCTTATTCCTATATCTTCTTCGTGTTAGTTGAGATAAACATTTGTACAACTTATCTTATTGGTTATTTCCTTGTAGGTACAAGGTAGTAACTAGACTTTGAGCGACAGTCAAATCTTTTAAAGAAAACTTTGAGATCCCGTTCTCTCTGCACGCTGAACATAAAAAAATGAACACAATGTTCCATTTCACGAAAGTAATGTTTTCCGAAACTGACACAAATAACAAGGAACACCTCCGAAATGGTTCACTCTACTAAAAATTTTATTCACACATAAATTGTGTTTTGGCGCGATCTACATTTTTTGTACAATAGGATTTTGTCGATCCCTAAAGGTTTGCGACATCAAAAAATCACCCAGAGTAAACAGGACTACGTAGGCTATAGCCTACATACATTTGTCATAAAAATAGTTTAAACATACGGCATTTTAATCAAAATCGTTAGAGCCATTTACAAGAAAATCAAAATTTTAGAAAAATTTTCCATGTAGGGGGTAGTTTAGGGTGGGGCTATTTTCTTCAAAATCTTCGTGTCGCATCCTTGAAAGACATTAAACTTAAATACCAACTTTGATTTCTAACAGAGTTTTCGTTTTTGAGTTATGCTGTGCACAGACTCACAGACTCACAGACACACACTTTTTATATCCTTGTTGTGCAAAGAAAACGGAATTTGAAAGCTTTAAGAGATTTGACTATCGCTCAAAGCCTACTGTATTCCCATATGCCCCTTGTAGCTATAAAGATATCAGCAATAAGGTAAGTTCTGCAAATGTTTATCTCAACTAACACGAAGAAGATATAGGAATAGGAGTTTGTACGAAGTTAGTAGAAAAGTACGGAAATATGTGAGTGCAACATATCACGCTTTTTTCGTTTCCAGCCGAACTAGATAAATATAGTTTATTTCGGTGAAGCTGTCTATTTGACAGGATGATAAAGACAAAGCCACACGAATGACCTTGAAAATGGGATAAGCAATAACCGAGTTATTGTCAATCGGCCCTCGACAGAAATCCAATCAGCACTGTCAGCTGTATCTGTCAGCAACAGCCTCTAACAATAATTTGGTACAGAAATGCAGCTGGGGAATTGGACTACTCCATTCAATTTCAAACCCTTCCTTGCTTCCTTCCTTCTGTGGTTGCCACTCTCTCTCTCTGGTAATTGAACATTCTTTAAGATCCCAACCCTAGGAGCTTCAGCACGCGTAGCACTGCTCTACCCGTTACGAACTCACTTAGTATGTAACTGAACGTTTTAATCAAAACAGTTAGAGCTATTTTCGAGAATATAAAAATTTTCCATATAAAGGGTAGTATAGGGTGGAGGAGTTTTCTTTTTTTTTTTTTTTTTTTTTTGGGGGGGGGGGCGGCGCCGTGGCCGAGCGGTTAGCGCGCTCGCCTACCACCTAGGCCGACCGGGTTCGATCCCAGGGACCCGCATGTGGTATTCGTGATGGACGAAGCGGCGTCAGGGCGGGTTTTCTCCGGGTACTCCGGTTTCCCCCGCCATCTTATTCCACCGGTGCTCCATCTTCATTCCATGTATCATCAGTGTCACCGCCTGCGGTGCCGTAGTAGTAAAAGCGGGCGTTAAACACTACAACATCAGCATTCAAAATGTTTGTGTCGCATCCTTGAAAGATGTTAAACTTAAATAACAACTTTGGTTTTTAACCAACATTTCGTTTTTTAGTTACGCTGTTCAAAAAGGCGCGCGCGCGCGCACACACACACACACACACACGCACACATACACACACACACACGGAGCTTTTCTAAACATGATCTATTGGATTCAGTAGACCTCAAAACATATTTCAGGCGAAATCTCGACATCGAGATTACAATACAATACCTCCCCTACTTACTATACGTAGTAGAGAAAGTAATAAAGAAAAATTCGCGAAATTGCCTAACTGTAAAGCTGAAATTGGTTTAAAGCAAATCTTACAATTGCACATACATATGTTCATACAATGATGCCACTGTTGCAGAAACAACCTCAAATGAAATCGCGACAAACAGCAGAAAATCTCTTTGGTGCAATATCTAATGCCAATACAGCTTAATTAAATGAGTAAGCGTAGGCTTTCACGGCCGGTGTTCATAATTCTAAAAGAATTAGTTTAATTAAAATATCACATGTTTAGATGGCCTACTTTGTTTTCCCTAGCGTTTGTTTATCTTTTTCTCTACACATACACTATAGGAGGCCTTGGTTTAGTTCTTGTGGATGAGATATGAAGCTATGAACTGCAGTAAATTGTGTGAAGTGTTCAGTTCAGGTGAGCTAACGATTAGTATACAACTAATACAAATATTTACATGCTATCCTTTCAAATTATTGACAAGTTTTTATTGTTCGTTTCAAGGTTTTAAGAAAACCATACGAATAATTTGTCCTCTACTATACTGCGTTATTTATTCGCAACGGGATGAATATAGATGTCTGAAGATAATTGCAGGGTTCTTCTATGGTCTTTTATTGGGGTTAGGTGAGTACACATATGCTAATGTAATGTCAAGGTGAACTCAACGAGTTCACAAGCAACCATAGAAGCCGGTGAATATTGAACACGTCAACGCAAATGTATAGTTTAGCATAAAAACACATTATATACTGGCACAGAAAACAAATCAGGGATAGTTGACAAACACAATCAAATCTTCATGTAAAATATAAGACATAAGATTAACATAATGTATATTTACAAAAGTAAATTTAACTTTGTTTTAACGTTTTCTACACTTTTCGTGCCACATCCCAATAGTTAGCTATATAATTAGCAATGAATTGCATCTTTTGTCACTAAGACAGCTAGAAAGTACTTACAAAGTGCTTAACAGGGTAATTTGTCATTCGGATAGTCTTGTACGGAATAAAATGATTTTGAACATAGGAACTCTTCAGCAGCAACTTTAAAAGCATTGAAATGGATGGGTGTTACTCTTTTGTCTAGTGTTTATCTCATGAATTTCATTGTTTGTTCTATTAACACGTCGTTGATCCCAATTTCAATCGAAGAGTGTGATAGATATTCGATGAGTTGTAAATGTCACAACTTTTGTTTTATCTAGTTTTACAGATAAAATATCGTAACTCTGCCACTTATTACTGCAATTCCAAACTTGGATATCTTCACTTCTCAGGAAAGACTCGCTTTGTCCACAAGAGAAGGGGCAAAAAGCGGCTATTTCCCCTCCTTAACTCGAGTGTTATGCGATAAGTAACTCTGAACTTAAACCGCAAAAGCGCAATGCTATATTAAAGTAAAACACGATACACGTACAAGATCTGCGTCATTTCAATTTGAAACTTGTTCTGGTTTTTATGCCACGATTGTGATGAACTTTACTTAACCTCACTTTTAACGCGAAGTTAGAAATATCGCTAAACCGGAAGCTTTATTAGGATGCACTTAACGTAATACCAATGATTCTGATTGGTTATTCCTTTACTCGGCAGATATCCGGATGTTGGAAGTAGCTGGGTAAAACTGGATTATTGGTTTTTAAAATACGTTTTTCTTTATTAGGTATCATTTTCACTTTATTAAGAACTTCATTAACAGTTAAAATGCATGATTTAATAGGTCATTATTAATTCGTGTGTACTCATTACTTTGAAGTAAAAGTTTTATTCTGTTAATATAATCAGATTCATTCAGAATTACGATTGAGAAATTTACGCAAGTTTATATACCTTTATTTACGAAATTTAGATCGTCGCCATTAAGGTGTAAAAAATTAATAACATTATTTGCATTCCAGCATTCGCATTCGAGAACAGGTCGTACAGGTTCTCCTGTACGGTATGTCGTGTTTGCACAGCACCTAGCCGCTAATGCGACTTTATCTGTGCGGTGTTAAAGCTTGTCGTTTGTTGTCATGCTTTTGTGTCTTGGGCAATGGTTTCTTCCTGTATACCTAATTTAGGATACAGAAAGGGGGCAGGAATAGGTGTTGGGGTAATAATGTGTTGGAAGATGGGAGTGGCATTACCCTTAAACAATTTCAATTTTTCAGTTTTCAGTTTGATTAATTTGTTGGACTGTTCGGTTTCTTTGTATCCAATTTCCGTTGTTTTAGACATAATCTAGTTAGCTTGTTTTTTAACCTCTTTGTTTCAACCCCTTTTGTAAGGTTTTTTTTTTTTTTTTTTTTTTTTTTTTTTTTTTTTTTTTTTTTTTTAACCTCTTACTTTTCATACTAAAATTGAGATACTCGATTTAAATTCCAAATTAACCCAAAATAAGTTATCTACAATATGTATGAATTTTAAATGTGATTCATATAACTTAACCTATGCCGACATCTACCGGAGAGAACTCTAACAATAGCACGCACGAAAAAACCAATGGTAGCCAATCTAAGCTGACATCTCTAGTGACCAGAACACCAAACCACACGTGACACAACACAAGTACACACAATAAATGTACGAAAGATGACCAGAGAGGAAACTGAAGGTACAAAGTAACAAGAACCGAAAGCACCCAACACCGCCGAGAGCGAGACCACGTCACAGAGGAAGGGGAACTCCCGCTAAACACATGTGACTCAACCCAAAGACAAGAGGGACTGTCAACGGACACAACAGCTGAGGAACAATGGACACAGAAGCCACAGACAACGCGCACCCACAACTGGCGCAGGACCGGGGGACAAGGGCCTGGTTCTTACCAAGGGACCACGCACAATCAATAAGAAATTTCCTCGCAAAGAAGACAATTATGGAAAACGTAATATGCGAAGAAGTGGAAACGAAATTCGACACGACATCGTTCAAACTAGGAGTTCCATTTATTGCCTAGAAAGAGTAAATAAAACAGATTTCTGGCCAACAACCGTCAAATCGAGTCACAATATAGAACTATCAGATTACAACTCGCACTGAACTGCACTTCGTAAGCGTTTAACTCACTCAGCGGTCCACTACTATAACTAGAACAACTCAACTCTGGGCACGTGTGTGAGTCTCTTATAGCGTTCATTCACAATACGAAAGCTCTAGAAGTGGATTACTCGAGAACGTAGAAAAGGAAAGGTTCTAGAAATCAGAACAGCACACAGGAGCTATTGTTTCTGTATGGCCCATTGCTCTGCCGCAGGACGAGTCATTAAGACAGGTAAGCGCCGCCGGCAGAGCCCAGGCCGCCGCACGCCAACTCTCGCCAGCAGCACTCGGCCCCCCTTGACAATACCCACGTGTAATTATTCCCAGCTAGTAGCATGAATACTGCTCTCATTGAAGAGGGTAAAGAGAGGGAAAGAAGGGGAAGTTACGAAGGCCCCGTTAAATAACCATGATACTACTAGAAATGCTAGTATTGACACCGGCCGTGAAAGCCTTAGAACTTTGATGAACCATGATACTCTTGCATTTTACTAAATTCGTTTTCTGTACAAGTATGAATAGCACAAGAGCATTAACACAGAAAAGTAATTAAAATAATTAATAACAAGTAATTAATATAGCTGGTAATAACAAACCTGATGTACAATTTAAACAATAACCATTTTGTCTGATTGACAGGCCCATATTGTGTTAGTTCATTTTCATGAAGATCACTTAAACGATAATTCAGAAGCTACAAATTTTATAAACAATTGATGGGAAAACGATACTCAAGCGGTTAACCACCCTCTTGACTGTGCTGTTATTTGTGGACGTGAAAACCCAAATAACAGCCCTCTCTGGATCCTTACTGTGTAGTTAATTTTGTTCGAGTGGCACTCCTGCATATTTCCGTTGTAACAAACAAAATTACTTGTTAATTGATATAAACTGTATAAAAAAGACTTGTTACACACAAAAATTTATTTTACAATGTACTTATTATGAATTTACCTGTTTTGCAATTATTTAGACCAGCTAGAAGTAGAGGAAACATTGCACTCCTCACAAATAGCCGATACATAATAAATAATACTATTTGAAACACAGCTTAATCTTCTTCAGCAGAAAAAGAAATGAATATTAAATATAAATCTGATGTGTTGCTCTCACATGACTTTCTCTACTCTTGTACTAACCGTTTTAACCAACTAGCCAGAAAATCAAAAATATATATTTCATTTGCCATAAAAATATTCTAAACATGACATTTTAATCAAAATCATTAAAGCCATTTTCGAGAAAATCAAAATGTTTGAAAAATTGTCCCGGTAAAGAGACTTGTAGTCAACGACCATGGCTTCCCTTTTCAAAGGCTGAAGAGGGCCAAATAAGCTCTGAAGCAGCCTTGGACGAAATAAACCCACCCTTATAAGAAACAGAAACCAGACAGAAGTGTAGCTAATGGTTTGTTTCAGGACTGCACGAGTTAATCCTTGTGGACCTCGACTTCACACCCAACATATGCCTTATTCTTGGAGCAGTGATCTGTCTTCTGATAGGACTGGGAAACGCCATCTCGATACAGGTCAGCCATTATTCCACAACTTGAATCTATTAAGTGCATTTCGTTTGTAATCTCAACAAAAATGTTTCCTCTAAGTAGCATCAGAAGAAAACCCTGACACTTGCTGATTCTTTCACATACTATTCAAACAAAATATTTTTTTTACTTTTATTTTTTATTGAATCAACTGACCCTATTTAGGGTTTGCCTAAAGACACAGAATACTAAAAGTAACAATTAACCTCATACAAGAATATGTGATGGGTAGCAAATATAACAAAGACAATCAAAAATTAACAGTAACAATCGTATAAAACAACAATTATAAAGCTATCAATTTAGACAAAGTAATAAAATAACGTGTTTCCAATAAAGATCGTTTCTCAGAATAGCTACGGGATATTTTATTATTGTTATAACAATCTGTGATTCTATTGTTTTTCTAATTTCTATTTCCCTCGCCATGAAACAAAATGGCTTGT
Organism: Tenodera sinensis; assembly: GCA_030765045.1. Taxonomy (NCBI): domain Eukaryota; kingdom Metazoa; phylum Arthropoda; class Insecta; order Mantodea; family Mantidae; genus Tenodera; species Tenodera sinensis. The sequence goes on from CM060973.1 coordinate 40,411,142, forward strand.
AATAGTTCCTCGTGGGCCAAAAGGCAGACCAGTTACTTTTTTAATTTGATATTTATCTATAAAATGTGGTATTGTTGGTCCATAAATGCCCTTCTATTGTGCTTCAACTCTAGGCTGTTTAGCTGACTGTTCAAACCGGATTGTTGGGTCTACAATTTCTGCATCATTTACATCATTCTGCATCATCTTTTTCTACAAATGCTTTAATTTTGGATTCAGGGATCTCAAAACATATATTTCTGGTGAAATCTCGACATCGAATTTTTGGGTGAAATACAATACTTCCTCTACTATACGCAGTAGAGAAGGTAAAAATGTGCAATTTTTCGGATAGTTTTGAAGATATCCTTACACCAAATGAAGAGTTCCAGCAAATGAAAGCAAATTTTAATTAAGTCGGGTATTCTGCTGCTCAGTCAAGAGCCCTTGAAGGATATAGAACACAAAGTCCTTGCACTATTTATTTTCCTCTGATATTGGCATCTCCTTTTCAACACAACTTCTATAAAACTTGATGTAACAACGTCTAAGGAGGTTATGCAAAAGAGAACGTTGATTACCCTCGGGCTAAATTAATTACTCTACGAGAATCACACAACCCACACTGTTGCTAAACAAAATAACAGGGCATTTGAACAATACGTAGGTATCTCTGTTTCCACGTTTTCTTCTCTAATGCTGCGACGTTTAATTTAACATGCTAAACGTAAAGAATTTTGATATCTCAAATATATTCTTTTTGTAACCGAGATAGGTAATACAATACATAGTAAATTTTATTACTAAACCTCGGATTTCTAAGCACAATAAAATAGTAAAATAAGCAAGCAAATAAGCACGAAAAATGAAAATAAGCACCAAATTAAGCAAAAACGATGACAAATATTTTCACAGATTCTTACCTTATTGAAGACTCACAATGAAAGTTATCCTGATATTTTCCTGATTTTATCAGTGAAAAATGATTTGTATAGCGAAAATGTTCTTTCGACATCGCATGACGTCACATGCACCACAGTTCTTCGGTGAGAAATTTGAAACAGTATTTTATAACCGGCATTTTTCTGTATCACCTGATTGAGTTTGTCCAACGCAGTTTTTGTAACTCCGCATGTTTTGACGACAATATAAATGAAATTTCGTCAATTTGAGAAATACAAATGTTCCATGAAATTATTTCGGGCTTCCAGCTGCTTTAAAATTTCAGGTATTTTGGAGAAATAGCATTCATGCACAACATGCTGCTACTGCTGCTTCGACCTCGGGGAATCACCATCCTTATCCACGATATTATTGTGATTTCTCAGGCAACAACTGACTGATGAGTTGACTCTCTACCCAATCTCAGCAGTTTATTCTCCTGGCAGTATTATCTCACAACTCCTGGCGATACACTAGCATTTCCTTCTTACGCATTTAGCCGAGAAAATAGTGAAAAAGTTAAGCATTTTGCTTAGAAATTCGGCCTCTATTTAATGCTATCGGTATTCTAATAAGAAGAGCTAGGACAAACATCCTTTTGTTTGCGCACTGCGAGCATGTGTTGATGGTGCGGAGAAGGGAAACAGTGTGTAAACATCACAGCGATCATGTAACAACAAATCTAATTTCAAAATAGACATTACATGTGTAGTTTAGTAGATTTCCTAATGAAGTTTTTAAACTCAGGACGGTGCAGTGTGTAAAATGATATATTGGTGTGTATAACTTTACACAGAACCTCAAAGAATTGCGATTGTAGTGCTGAACTTTCTTTTTCATCTGCCATCTTATTGTTATCTAACGATGGAACAAGTGATTTTTTTGTTTTCCTTATTTTTTGTGTATTGTACTGTTGTTTTAAATTTTTTCCCTTCTCTTTATAATTTCGTGATGTATCTACGTTTTTGCATAGTAAGATTTTGTCTATCTCTTACAGTTTACCAGTTATGCAACATTCATCAACAGTAAACAACACTATATGGGCTGTAGCCAGAAAATTCAAAATATACCTACAATTCATTTGTCATTAAAATATCTCAAACATCTGAACCAAAATCGTTAGACCCATTTTCGAGAAAATCAAAACTTTCCAAAAATTTTCTGTGTAAATGGTAGTTTAGGATGGAGGAATTTTCTTCAAGATCTTCGTGTTGCATCCTTGAAAGACGTTGAACTTAAATACCAACTTTGGTTTTTAACCGACTTTTCGTTTTCGGGTTATGCTATCTACACACACACACTAACACACACACTGACCTTTTTCTAAAAATGTTTCTTCCGGTGAAACCTTGACATGGAATTTTTGGGTGGAGTACAATACTCCCTCTTACTGTACGTAGAGATGAAGCCTGAAGTGCTTTGGTGTTACAGATAAGGTGTATCAGTATGCTGACGTTACCGTCGTTCTGTGGGACTTCAGGCAGAGGAGTGCTCAAGACCGTGCTGCTGGCCTACATCCTGGCAGGTCCCATACAGAACATCATGCGCAATGCCAGAGAAGTGGTCCAAGTGTTCGCCTGTTCCACCGTCCTCACCTACAACCTCACACGAGCAAGATACGAACTGCTCTTCCGGCCCTTCTCGGAGGCCATCCTCAACATCAAGGTACCTACACTCTATCAGCGAAACGGATACCTAAGGCAGGGGAAGACAGGTATCGCTGCTGTGACGTCAGCTCACTACGGCCAGTTACACGTGTGACGTTACAGCGTGGAAAAGGAAAGGCGTGCGCGACATCGCAATTTTAATGCTCACTGTTTCAATTACGTAATAGTCACAGATTATAAATAATTACATTTCGGCTTTATGCCATATATATATCCTGAATTCTAGTTTATGTGAATAGTCATGTTATAACGCTAATAGAACAGAAATTATAACTATTTTGTCTGAGCTGGAGGAGAGCTATACAGAAAAATTAGGTGGACATTTTCCGACATTTGCCGTTTCGCTTTTCTTTAACTAGTTTGTCAATGTTAGGGCGTAATGTACGACACATTTGCAAAAAGGGGATATAACCTCAGAAATCTGGTTTGAGGAACATTCTTATAAAAATCAGCCAAGTCTTCCTTGTGTTTATAGTTGTCCTTCAGCAAATCGCCGCGCTGTAAATTTATCAATTCAAGAGGTAGAACTGGAACTTAAAAATTCAATGCCACAACTGGGATTTGAACCACAGACCCTCCGCTTGCCGGGCGGACGCTCTAACACACGGCTTGTGTGTTTAAAAACACCAACAGTAAGTTTGTTGGCATAAATAAATAATAATTATCAATTCAATTTGCTAGCTGCTAGAAACATTGTTAACATCCAATGAATACGGGGTCGCAAAGATCTGAAACGTAGTTGACAATGTTTCTATATCTTGAAGCCTGGTCTCAAACTGGTGTGAAACACGGGGAACTGAACACAAACACAAAACCACTACACAACGTCAACAAAAACACAAAATAAAAACAAAATTCGTACTAACGCCGTTAAGATCCCTCAAACAACAAATAAAAACCCCCAGACTAGGCTGACGAGGGTTCTCTCTTAACAGCCCGGGCATGTTGTAAACATCCCCATATTCATTCAGTTTCGTGCAAGTAGCGCCGCTGATCTATGCAGCACAGCAATACACCGCTCTCGCCTGACGTCACACGAACGTACAAGGTGGCTCTTCGTTTAACTACGTCACACGGCCCGAAGTTGTCTTCCCCTGACCTAAGGGGTACGTCGCCGAATGTGACTGCTACCAACTACCCGCTTGAATACCCTCACTCTCCGATAGCGTACGAGGGTCACTATTTTTATTCTTAGCCTAATAATAAAAAGACAGTAATTTTTCATTGAAAATTCCTTTATTGTTTTTCAAAATATTCTTCTTTATGATCAAACTACTTTTGCATGCGTTTAAGCCATTTGCCATAGCATTTTTTGCAATCTGCTTGAGACACTTCCAAAACCTGGTTTCTGAACGCATCAAAGGCTTCTTCTGTTGATGAAAATCGATGTCCACACATTTTATTCTTGATGTTTTGGAACAAAAAGAAGACACTGGGTGCCAAATCAAGTCTGTAGGGCAGATGAGCTATTTTCTGAAAAAATAGGTGACCATTTGTTTTGAAGTACTTCGAGCGCGTACAACTTTTGTGGGATTTGCTTCATCTTGAAACACCCATATAGCCAACTGCTGTTTACGTTCCGGCCCATGAGCATAGATCCATGATTCGTCACCTTTTACACTCTTATAAAAATGCTTTTTTTGGATTCATGGGGCCTCAAAACATATATTTCCAGTGAAATCTCTACATCGAACGTTTAGGTGGAATACAATACTTCCTCTATTTATTGTACGTAGTAGAGAAAGTAATAAAATCTAAATTAACAGAACGACCGTCGACAGTGCTGCTATCTTGCGGCAAAAGCTTGGCACATAGCTTTCAGCAGCTTGTTGTGATTAGAAGCTGCTCTTGTTCTCTCATGAAATTCTTCCTTCTATTGCAGTTTTCTCATTGTTTTCAGGCTGATACACGAGAACTAAAGGAAACATTCAGGTCTGTCAACGGCATAATAATGCCAATAACTAAAGAACTGGAAGACGAGGCCGAAATGCGCAAAATAAAGGAGGAGAATGACTACATTGACGAAATACAGGTACGGAGTTCGCAAGTATTATGTATATATTGCTCTATTCGCTTTGAAGTTATATAACAGGCATGGGCAAAGTCGGCTCACTCCACCGGCCATCCCTCCCCTTCACTGCTGTTCAGCCTCCAACACGCCTCATTCAGTTGCGAGTATGTCTTCGTCGGGACATCTGTTGTATGAACAGTGGCAAAGAGAATATTTTGTCAGTTGCAAAAACAGGAAAGTTTGCTGTTTAATATGGGAATTTCAATTTGAAAACAAAGCGTTACAATATGAAATGCCACTTTGATCAAGAGCATAAAGCAAAATTTGGTGATCTTACAGGTATTTATTTACAATTTCAAAAGGTACTTTCTGAATACTCGTATTTGTAAACGTATAAAAGAGAGAATATGATTCCACTGTTTCAGGGTTTAGTTTGTTACCAGTTATTTAATATAAGCTACCGTATTTCGTGTTTCAAAGTTTGAAGACAACACTGAGTTTAAAACCAAACAATTTATATTGATAAAACAGTTTTAAAATTATTATTTATTTATGCCAACAAACTTACTGTTGGTGTTTTTAAACACACAATCCCAGTTGTGGCATTGAATTTTTAAGTTCCGGTTCTACCTCTTAAGTTTTAAAATATTTTTAAGGTTAAACAACAATGGAACTTCAGTGCTTTGTTTATTGTGAAAGAGAAACAATTTAGTATGTTAATCATAAGGCAGTGTAAGCACATTACGTGCATAAAGTAAAGGAAGGTTATAAACTTGAAGATTATGTAATTTGCCTAACCACAGTAGATGGCTGTAGCAATTATTGTATGCAAAATACATATGTTTAGTATAAACAAAATAGTCAATAGCAGTGTAGAAATGATTACTATTGCGCAGGCGACTGCACGTGTTGTATCAAAACAACCTTCATCAGGTAAAAATATGATAGTTACTGATCATATCGATGTTGATATCCGACCTAGGTACCTCAAAACATGTATGTGTATATATACAAGACTGTTGACAGTTGAAGAAGGCAAGGCGGAGGGTGCTGTATCAGTTCACACTGTGCAGGGATGATGATGCACAACTTGTTGGCAATTGTGATCGCCACTTGCGCTAATTCCCTTGTAAGGAAAAACAAAATGTGTCCATCGGGAAATACCTCAAACCAAACTGACAATATTGAGTCTAAGCGTTGAAGCAAACCACTTTCTGCTGCTGTCTTATCTCATATATTTTCTCTTTCAGGGTGACACGAAAAGAGAAAAGGAAATCGAAGAGAAATACAAGGAAGTCGATAAAGAACCAGAATCGATAAAATACGAAAAAAAGTACGAAAGGAAACTCGAATCCAGGTGTGAAGGTATAAGAACGCACTTTCTTTACAGTGCAAATACACAGCTACTCAACTACATTTATGAATAAGTACATGTGCTATAATAATTATCTTCATAATAAGGGGTCTGATATTCACAACTCATAACATAATATTACAAATTACACAATATAGGATGGGGCAGGGGCCCACCTCTTTTCCTTTTACAAATCTTTAGGTTGTGGAACTACAAATGAAGAAATTGAAGCAATTCGAATGGCCCTACAAAATCTTTTGTACACAATTTCACATTTTCAGCAAGCAGTTACTCTCTCAGATTCCAGGGCAGTAATTATAGCAATTACTTCCAAATTGTCACCAAACAATTATAGAATGTTGGAAAATCCTTACCCATCTAACAGCACTTCAAAAACACCTAGTCTTCCAATGGATACCAGCTCACTGTGGACTGAGTGGTGATGAGAAAGCCGATTTCCTTGCAAAAAAGGGTACCTGCAATGTGCAGAAATCTATAGTTAATCTACCATTTTATGCAGCTAAAAGATTAGTCAACTCTGAATTCAAAAAAATTATTGCAAAATATTACTATGAAAAATCAAAAAATAAACGATGTGGAGTTATCGACAGTCGAGTCGAGTTGTTGGTGTTCTACTGTGCTTGGGAAGAACCGTTCTTTCGAAATACCTCGGCACCTAACTTCTAAAATCCTAATCTGGTGTTAAAGGTAAGGACGGAAAAGTGCGTACCGGAATGAAAGTTGCAGTATCTAGCGAAGCATGTTCTAATTTCAATTTAAATGGTCTAGCGGGTGTAAAATGTGGATGTAATGACATTGAGGCGCACATTTAAATATATTTATTTTAATGTGAAATGATGTTACTTCTCCTTCTGATCTTGAGTAATCCTGTGCAGAGACACCACTTGTAGCGAATTTGGAAGTTGCTCTAGCTCGATCTAGCTGCAGTCTTTGAACCCATTAAACTCCATCTTATTAGTTCAAAGGGTCGCAGTCACCGATCGATGTGAAGTTTATTAATAAGTTTTATGTGTTTAAACTATATTAAACTTTATTCAGTTTTAGTGGCCTTTTACAATTGAATATTCAAATAAAAGTATCACAATTTTAAATGCATCTCTTGATTCAATTGTAAAAAGCCACTAAAACTGAATAAAGTTTATTGGTTGTGGTTTTTGTAGATAAAACAAACGCAACACGGCCTTTCAATGCCTCTGATTTGTATCTTATTATGAGGGCTTAGAGAAGAACCTACCTCAAAGGATATGTATATTACAATAAGACTTTTAGAAACGTGACTTCGTGAGAAACTTATGAATTGATTATGCCCACTCTCTGTGTTTAATATGCTTTGAAATGTTGGCTCCCTGCAGATAATTTCTATCTGGACTTTTGAAAGTTGGTTATCCTGTGCTTTTTAAATTACATATACATAATTTATTCCTCTATTTTTGGAACTTCCTTATTCCATAGTCCAAAAATGTCCTCAATTCCCTGTTTGAGGTATGAAAGGGTGTTCATATATTAATGTAAAAAAGTTACTATTGTGCAATTACTGAATTACTTAATATTTCTATGTATTACCAACCTCCGAAAACAAAACAAAACTGTTAATACAATCCATCGTCGGTATTTCAAAATTCATAGCTCAGTCGTATTTTTAAATGAATATATTTTCCAAAACCATTAAATTTATAGGTCATTTAACTGTTTTAATCATTTAACCTCAGGATTTATTTCATGATTAAGTGACCAAAAATGACCCAGCACAGCTGATTTATCAATCTAAAACGTTCCTTAATTCTGGTTTCTAAATTATGTTTAGTTTTACCAATGTAAACCCTGTCACAATCAAAACAAGCTAAATAGATAAATGCCAAATTTTTTATAATTTGGAATTTTATCCTTTTTAGAAAAATTAACTACATTTTGTGTATTATATTTATTTCGAGGAACCAAGATTATTCTATCTTCTTTAAAATTTTTTGTAAATTTCTTATTAGCACAAAGATGATATGTAAACTTTTTAAAAATACAATCATCTTTCATTTTCTTGGGTGTAGAAACTTCTCTAACAGCCTTTTGATATTTAAATTTCTTTTCTTTTTATGCATAAAATCTGTATTCAAACCATGAATTACCGGATTACTGACAACGTGTTTATATTCCACGTTAAATTTGTCGTTATTAAGGGTGATATTTATTAACCTGTAAGTTAAAATATTAAAAACAGCAAATGTGTGTGGTAAAGGATTAAAACTTTTACTTTTTATGAAATTATCACTATCAGTATATTTTCTATAAATGCCAAAGTTCAATTTATTGTTATGTTTTTTATCTTTAAATCTAGGAATGAAAGGCAGCCATTACTTTCAGTTTCCAAAGTAAATTTTATAGCTCTATCTTGTAAATTTAAAAGTTTTAAAGAATAATTTACCTATTTCTCAAGGACAACAGTGAGAATGCCATTCACATATCTATAGCATGCTTTAAAAATTAAGGGGAATGCTTTAGTAAGTTGTGTTTCAAAAAAGCTAATGAAAAGATTAGCAAGAAATGGCGAAAGTGGACCGACCACCCGTTGCCGAGCCAGAACTTTGTTGAAAGAAATTACCTTTACAGCAACATCTTTTAGACGGTTCCGCGGCTCCTATTTCCCTGACCCCCTGTGTCCAAGCCTTCCTTCTTACCTCTGCAAGAACTCGTGAAACCGTTCTGATAGCCTTTTAAACAAAAGCTCCCCAGCTGGAAATAGCTAAGCTGACTTTAATAAAGGGCTCCCCCTAGAGTTAGTATGCAACAGACGCCAGTTCCCACAACATTTATGAAAGCTCCCTTTTATATACTTAAAGTTTGTCGCTGTTAAAACGTCGCTTTTCTGCGGGCCAATTCTCCGCTCTTCTCTTTTGCGGGCTCAGAGAAAACAAAAGACGCTAGGAGTATTATTCCCCACAAAGATTATTGTTTTCTTTTGCTTTTTTTAATCTATCCCGGAAAATGTTCCCTGGATAAGAGCAAATAGAGAAAAATAAATCTAGAAAGAAGAAATATGGTCGAGAGAATGGGGTGAGGGTAGAGAAAAGATTCAGATATAGTACAGAAAAGGTTCAGAGATATTAAACAAAAGAACAGCATGCTATTGTTTTTCTTTTAATTAGCACATGTATTGCAACATGAGTTTTAATTTCAGTTAAGCAGTGTTTAATTCATCATACGAATAATCGGTCAGTTTGTATGTTTGTGGACATTTAATTTCCCCACTTCCACACGTAGGGTTGCTTTGAGCACAGTCCCTGTGTAACCGTGGAGGGTGGAAGCTAAATCAGCGGCATTAAATTGTAGCGCTAGCTATCCAACCACCAAAAATAAAGTACAAATTAATTGCAGACTGTCAAATCTTACAAAACGTATTATTAATTTCTACAGATTTTAGTCCATGTAACTGGAAATATTGTCACTCTTCAGGCATAAGGGAAATAGCCTAAATGGAACTGCAAAATATCCAGAGGCACGATTATGAAGAGGGTTCTTAAATACCGCTTTAAGATCTTGAATTTAGAACACAGTAACTTACTAAGACAACGTTTAGAATATCAAGAGAAGTCCCTAAGGAATTCTGGATGGATTAATGGCCTTCGAAATAATTTGCAAAATAATGGGCTAGGGAAACTTCGAAGAAGACAAAATAATGTGAACGACTTTTGAAAATAAGCAAGGAAGACATATGAGGACATAGAAATTCCAAAACTCTTCAGTAAGATAACTGAAAAACGGTCCTCAATAATTTATTTTTAATGAACAACACTTGAGAAATTATATATATATATATATTGGATATCCCAAATAAAAAAACACCGACAGCACTTAGTATGGCGTGCGGAATGGCAAATTGATGGGTTTTCAAATAGCAACTCCTGTCCGGAAGTGTATGGTTTGGACGCTGTAGTGCATCGAAGTGTGAGATGGGTGTACGTTCACATTTCGCTTTGTCATCCCGCACTATACGCTGAGCGTTGTCGGCGCTTAGTTTTTTTTATTTATTTTTTTTTTTTTATTTTTGACATCCTTTATACAAAGCAAATGATGAATAGATGCATGGAGATTAAACGTACTAACAAAGGGAGTAATGGAATCAGTAACCTATCTGCGGAGGGAATGAAATTATTGAATGCACATTATCTGAGAGCACAGGGACCGATCTGTGGAGAAATTAGCTAACAGATTATAAATGGTTTAAACAGAAAAATAACTTTAATTGACATCTTCAGAAAGGATACTAAAAACCCAGAGGAATTGGTCCGCTAAAAGAGATATATTATGCATGGAGGATTTTGTATTTTAGTAACTTTTAAGAAAGGCATATACAGTATTTCCATAAGTGTGTCGTGTGAATTGAATCTGAGTACTAAAGGACCTTGGATAGATGTCTTGTATATTCCCATTTCAGTGTTGCAGTTAATATACATCTCGCTTAGAGTAAGTAATCCGGGTAAGGTTTTTAGACCGCCTCTGCAGCGCAGATGGTAGCGCGCTTGCCTCTAGCGTGAAGGACCCGGGTTCGATCCCCGGTATCAGCATGGGGATTCCATCCCCTCTGGGAGGTCTGGCACGGGGCGCACTCACCTCGTTAGTCCCGGAGGGATCAATTGAGAAGTTATTGATGAAGTAGCGACCCCAGGTCGTAAAGGCCGGGAGGGATCGGGACGCTGACCACGTACCACCCTCCAGTACTGCACCCCAATATTGACGCCTATAGTGGGCCGAGGTGGAGGACGCAGCGGCTGGGCGGTAAGACTTGGCTCTTCATGGGCTGTAGTGCAGGGGCTTAGTTTTTTTTTTTTTTTTTTTTTTTTTAATAATATATACATAGAACACTGAAATGTTGCATATACTACATATTTTATGTTCTGACTGTGTGGAAAAAATTCAAAAACAATCAGAAGAAAATTGTAGATTTTTAAATTTTCATAGATACATTACTTAAAATTATAATCTTTTTAAATTCTATTTATAATTCAGTATCGAATACTCCTAAATAATGACGTATTGCTTCTACATATATGTAGTTTTTATTAATTTTATATATTCAGGACCTTTATGGTTACCTGTAATGTCAGGCATGTGTTTAGAAAAAATAAAGAAATTAAGATAAAAGTAATATATAACAAGGTGAATGTTTACAGATACGATTAGCAAAGGAGTTGTGAAATGTCGACGTATGTTCAATGAAGCATACGACAGATGCCACAAGAAAGTGTCTTGGGTAGCAGCCTGGCTCTTGTGTTGGCCCATGAAGCTCACCTTCGTGTGCAACATCGTACAAGGTACGTATTAGGTGGTCAAAAGGTCAAAGAACGAGGATCCTAATACCGGGGGAATCTACAGGAAACCCCCTCCCCCATTATTTCTAAGTATAAAACAAGACGTCTAAATAACTAAGTTTAAGGGACACTGGGAGTGAAATTTGAAAGTACCACATTTCTTGATAGATTTTTCTGAAATTTTTACTGTGTGTGTATTTATATGAGAATAGGATGTACACCAAATTTCATTAAAATTGGATAATTCGCTTATGATATATAAATTATTTTATGAATTTAATAGGCACATTTTCAAAATAGAGCTCGCGTCTATTGACTTTTCAAAATTCATTTATATTGGCAGAACTGATACTCTAAAACATGGGTAACAATTGTATGAAGAGATATTTCAAGTACGTTTGCTGATTATGCTGTACATATTTTTTTAATAACAAAGAAAATTTAATCTTAATAATTATTGATTTTTTTCATACAAAAAAAAATGTTTTTGGAATTCATGTTAATGATAACATCAAAATTGAATCATAGTTTTGTTTAGCTGCTATTTATGAATACTTTTGCAAATTTTCATTGAATTTGAAGCAAAACTCAGGCGCGACCTTCTTTTGGAATGTGCAGAAATGTAGTTTTGAGAAAAACAGGCTTTTATATAGGAGCATCCTGTGTACGTTAAGGGAAGAGCGCTATTTGAAAGGGCCATAATGGCCACGTGGAGTGGGGGATATGAAAAATGTTAGTTGATCCAAATGCACAGGTGTTCCAGGAACATTTTAAGCTAAAAAAACAATTTTCGACTTTTTGACAATTTTGACCAAAATTTCACTCCTAGTGTCCCTTAATTAACTAATTCTTACAAAGTTACCACCCTTTGAAAGATAACAACAAATAATCTTAAAGAATTTAATTAGGGTGTTCTTGATTACAAAATAGACATGAGTTTCAATCAAACACATAGCTCCCCCTATAGGCACTACGAATAACACAAATTACACAATTTAATAATGTTCGTGTCACCAAAATAGACATACATTTCTATGAACTAGATAGTTGCCCTTTAGGCGCCATAAATCACACAAGTTACACAATTCAATAATTTCCCTGTCATTCCCAAGTTTGTAGTCAGATTTAGCATTTCCCAATCAGAATAAATATCAAAGTATGATGACGAACCCGGACTTTAATCTGCTTAAATAACATTCTAGCACACATTAATTTAACTGTAAATGCACCCCGTTTGTTATTAAACCTCGGGCCGGGGGCATCTACGTGAACAAATACATGGCACAAACAATTTGAAACTATGTAAGTGTCCGTTCGCCCCACAGGTTAATTTAAGTCAAATTTTCCTTTACCCCATTTGACCCAAAGCAACAGTTTGAATTTGACCACTTTAACTAAGCCTATTTAAAAGCCTCATAAATCACGTGGCTAATTCATTAAATCCACGGGAACTACTCCACAAATTAATTAAACAAATTTCCGTACTGAAAGTGCAGCGCAGGTACATTACGATCAGAACGGCCCCATAACTAAGTATAATCTAGAACTTAGAGCCAGTCAGTCACCCACCCAGTTTCCGCGTCCGCATCGTGCCAGGGGAGAAACCTTTCTCTCACTGCCGCCAGCGGCAAAACTGGCGGAAGCACGCCCTAGCGGTGGAATCGGGAAACAGCGAGACAACAGAACGGCGTGAAACGGAACAATTGAAGTACGGTCAGCACAATCTGGATATCAGTAGTTGATACCAAAGTTGCACTGTACTTCTAGAGGCTGCAAGACGAACATTGTCACGGAATTCCCAACCGAAGCAGCACATTCTATATACATACATTTTACTATAACCTCCTCCAGGAAAGGGCTAAGTATATAAAGGTGTCTATGCTCTGGGCACGGCAATTGGCTCAGTTGAACGTATGTTGGAAAATTATTTTAAAAATTGAATTTTTGTTTTTCATTAAAAACTAGATAACTAGATGAACTTCGTACCACCTAAAATTGATTTGATTGTAACTCTCCACAAGTTATTATCAATCCTAATCAGCGCTCCAAATCCAATTCATTGAGATGGAGAAATTAGACGCATCGTGTACGGTTTGAGTGTTGTTTGAGTATTAAATGAAACTCATTTGTAATTCAAATTAGTTTAATGCGCGCGGTAAAATCTCCACATAGAAATGTTGGATCGAATACAATACTTCCCCTACTTACTATACATAGTAGAGAAAGTAAAAATGATTTGTTTCCGGTCTCACGCAATATATTGAGTTGTTTTGAGATGCCGGTTTTGATGTGTGAGTGTAACTAAGAGAAATATTTGTTCGGACAGCTATGGGAGGCAACAAACCCTGTGACCCTTCCAAGATGGGCGTTTCTGGATTTGGTGAAGGTTACAGCTATCTGAAGAATTCCCGCACCGCAATGATGAAAGGCCTGGAACCAGCCAGAATACAGTACTTACGACCTCATGTTCCTCAGTTGGTAAGTAAACACTAAGAGTCTAGAACTAGACTAGACTGGTATCGCGTGACAGCGCCTGAACTGGGACGCAACTGCCACGACGCAACATCCCCCCCCCCTCCCCTAACTTAGGCAGCATTCGGCTCCGTTATCCGACTACTGTGTGCTCTACACTAACGTTTTCAAAACCACGTGTATTTATTTATCATTCGTATTGTTAACTCAGTCAGCTCGCCAAGTGAAAGAGCAACATGCGGAAAAATTTCCAGGTGATCTGCGATTTCTATCTCTGGGGTAACTTAAAACATAAAGTGTACAAGACAAACCCGCACACCCTGGAAGAATTAAAACAAAATATCCGTCAGGAAATTGCCAGCATTTCTCCACGTGAACTACGGCGAGTGATGGATAGTTTCCTAAAGAGGTGCCAAAGTGTATGGACAACGACGGTGGCCAGTTTCAGCATCTCCTTTCATAAAGTTGGTTAGTAAAGCCTTTAAAAGTAGTTTTAAAAATGTCGTATGGTTTCATCCGTGCCTTTCTATGATAGCGGCAGATAGCAACGAGCGCCGAGGATGCGTGCAGGCAAAACACCACACAGCCGGTTCAGTCTTTTGAATCACCCGTTATATCCCCAATAAGCAGATTCAAGCTTCCAAAATATATGTTTGTCTCTGTAACGAGTTTTAACACGCCGTTTATGTTAACGTGAGACGAACGTAGATGTGCTAGTTAGCTTTCATTAATGTTCGCGGCCTAGCATCAGTCTGAGAGCTATAAGATTCTATTACTGTTGTCACAAGGAGTAGTACGGATCTGTTTTATACATGAAACAATCAATAGTTTTAATGAAGTTTTGAACAATTTATTAACTCTTAAAAATCATTATCCTTCTCATGAAACACTTTTACAATTGTCTCGCTAAATATGGCGGACTTCTTCGCTAACAAACAAACTGGCTACGCAGAGCCAATGATTGTGAAAAGTCAATGTTCTTTACTAATCTCGCCGCACTCGATTGATCTCAATCAGTTATTGACGATATTAGTTATTTATGCCAACAAACTTACTGCTGGTGTTTTAAACACACAAGCCGTGTGTGGGCAAAGTTTGAGAATTCAATGTCATTCTGGCAGGTTGCCACAGTAGCTTAATGGTTAGAGCACCTGCCTAGTAAGCGGAGTGTCTGTGGTTCTGTGGCATTGAATTTTTAAGTTCCTGTTCTACCTCTCAAATATTGACGATATATTTCCTTTTTATGAATTTTACAAAATTTCACATCTAACTATTCACTTTCCAATGCATGATTATTATTTCTCGTCGTTATAATGTGGATCAAAATCACTTGTTCTGCTCCGTTGTATCACACATGAACAGAAGAAGTCAGACTACGCTGCCTGTAGTTTAACCTGGTTATTTCAGGGGGCTTACACAAAATACTGCCTCATCTGCTATCATCGCCAAGACCAGAGTGATAAAAATTGCAGTAATAATTTAAAACGATATTCAACATGAAGTTAAGGAGTTTGTAAATTACTCTGTAGCACTGGATGAGACAACAGACATAAACGACAAGGCTCAGTTAGTAATCTTCATTTGTGGTGTAAGCGAGGATCTTTCTGTACACAAATTGCTTTTTGCTTAAGGAGCAAACAACAGGAGAAGAACTGTTGAAAGTGGAAAAAGGTCGAGAGCGAGACTTGAAAAGGCTGATATGAGCGGCGGTAGATATGCTTAGATTTAATGAGGCAATGCAGTTTCATTTCTCGTTCGTAGTGCAGCACTTGTTGTCATTGCAGGTTGATGTGAAGCGAGCCGCAGATATTGCAGAATCCGTTATGGACGACTTCCAGAAACGTAAAGTAATTCTGGACGCGTTAATGACTTTCACCAAAAGGATCCTTTCATTTATCTTCATCATCATAATATTACGGTAAGAACCTTGCTCACACTCTTATATCGCTGTATAAAAGACAGCTGCATATTTCGCTGAAATACACTCTGCCCTTAAACTATTGTGCAGCGGACTTATATTTCGTCAAAATTAGCTTATTAAAGGGTACATTTAAAAATAATATGTAGATGTCATTATTTTTTAAGGACCTATGATTTTTAGTTACTCTGCTGATAAGTAGAAGGAAGTATTGTATTCCACCCAAAAATTCGATGTCGAGATTTCACCGTAAATATATCCTTATCACAATCTAAACAGCTAAATTGATAAATGCCAGATTTTTTATAATTTGATAAGGTTTATATTAGTAAAACTATATTTAGAAGCCAGAATAAAAGAGCAGTTTAGAAATATTAAATATAAACAAACTGATAAATCAGCTGTGGCAAATCATTTTTGGTCATTTAATCATGAAATTAATCCAGAAGTTAAATTATTAAAACAATTAAGCGGACCTATAGATTTAATGGTTTGGGAAAAAATGTTTATTTTAAAAAACAGGAACCGTGTTAGGAACTTTGAATTGCCCTTTATAGATTGTATTTATAAATTTTTGTTTTCAGAGATTGGTAATTAAAAAAGAATATCAGTATTTGTTTTTTTTTTTTTGTTTTTTTTTTTTCAGAAAAAAATGAAAGCTTGTAGCTTTGGTAACGAATTTGTTTGTATAGCTTTGAGAATGAGTTGAAACTCGAGTCAGTGGTTGAAAAAATAACTTGCAACATTACTAAGATTAGTGAAGTTTTTAGTTTCTAATTTGTTCTTACTTTAGAATCTTGTAGCTTCACTGTTAATAGCTTCAATTTCCTTAATTAACGAAAAGTTAAATAGCAACATCAGTAATTATTATTTATGTATGCCACCAAGCTTACTGCTGGTGCTTTTAAACACACAAGCTGTCTCTTAACCAACATCGGTTTTTAACCGACTTTTCGTTTTTGAGTTATACTCCCCACAAACTGACACAGACACAGACACACAGACACATACACATACATACACACACGGACCTTTCTTTAAAAAATGCTTTTTCTTGAATTCAGGGGGTCTCAAAACATATATTTCCGGTGAAATCTCGACATCGAGTTTTTGGGTAGAATACAACACTTCCTCTACTTTACTATGCGTAGTAGAGAAAGTAAAAACACAAACTCAGCCGCTATAAAAAGAGCCAAATTATATTTTGCTGCATCTTTGCTTCCTATTGTACTGTTTTGCTTATCTGCTTAATGCACTTGGTTTTACGAGGCTCATAAGACGTTATCTCCCGTTGCAGTTCCCAGAAGTACCATGACAACTACCTCGCCGACATCGAGTTCGACAACATTTACGTGACGCGCTACTTCCGGCGTATCGACGCCCGTCGACGCAAGAGGAACCAGCACACCCTCCTGCCCTTCAAGAAAATAGAGCGTCCGAACTTCATCGATCCTTACGCAGCTTTGCCAGGAAAAACAGAGCGGAAAAACTTCGTGAGTACACCCCCATCTCAGTAACCTATATCGCAATTCCATGTAACTCGAGGACCTTTTATATTTTCTTTTTGTTTATTTTTATCACTAAACTTGACTGTAACAATGTCTATTATCTACTATACCAGCGATGTCCAACGTTTGCGAAAGAGGGGATGTTGAGCTTACCTCCTTCCACTTTCCTACTTCCGTGTAGCACATAAACATCACTACAAAAACCATGAGTTTTTGTAGTGTTTAACGCCCGCCTTTACTACATACGGCACCACAGGCGGTGACACTGATGATACATGGAATGAAGAGGGAGCACCGGTGGAGTGAGATGGTGGGGGAAACCGGAGAACCCGGAGGAAACCCGCCTCAGCGCCGCTTCGTCCACCACAAATCCCACATGCGGTGCTCTGGGAGCGAATTTGGTGAGAAGCGAATGGTCTAACCACTCGGCTACGGCGCGGCCGTGGGATCGTGCGTGGTTAAGTACGTCATCTCGCATTATCAGCAGTGTCTTGTTTATTTCAAGGAAGAAAACAAAGACGCTGCCCACATCATCCATTTACATGACGTCACTCGTGCAGATCCAAGCAAGGTCATTCACAGCGTCTACAAATACCCCTGTGCGTGGTAAGCTAAACTTTCAGTTCCATAAGGAAATATGGCAGCTATTAACAGTGAAGCAACAAGAATCTAAAGTAAGAACAAATTAGAAACTAAAAAGCTTCACTTATCTTAGTAATATTGCAAGTTGTTTGGTGCTAACAAGTTTCGAGTTGACTCCAACTCATTCTCAAAGCGTCCAAACCGTACATTTTCGGACAGGGTTTCCTATCTGAAAATCAATCAGTTTGCCATCCCACACAACATATTACGTGTTGTCGGTGTTTTTGGGACACCCAGTATATATCTCTGGTGAAATCTCGACATTGTAATTTTGGGTCGAATACAATAATTCCCCTACTTACTATACGAAATAGAGAAAGTAAAAAATCGTCATTCTTTACTTCTTTACTTTCTCAAAAACGGTGTATAACACTTTTGATTAAAATGCCATATAGTTACAAAATGAAACCAGTTACTATATTTTTCTTCTACACTTTTGCATTAAAAGATAGTTATCTTCTACTGACGTTAACAGTCTACAGTGTTTAGTGATAGTTGTTTTCTTCTCGTAGCCTTGACTCAGTCCTTTAAGTGTTGAAACAAATGAAACAACATCTGCTTGGCGCCATATTACATGATAGATCTCTAATACATTATAATTTTACATTCAGCAAAGTTACTAATTATTTTACGTATTTTAATGCTAAAATTGCATAAAACGTTGTACACTCTTAACGTTCACTTTCACTCACGTGCCAAACATACTCGTGTCACAGTCAGTCAGATTATATACTAGTTGCATAAATAAATATTATTTTGAATCTTCAAATATGTTACAACTGTTCGAGTACTAAGTGCTTGTCGAAGTTGTCCTTCGCGGTCTAGTGTTCAAACCCGGTGGAGGGCGATCTATCTGTCCTATATGTCTTTCCACTGGTGCGGTTTTTTATAATTAAGCTTTGTTGGGTCTTTGAGCCTTTGTGATCTCGGGTCGTAGTAACGGATGGAATGAAAAATCCCACGATGTTTCTTCACCACAATGTATTATTTTATTAACACTTTTTCTATATTTTACATTAAAATAAATCCTCTTAGCACCGTTTTAAATGATTTAAGTCTTTCCACTCTTTTAAAAAGTGGAACAAATGTTTGATGAAAGTCTGGTAAACGTTCTACAATGTTCACACGTTACATCAACACGTCCTTTCACCTTGAATATACACACGCTAGTGGGAAGAGTCTCACGTCACCTCACGTGATACTGCCTTTTTCGTATACATCCGCGTATGCGTCCATCAAATAGTTCCTTCTTGTTAGGGAAGCGATCCCTAACCATCCTCCCTTCGCTTTTATTACGGAACACATATAATTCTAATATTTATACATATATATTAAAATTAAATATGGAAATATTTATGACGTCTTTAAACAAACTTAGTTGTTCGTAACAATGAACATCATTAACACGTTTTCGTCATTTAACCATCTCATACCAACATCAAAAAACAAATTACACTTTTAACAAATATTCACATAAACGATTTTCTTGTGGGGTCTTCCAATATTCTGTCTCACCACATTGGCAAAGATTGCACGATTGAAGAGAGAAATGGTGAATACAAATGCATTCTACGACTACTACAACCAGAGAAATCAGCAATAGCACAGCACAGTCTCGACAATGATCACAAAATTGTACGATATTTGACGAGGTCGCGGTTTTATACCGCAGTAAACAACATAACGACAGACTCGCAAAAAAACGACTGAAATTAAGTAAGAGTCAAATAATGTTAATAGGGACAACTGCCTACGACTGAGCACAGCTTGGACAAGAATATTTAAAACAAGGATTTTCGAGAAAAAACAAATTTTCGAAAAATTTCCCATGTAAAGGGCAGTTTAGGTGGAGGAATTTTCAACATTTTCGTGTCGCATCCTTGAGAGCTTTAAATTTAAATACCAAATTTGGTTTTTAACCGACGTGTCGTTTTTGAGTTATGCTGTTCACAAAGACACACACGGATCTTTTTCTAAAACTCTTTTTTTTTTTATTAAGATGGCGTAAAAACATATATTTTCGGTGAAATCTCGACATCGAAATTTTCGGTCGAATACAATACTTCCTCTACTTACTATACGTAGTAGAGAAAGTAAAAAATACACTACATCGGTGTACCAACGTATTACTCGAGAGTGGTACGATAATTTCAGCACCATTGCAGCGTGCAGGGATGACGTCACATCGGAGTATGCGCAGT
The DNA here is from genome assembly GCA_030765045.1 of Tenodera sinensis. Taxonomy (NCBI): domain Eukaryota; kingdom Metazoa; phylum Arthropoda; class Insecta; order Mantodea; family Mantidae; genus Tenodera; species Tenodera sinensis. The sequence goes on from CM060973.1 coordinate 40,431,157, forward strand.
CGAAAATAGGTTGTTGGGTGCCTTCCATGAATGGAACGTAGTGTGCCTGAAATCGTTTCAGTACCCGACACTGTAGTTTCTAGTTATTCCGGTTTGTTCGCATACCGGCTCGCATTCGAAGAAGTGCGATTGTTACACTGTTCTGCAGCACATTAGCACATGATCACCGCTCGCTCGTGATGTTTATTCAGAGTTAGACCTAGCAGCACCACTATACTGGTTTCATCGAAATGATTGGTTCGTATGTAAACAACGCCTAACGATTTGAATGTGGCATAAGGGAGTGAAAGGGTCACAAACTTGCAAACAAAAAACTTCACCTCGACACTCTCGAGCGCGGTCTAATTTTGTTTTATTTTGAAGAAAATGATTCAAGGATAACGGGAATAATATCATCTGCCGATGACGCGGTGTCACCCAATCAACGTGCATAGTGACTGAAAATGGATTACTTTGGTGTTTCTTTATCTTAAAGGTAACGGCAAAAATCTTCTTATCCAGAAATTTATAGAATAGCCGTGATTACGTCTTAATACCGAGCACTCGACTTATGGGGCGGCCATGTGTAATTCGCTCGCGCTGCACTGGCCTCAAGATATTCCGCTAGCCCGCTAGCCCGCTATGAATGACTCGTCAACCGGCTGTCTTCTGTTCGTGCTGTAAAGACTAGAGTTTGTTCATTGTGCATCTCAAAAGTGAAAGCACATTCAAACATCTATAGTTACTGTTCGTGTCCTGTTAGTGCATTAAATGCCTACTGAAAAATTCACGGTTCAACAAAGAAGTTTTGTACACACAGCGCCAAAGAAAATCTTCGGGAAATGTATCGTTTCCTTGGGTCTTTTGAGGCGTGTTCTTCAGCTTACCTATCACAGTGCGTGATAGCTTGATAACACAGCAAGAGGGGAGGTTCACGCCTTTGCTTTTTCTGAAAACAATCCAGTGATAACAAATTTAGAACATCTCTCTCTCTCTCTCTCTCTCTCTCTCTCTCTCTCACACACACACACACACACACACACACACACACACACACACACACACACACACACACAATTTGCCGTATATTTGTGCTGGCGAGGAAACCTCGTATTATATAGATCCTTAAAACCGCCAATAATAGAAACCAAATGGAAACAGCAATATTAAGTAGAACTATAGAAATATATGTTTGTATATAGAAATGTATAATTATGGTACATTTGTAAGAATAAAGATCTCTATGATTAAATACATTACTCCTTTGTTATAAATTGACTAATCATATTTAGAAACTAGAAATAAATATATTTATGAGATGATTTAGATTAATATGACAATATATATCATGGCAATAAAATTGTGTTATATTTTGGTCCATATTTTTTTTGTATTCCTATGATCAGTAATAGGTTAGTAAAGGTAAATTAACCAATTATAGTTTTAGTTGGAGGGAAAATATGTTACTTTATTTATTCGTCTATCATTTATTCTTTTATTTATTTATTTTTGCTTGTATCCAGCAACAAACATTGATATTTCTGTGAAAATACTGTTCTGTTTACTTTTGTCTCCTAAAGTTCTGCCTTGCTATGTATTTAATGAATGCCACTCAAGCTTTAATTTGCATTCCCTGAAAGTCTTCTCGCACATACACATATGTTTCGTTAACCTGGGCGCTCATCAAGTTTTCCTCTTAGATTTCAACCCCTTCAAAGGCGTGTCCCACACTAGGCTATAGCGTGTGGCTGTCAATCATGAATGCACTCACTCCCTTTTCTCTTTCACTCAATACGGTCGAAAGTGCAAACATTATTTCGTTTCTACGCCATTTTGTATCCTTTGTTTTAGTTATTGGCTAAGGTTATTTATCAAAAGGAGCGGCACATTCTTGCACCGTGACCTAAAAAACCAATTAAATGGCCATGGCTTCGCATAGCGATAAATAATGTGACATATTGGTGCCCTAAAAACCGAATCATATAAACAGGTGCATAGACAAGTTTAGGAGACTAAGATTGAGTGTTACCAATGAGAACTTTCACTGCGATCACGTGCTTCGTGCTGAGTATGAAGGCTTTCAATGCATGAATTAGATGGACGCCTCGTGTATTTATTGTGCTAAATCTGCTAAACCTGCTATAGGGTTATAAAGAAGCAGTTTGAAATGTCTCGTCCTGTGCAAGGACATTGATTGCAGATAACCATTTACAAAGCATGTGAAAGGGGGCCAATGTTTGTATGTCACTTTATCTGCTACAAGAAATTGCCACATTTCCCGAAAATTGCAGCTGACACGGCGGTCTCCTAGCCAGTTTTACGTCATTCACGCCCGGCTATGTTACACACAAGGGATGGAGTTACCGCGAGGGTGTGGCCCACTTTTACCCCTCAAAAGTACATAAAGGAGGCGGGTGAGCGGGCGGAAGGAGGATTATACGAAATTCTAAGTTTCGTAATTCCCTTGAATCCGTCTCCTACGTCATAACCCAGACTCATTGTGACGTCAGCTGCAAAAACACGGGCGTTGTATCATCCATTGGGGAAATAGCAAGCCAGGGGAAGAAAGGCTTCAATGGAAACACAGTACAGAAAATGACAACGGAATGAGACATCATCAAAATAACTAGTCTATATGAAAAGAAGAGAGAAGAAGCGCGTATGGCTACTCAAATACCACGCTCAATCAATACATGCCTACTTTTCTTCGCTGTCAAATTAGGCAAGCTCAAAAAGCCTTGTTAACGTTTTATTCTTACACCATGAAAATTATTATATAAGCAAAATAACATTTCTATCTCCGTGTTTACTTTCCTTGTCACGTGGGCCCTAATGACCTAGTTGTCGACGGGCCCGTAAACCCCACTACTCACTCACTCCTTGTCACGTGTAATAAGTAGGGGAAATCTCGATGTGTTGCACTCACATGACTTTTTCTACTCTTGTACTAACTATTCTTACCGAGCGGGATTACTCAGGCAGTAACGTCTGTGGCCAGCATTCGGCAGGCTGCGGGTTCGATCCCCTCTGATATGGGTTTTTCCGTGGTTTCCCCATGTCGCTTAGGCAAATGCTGGAGTGCATTATTTCATGCCACGGTTTCCTTTCCATCATTTCCTCTCATTCCATTTCTTTATCATCTTTCAAGTGATGCAGTTCCAGACATGTAGTGTGGGCAGTGTCGGGCAGATGGCGTGGATGACTGCGCATCGTAACTGCTGTTCTCGGCGCTGGGTGGCGTCTGGTGGCCCGTGTCCTCCGTCGTGCTGGCTGCTTGGCGGGGCCTTGCGCCGGGAAAAAGACATCTCAGCATTGGTTAGGGATTTCCATGGGTCTCTGTCTAGCTGCGAGTCTTCGGTTCCCTCATCTCATCCCTGCCTCCTAGGGGGTGGTGGCCACAATAGGCCTGTGTAGGTCGACGTGAGCGAGGTGTCCCCCTCTGTACCTATACCCTTTTAACCTTTACCATTCTTACAAACACACTTATTCCTATATCCTCTTCGTGTTGCTTGAGATAAACATTTGTACAAATTATCTTATTGCTTATTTCCTTGTAGGTACAAGGGGAATATAGGAAGGCTTTGAGTGATAGTCAACTCTTTTAAAACTTACAAATTCCGTTCACTTTCTACGGCTAAAATATAAAAAATGAATAACGATGTTCCATTTGAGGAAAATTTGTTTTTCAAAATTCACACAAATAACAAGGAATATATCCGAAATGGTTCACTCTAAAAAATTATTTAGACATAAATTGTGTATTTTATCGAGATCTACATTTTTTGTGCAGTAAGATTTCGTCTATCTCTTTCGGTTTACCAGTTCTGCAAAAAGTCATCCAAAATAAACAGGACTGCATAAGCTTCAGCCAGAAAATTCAAAATATATATCTCATTTGTCATAAAAATATCGTAAACATATGGCATTTTAATCAAAATCCGTAAGTCATTTTCGAAAAAAATTCAAATTTTCAAGCATTTTCCATGTAAAGGGTAGTTTAGGGTGGAGCAATTTTCTTCAGTTTTCTTCTTCGTGTCGCATCCTTGAAAGACATTAAACTTAAATACTAACTGGTTTTTAATCGACTTTTCGTTTTTGAGTTATGCTGTCCACAGCCAGACATACGTACGCACGCACGCACGCACGCACACACGCACACACACACGCACGCACACACACACACGCGCGCGCGCGCGCACACACGGACCTTTTTCTAAGAATGATTTTTATTTTTTATTTTTTTAATTCACAGATCCTCAAAATATATATTTTCGGCGAAGTCTTGGCATCGAATTTTTGGGTGGAATACAACAGTTCCTCTACCTTGCTATACGTAGTAGAGAAATTAAAAAAGAGCATCTTTAGAAAAACGCTCGTGTGCGCGCGCGCCTGTCAGTCTGTGGACGGAATAAGTCAAAAATGAAAAAAAAAAAAAAAAAAAAAAAAAAAAAAAAAAAAAAAACTTAAAAACTAAACTTACTATTTAAGTTTAATATATTTCAAGTGGTGCTGTTTTTATAAAGATTATTACATAGCAACAGGAATAATGTTCTTACTGAAAGATGAAATAGTGTGATAGCAGACGCGACTCTTATCTACAGGGTTGTGGTTACAGAATGGAATGCATAAATCAATGTTCCTTTATCACAAGATATTTATTCATTAACACTTCGTTATTTTACACTCTCAGCACCATATTAATTAATCAACAACTTTCACAATTTAATTATTTGGTAGAATCTACTCTGGATAAAAGTTTGGGTGAAAGTTCCATGTTCACACACTACCAAAAAACACGTCTTATCATCTTGAGCATACAGACGCTAATGAAAATAGTCCTTGGCGTCTCTCTGACGCAACACCGCCATTTTTTTGTATTCATCCGCGCAAATAGTTTTTATTGGTTGAACACAAAGTGACAAGAAAACATTGGCTATCCTGAATATTAAAAATAAGTCCCTGATACACCCAAACAAGAACTAGAAATTTATACACTCTTAAAAAAAAAAACATTTATATGAACGATTTTCTATCAGGGCCCAATATTCTGTCTCACAAGGATGCGACACAAAGATTTAGAAGAAAATTCCTCCACCCTAAACTACCCTTTACATGGGAAATATTTAGAAAATTATCATTTTCTCAAAAATTGTTCTAACGATTTTGATTAAAATGCCATACGTTTAAGTTATTTGTATGACAAATGAAATGTATATTTTGAATTTTCTGGCTATAGCCCATGTAGTCCTGTTTACTCTGCATGACTTCAGTGTAGAGTGCAGGAGACACCCGAATCTTACTATACCAAAAATGTAGTTCTCGTTAAAACATACAAGTCAAGTCCAATTTTTTTAAGTGAAAGATTTCGGATATATTCTTTGTTACTTTTGAGAGTTTCGCAAAATTTAAAACTTTTATCAATTGGAAAGTCGTAATTCATTCTCTTGGCCGTGCAAAGGGAATGTAATTTTAAAGCCTTCACATACCCGCTGCACCTACAAGAAAATTAACAATAAGATAATTTGTACAAATGTTTACCTCTATCAATATGAAGATATAGGAATAAGTGTTCGTAAGAACAGTGTGTACATGAGTATCTTTGAGTATTTAAGAACTAATAGAGCATTTTCTGTTGCAGATATTCCGAAGCCTGAAACTGATTCTTCAGGTGTTCATGGCAAGCACATTCATCCTGATAGATCACGTGTTCTACGAAACACTTGATATTGTAGGAAGACACGCGCATGTTGAATTCACACAAGAAGGTTTGTTGCATTTACAACTTACTATTTAATTCCATTATGCTCGACCGTGCTTATACACCATTGTAATGAACCTCATTAAAGCCATCTCTTCATAACGCTACTGTTATCCACCAATCAAAGGTGCACCTATTCACAACACACTGTTAACCACCAATCAAAAGATTCGCATGTAGCAATCTGTGCACGTTCCCACGCAGCTGAAAGCGAAACTATCCATGAACTAAAGCTATTCTGTTTATTTAATAATTAGTGTTAATACTGCAAATACCATTCGTCTTCTCGTTTAGAAAAGTCTGCCTTTTTTAAAGGTTATGGCATATATACTCTCTGTATCATTGTGTCAGAGTCAACATAACGATAAAAGTTGGCGGCGCAACTATCGATTCTCGTATTACAATCGAATAACGAATACATAATTAAAATTGTTAAAATGTCGGACATCAGTGACAATAACATGCAGCGTAGAATATTAAAAACATTTTATAAATGTTTTAAACTTGACTCATGGTCGAGCATAGTCTTATGAGGTTTCAGTATAATGGTTATTAAGTTGTCCGTATGAATATTGTGAACTAACTCACTACGGCTCGTTTCATAAAATATGCCCGCATCTTAATTGTTGCCATTATGCACTCGTTGCAAATATGCTATTACGTTCCCTTTCGTAAAATATGTATCATAAAACTATTTCACTAATACAGTGAACAAACGTCGATGATATGAATTAATAACCTGTTAGAAGGCGCTGGACATCAACCAATCCTAGCTTGATTACTTTTTAAGAGTATTTTTAAGGGTATTTCGCCCTAAGGCTGTTCCAGGAGTGTTTCCTCTTCAGCAAGGTAGTTCTTTATTTAATTGGAGTTAAAACGGGCTATTTTGTGTTTTTCTTTTTCGTTTTTATTTTCTCTTCGTTCGATAGTTGAATTTGATGTTGAGGATGTGCGTTGTGAATGGTAAGGCGCAGGCGTCGGCGGTGTGACCGTATTGGCAGCAGCGTCGGCAAGGAATATGGCGGACTAGCCTCAACCGGAAGCACCTGCCCGAGGCGGCACGGTAATCCTCCCCATCCAAACATTCTAGGCGCACCAGCGGTGACGATGCGCGTCGCTTTCATCAAAGATGGCCAACGAGTCGGGCTGCGCTAACGAGAGCGTCTGGTAGCTGCCGATGTACAGCTTCCTGAGGTTTGGGAACTAGGTGGTGGTGTCGCAGGCTGAAATACCATGTTCTGTTGGTGAAGATGGGGGTGGTCCAATCGGTGAGGTGGTTGGCTGTCCGGCGAGGGTGGTTCTGGCGTTTTCAGTTTTTTCTGTGGCGATTCTCTTCTTCTTTCCTGGCATGTTCATGTTGACTCGGCGGAGGCTGATCGAAGACACGCAGTTTAATTATATGCTTACTCACGTATTTAAGCAACAAATATTGTCAGCATTTATTTCCAAGTGCTGCAGATTAAAACAATGGTAGTTTAAAGATATCAAGTTAGCTTTAAAAATAAATTTTCTAGGTGGTTTCCATTTTTATTGTTAATTTAAAGTTTACTTTTGAGGTTAGTCATTGTTTCATGATTCTGCAAGTGGTAACAATGTCAAGATATGCCGCGATGAGGCATATTTCTTGAATACAACATAAGTAGAAATTGCGTTTACTATGCATATTTTATAAACTTATTTCTAATGTTATTGGTTAAACAGTCATAATAAATATTACCTACTAAAATCAATTCACTCTTAGGTTTGTCCGCGTCAAAACAAAGCCATGTGACCACTGTACCGTGGTACAACACGGTAGCAATCCGTGCAGAGAAGTAGTCCCATATTAGTAATCTGAATTTTAGAATGAATTTATCCTTAAATGATATAATATTCTACACAAATATCTGAGAGGTTGATTAACGCTGATGTAAACTGATAAACAGAGCTACAAGTCACAATATGCAACGCAGTAAGTTACCTCACATTCAAATATTTACCGAGTATTGTTTACAGTGAGCAGTTTTTATTTAGGATCATGGCGTGCGGCGGCGGTGAATTTGTTCTTGCGTCTTCGTCCACTTAATATGTAAAGCATAAGGCGGGAAAACCATTGACTAGTGGTGAAAAAACAATAGTGTTAAACACATATTATAAGTTATGTGAGAAATATCCAACCATTCCCTTCAAAGAAGTAGTGAAATAAACTGAGTTCGCCGGTGTTTCGAGTACCAGTATAAACAGTGCTCGTAAAGAAAAAGCTGAAACGGGAAAAGTGGTTACACCCGGCAAAAAAGAAAGCGTGAGAAATACTCCATGCAAGAATGTGACGATTTTGTTAAAAACGCAATTCGTGTAACTGCACAATTTCTTGTTTAAAAATGAACCGTCAACAATTGACAAAGTGCTACAACAGGTTTATTTTATTGTTACTATCAATCTTATGGCCTTTAACCTCTAGTTACATGTTATTCACTCTTTAAGTTGACGGAATAAGGGATTGGTCCTTTCTATTATGTACGACATGCACTCACCACGTGGTTGTGCTGTGACAGTATTTCTGGCGCGAATAGCGGAAGGATACATTATAACTGTGCACTGGCCACCTGGGTTCAATTTCGCGCGGATCAACCTTAGAATGAATTCAGAGTAGAGGTTTTGAACTTTCTTGTACCTAGGATAATCGTCAGCATGACGTTTAATATTTACTTTCTGCACACGTACATAGTGGGCATTACATTCCAGCCAAAAATCTGATACCGAGATTTCACTGGAAATGCGCATATAGAGGTCTCCTGAATCCAAAGAATCATTTTTAGAAAAAGGTCCGCGAGTGTGTGTGAGGGGCAGAGGGAGAGAGAGGGAAGGAGAGGGGAATGGAGAGGAGGAGATAGAGGGAGGGAGAGTGATAGGAGAGTGAGGCAGAGGGAGAGAGAGGGGGATGGAGAGAGGAGGGAGTGATAGGGAGAGTGATACGGAGAGAGGGGTAATGGGAGAAAGTGATAGGGAGAGTGAGGCAGAGGGTGGAAGAAAGGGAGATGGAGAGGAGGGAGTGATAGGAAGAGAGACAGAGAAAAGGAGGGAAAGGGTGGGAGAGAAGGGGAGGCAGAGAAAGGGGGGGGAAGAGAGAGCGAGAGAAGAGAGAACGCGTGATTCAAAAATGTTGATTTTCAAAGAAATCTAATGATATTTACTAAAATACCTATCTTTAAGATATATCTATTTCCAAATGCATTTTTGTGGAGTTCACCATTTCGGAAATAAACATTGTTATTTGTTTGAATTTTACAACGCCGAATTCAACCGACAGATGGCGACTGTAAGCGAGGATGGCTGGGTACCTGCGCCGAAAACGTCTGTTCCAACATTGGAACAGCGATCATACGTGAAAATTGTAGGTAGCCGGAATGCTACTCAGTGTCATGACCTACGAGAGGTTTTGAGGGTAGGGAATTGCCCTACTCCTTTGCAAACAGGGTGGATATCCAAACGGTAGGTATATCGACGACTGGTCTCACACGTGGGTGTTAACGCATTCCCCATCATTGGCAACACTATATGGGTGCCCTGAAGGCTATTTTGAAGGACAGCCGGTGCGTTGAAACGGAGCCATAGGTTTTAACTGATTGATGTTCATTCCATTTGTACTCGTACACAATTAATTTACAGTTCCATTGTTTGTTTTTTGCTTCAACATGTGCCTTTAACTCAGGCATGACAAAATCGGCTCAACTAGGCCACTCCACTGGAACAAGTTTTGCCTCACTCCACCGACCATCCCTCCCCTTCACTGCTGTTCAGGTTCCGACATGCCTCATTCAGTGGCGAGTATGGCTGTTTCATGAAGTGGTAGATATGTGAATTTCAATTTGCAAATATAAAGCATTACAATATCAAATGCAACTTTGATCAGAAGTATAAATAAAACTGGTGATCTTATAGATATTTATTTACAATTTCAAAAGATACTTTCTGAATACTCGCATTTGCGAACATTTAAAAGGGGTGATATGGTTCCACTTTTTAGTAGTTTAGTTTATTTCATATAAACTACTGTATTTCATGTTTCAAAGTTTGAACATAATATTAAGTTTAAAAAGTTTAAAACTAATCTAAAGAGTTTATTATGTTGATCAAATAGTTTGAAAATATGTGTAAGACTAAATAGCAATGGAACTTTACTGCTTTATTTATTGCGAAAGAGAAACAATTGTATCTTAATCATAAGGCAGCGTAAGGATATTACAGACATAAGATAAAGGAAGGCTATAAACTTGAAGATTATTTAACTTGCCTAACCACAGTAGGTGGCTGTAATAATTATTGTGTGCAAAATGTTTGGTATAAATAAAATAGTTAATAACAGTGTAGAAATTATTACTACTGCACAGATGGAACGAAACCACCACTGCACATGTTGTATCAAAACAACCTTTGTCACTCTGCAAGAGAACGTGGGATGAGTAAGACAAGTTCAATCGCTGCCTCTGCTCTTGTGCCCATGCCTGCATTAACTCCTGTCCTCTATCCCTACTTGCTGTTGGCATTCAGATTCACACTTCCTTCGCGGTGCAATGCACAACGTAGATTTTCCCTTGTTTCACATCATCAAACATTATCCTATAGTTGCCAGGACTTATGGAATGACCCTCATATATGGGAATTTGTTAAAAGTGGACAATTTTTAAATATCCCTAAAATGTTGTTGTTAGCTAATGCTGGATTTCTGACAATGAAGTCATTAATCCTCTTGCTCTCCAATATTTTTCAATTAATATTGAAAAGACTTAGCAATAAATGTAACCGCTTTTTAGAGAGCACCATGTTTATGTTTTGGCGGTTACATCGCTCTCTCACAACCCCCAGAATGTCTGGAGGACCACACCTGTCGTTGGTTTACGGGTCTCACCGACCTGACCGGGAGAGTTATCAAAATAAATTCACCGGCCATATCCTCTGATTACCAATCAGAGGACGTATTACATGCCATGACAGGTCAGCATGTTAGGGGTTAAGGATCCCTAAAATGTTGACAGAGATAAAATGTATCACCTTAAATGGTATGTCCACATTCAGGTTCTTCATGAATTCTTGTAAAAAGGTATCCAACCACTAACAGAAGCCCAAACTTGCACTGTAGCCACGAATATTCTAAAAGTAAGAAATGTCTTGAACATATGTCATTTGAGTCTAACCAAAGCATGGGCTTTACCATATTAACTATTAATTTGCATTTCAGGTTCACATGATCTCAGTATTAAAGTACATGGCACAGGAATGCTTGCAAAACTTGTAAGATCAGTTCTTGGAGGGTTCAACATAAGACAGCGAATCAAAAGTGTAACAGGCAATGAAGGTAAATTTATTCTATCAAAATAGGTAAGTTAGATTGCTTAGTATATATTTTCCTGTACACAGTCCTTTATATGCAAGTTTGTATTTAATTTGAGGTTTTATCCGGTAGAAACATATATACCTATTGGCAAAACAGTAGTGGAAATTGGTATTAAGGCACTGTTTCCTACTGAAAGTAATAGGTAGGTACATAAAACAGATTTAGTAATATGCACTGTTTGGGGCTGTCTCTCAGTTTCTTATCATCTTACAGAGTCTTGCAAGAGGTGAGGGAGGGTTACTAACCAATGACATTGCTTGACAGTTGCAATACAGGGCTAGAGGCATGGCACTGCAAAGAAGACAAGGAAAGGTAGGGAAGGACGAAGGATAGATAAACCTGGCCTCCTAGAAAAGCCAATTTTAATTTTCTTTAAATTTATCCCCAAATTCTTAATGACTATTATGGAGAAGGTTGCAAATGTTGATTGAAATAAGCAACAACTCTATGTTATAAAAAATTGAAGCAATTCGAGTGGCCCTACAAAATCTTTTGTATAGAATTTCACATTTTCTTCAAGCAAGTTATTCTCTCAGATTCCAGGGCAGCAATTATAGCAATTACTTCCAAGTTGTCACCAAAAAACCAAACAACTATAGAATGTTGGAAAATCCTTACCCATCTAACAGCACTTCAAAAACACCTAGTCTTCCAATGGATACCGGCTCACTGTGGACTGAGTGGTAATGAGAAAGCTGATTTTCTTGTACCAGCAGTGTACAGAAATCTATAGTTAGTCTACCATTTTATGCAGCTAAAAGATTAGTCAACTCTGAATTCAAAAAAAAATTGCAAAATATTACCATGAAAAATCAAAAAATAAAAGATGGGAACTACCAAACATTCAAACAGTAATTCCTGAGTATCCTCGAAAAACAGCAGTTGCAACCTTCAGGTTGAGTACAGGACATGATTGTCTGGCAAAACATTTAAACAGAATTGGGATATACTCTTCACCACTCTGTCCTCTATATGATCTGCAAGAGGAAATGGATCGAGACCACCTTCAAATATGCCCGGCCACTTCTAGTACCCTTCCATCAGTGAAAAATATTAGACAGCAAGAGGACTAATGACTTCATTGTTGCCACCACTTCATATACTGTGCACAACTATTCTAACAGAAAATGTTAATTTTCCTACAAATATCCACCATGTCTTTGTATTGATTTCCACTAATGTAAATAAGAGCCTGGCACAATAGGCAGTGTTGCCAACTTAGCCTTTTTATGGCTAGATCTGGCCTTTTTGAGAACCTATCTAGCTATAAATTTTTTCTAAGCTCCATTAGCCTCTTCTAGCCTTTTTCATTTTATACTTATCTACCGGTACCTTAAAAATAATATAGAATTTAATCTCGCTACTGCACTATTGCAAGTAATGATATAATCCTTATGGTGAATTTCCGAACTTTTTGAATCTTGGAGTGTGGATTCCACCAAGTTGTTAGATTCTTTGGCACTTTCTAGGAAAAGGTTCGTAACTGTATCTCTAGCCTGTGGACAACATAACTCAAGAACGAAAAGTCGGTTAAAAACCAAAGTTGGTATTTAAGTTTAATGTTTTTCAAGGATGCGACACGAAGATTTTGAAGAAAATGGTTCCATTCTAAACTACCCTTTACATGGAAAATTTTCATTTTCTTGAAAATGGCTCTAACGATTTTGATTAAAATGCCCTAAGTTTGAAATATCCTTATGAGAAATGGAATGTATATTTTTAAATTTCTGGCTATAACCTCTGTACTCCTATTTACTCTGGGCGACTTTTGCATAACTGGAAAACCGCTAGAGATAGACCATATGTTTCTATGAAAAACTGTAGATCTTTCTAAAATACACAATTTATGTCTGACTGATTTTTTTATAGTTAACCATTTCGGAGATATGCCTTGTTATTTGTATTTCTGTCAAATGGAACACCATTATTCAGTTTGTTATATTAACTCTGCAAAGAGAACGGAATTTGAAAGCTTTAAAAGATTTGACAATCGCCCAAAGCATACTGTATTCTAACATTCCCCTTGCACCTGCAAGGAAGTAAGCAATAAGATAATTTCTACAAATGTTTATATCTCAACTAAGACGAAGAAGAAAGAGTTTGTAGGAATGGTTAGTACAAGAGTAGAGAAAGTCATGTGAGTGCAGCACATCAGACTTTTCATGCGAAGTCCCAGACGAAATATTGAAGCTTGTTGGTACAAATGCTGCATTAATGCAAGAACCTAAGGGAGATCCCAGCTGCAGCAGTAGAAATGAGGCAGAGTGGGATGACGAAGACCACGTTTATTTGTCTAGGTGATCCATGTCTATTTTTTTTAATAATGTAGTTTTCTAATGTTTATATAGGCATTAAAATATAATATAGCCTTTTCCAGCCTTTTTGGCTACCCGGTTTAGCTTGTTTTATTGAATTGTGGTTGGCAACACTGACAATAGGCACTACAAGTAGTTGAAAACAGACACTGAAGCACAGAACACTGAAGTAGGCAGTGTCAGTAATGATAAACACTGAAGTAAGCACAATTATCACAAAAAACCATTTTGACATAACAGAACATTCCAGAAATATCAAATAACCACATGCTATTTTGGTTTTTAAGATGCTGTTTATTGAATAACCTTTTATGATGCGTGTTACTAAAACATTTTATTGATTTTAAAACAAAGGAAAAACAAAAGATAGCAACATAGAATATCAACTTCACTAGAATGTTTCTGGATTTCTCCACTAGTGACCGCCACACTATACATTAAGCTTAGCTAAGCAAGCTTGTTTCTATAAATTTGTATTCTTTGGTTACTACTAGCAATATTTATTCTATCAATTCTAATTATACAAATACACCCCTAGTCTAATACAGTAGTAGAATAAAACAAATATATATAATTATATACGTATTTCCCACCATATGCAATTTATTCCCACCTCTTGGAGTTGCTTACATCTATTACCTCCCCTTACATTTAACATTTTGTTTTATATATAATGGAGAAGTTTATTACAGCTACTAATTGTTTTTACCCCTCATTACCCTTTTCCATTTTCCCTATTTCCTCACAGTTCCTCTAACCATTTCAACCTCATTTTTCCTCAACACTTTCGCACTTTCTCTATGTATTTGTCTGATTTTGAATTAATTTTCCTAACTTTTAATTCTAATGGGAAATCACTACTTGGGCTTTTCCCGCAATATAGTTTTTCCTTTAATTGCTTCCAACCCAAAGCATAAATGGTGCTCACAACACTCTTTTAATTTTACATTTCGTAATGAGTATTTATATCCAGAAATATATATTACATGTTATTTCTTCTCCATGCAATCACTAGCGGGTTGTTTGCTCTTTCTTTTTGTTATCTAGAAGAATTGTGTGTTCTGTTTTATTACGATGCACATCTATTGATAATTCCACACAACTACATGTATTTACTAAGTTTGGGAAAGTAGAAAATTTTAAATACCTAGGAAGCATAATAACAAGTGACTGATAAGTTAACAGAGATACAAAACCGGATCAGTACAGCAAACAAGGCATATTTTGCACTGGGGAAAATAATGAAATCTAACAATGTACACCAGAAAACTAAAATTAAAATATATCAAACTATAATCAGGAGCATTGTGAGTTATGCATGTGAAACATGGACCCTATCTAGGGGAACTGAAACAATGCTTGGTATATATGAATGGAAGGTACTCAGAAGGATCTTTGGAGCAGTACCAGATAGTGCAGTGTGGAGAAGCAGATATAACTATGAGCTGTACGAGAAATATAAAAGTGATGACCTGGTAACTTATATTAATTTAAAAAGGTTAGAATGGACTGGACATGTTTATAGAATGGAGGAACATCGAATACCAAAGAGGGTTATGGAAGGGAAGATATATGGCAAGAGACCAGTTGGAGGACCTGGGATCAGATGGATAGACGCCATGAACTCTGATTCTAGAGGCTTTTTTGATACTGCAGGATGGAAAAGACTAGCGTTGGGCAGAGAAGAATGAAGGAAAAGGATAAAGGAGACTAAGGCCCGGCTGTAACGCCATTGTAGAAGAAGAAGAAGAAGAAGAAATGTATTTACTATACAATGCGACGCTAAGATCACAACTGCCTTGCAAAAGATTAACTACTTATTTGCATTGGTTACAAAACCTAGTAACAGTTGTTTTTCTTTGTAATTTATACTCATGTTCAGTGACGGTCATGGACCATATTATTGAACGAGCTTCGGACTCGACACTAAAATTAAAAAAGTAAAATGTGACATTTATATGACAAAAAATTGAATAATATTGGTGAAAAAAAATATACCTACACAATAATACTGGAATGAATTATCTATTCCTGTTTTTTTTAAATTATGTAAATGTTCTGGGCTTACAATTTACCCTATATTGTGCTTAAAAGCCACAGCCGTATGTCATTAGATTTACTGGCACATAAAAGAACTCCTGCAGGATGAAATTCTGGCATACTGGCAGTGCTGGTATGACAATAGTAATTGACAGCATCGTCAACAAAATAAAATTATTTTAGAATTCAATCCTACTATTACAAGTTGTAACAGGTTTGAAAGGTAGAATCAGAATTGAAAAATTCAATGCGATAACCACAATTTGAACCACGGATTTTTGGCATAAGTACGGCTCCATGGCAACATGCTGGCAAAGCCTTAAATTTTCCAATTGATTCACATTTTCCCAGCTTCAAAACTTGGTCTTCTTAACTACACATGCAGCCCAACTAGAGATGTTAGAAACAAATGAATGAAAATTTTGCAGATATTGTTAATGCCAAAAATACATACCCTTATTATATAACAATGTCTTTTCAATGTATTAACTATTTAGCATTAATATACATTTTCTTTGACATAGAATGCCTTCCGCGACCTGTAAAACTACAGAAGTACTACATTTATAAAATATATGGCATTTACTTTGCTATATGGCTGCTACTCTATCTAGAAACATATACTAAGAGATTGTCTCATGCCATTTGTGGATATTTCTATCCAAAGGTAAGGATGGTATATCAAAAAGCCTTGCTTTGAACTTCAACCATTATTTCACACACTAATTCTAACCTAAAGGAAATACAAAAATCACAAAATTCAATTTCAAGTTCTCAAAAAACAGTGGTTTTTGCCATGTGTAATTTGTAAATTGGTTAATATACATATGATTAATTTTCATGCATCTTTTATGTACAAATTATTTTGGTATTATGTATTCATTTGTGTAGGTTTTGTTTATAATTTAGTGTTATAGAAGTGCTACATTTGTGAAAGGTAATACAGCTCTTTCTCTCTCTGAAATTATGAAAACAAGGCATAAGCGCATATCACTTGTCACTTCTCTTGGTGACACTTAGGAAGTATAACAGGTTATAGAATTTTATGGTGTAGAAGAAGGGAATGATTTTGTGAATTTATATATGTTAATTTTGTCAAAAATACTGCAATCAGTAATAGTTCTTTTATAAAAGGCAGCAATTTTGCATTAATAATATATGATTCATAAACGGTGACCTAAGTTACAAAGAATAACAATTAAAGAATTTTTCCTCAGTAGATGAACATTTTCGGTATTTTAATTTATGGAATAACAATGTCTAGATAGGACATTAATTATACAAAGAGAGCTTTATTACCCTAACATTGTTATTACAGCTGTTTATCTAGCTAAATTGTACAGGAGGTGCCTAAAAGCACAGTATTTTATTGGAAGAAATTGCAGAAAATACATGGTTCTGCAGTAAAACCAAACATATTGTACTTTAGATAGATTCAAAAATATGTCAATATTTATTAACACATTTTGCCCCAACTTACTTGTAATAATGTTAATCATAGGACTAGTTTCGGAGAGGGTCCTCTCCATCATTCAGCTGTTGAGCGACTGTTTAAACATCAGGTAACTGCTTCCCCCTTCTCTTGTTGCCTGGTCTGCTGTTCTTCCTATTGGCTAGTCGTAAGACATTGTCTATGACTCATGTTGAAATTCATCAGCCGATCTCAATCCTCTATAATGTAAATACTTTCCCACACTCTTAACTCCCAATAATTTTTTGCTGTTTTTAAAAGTGGATATTTAGGTTGATATGATTATTATGGTGTAGGGATGTGGCAATCCCATCGCCCAGCCAAACGATCGCCGGGATAAGCGATCCCCTATGCAATGACAATGGCCTCTATGAGGGCAGAAGATCAAGCATAGAAGGTACCCTTCACCTTTGAGAATTAAAAGGACCAAGACTGCTGAGGTGGCAGTCCCACCATTGGTCTTACTCTACATCACACTTGTAATGCGGCTAGAGAACATCTTAATTACTGGTAGGTAAGCCTCAGAAATATAGCCGGTCTGCCAAAATCCCAAAATGGCATACAATTACCAACCATATGGGAGGAGAGATGTTGGAAGACCAATGAGAAGGTGGAGAGAGACTTGAGGTCGGAGCAGGAGAAGTCTTCTAATCCATGAAATGTTGATGATTATGACTAAAAGACCAAAAGTTGTGAGCTATGGCTGATTTATCTGTTTCTTTGTATTTGATGTTCCTAACGTGTTGCTTCATTCTGCTTTCCAAATTTATTTTTGTTTTACCAATATATATCTAATGGCAGTCTTCACAGTTGACACAGTAGATTCCTGATAATTTAATACTTGGAGTTGTATTTTTTAGAGAGTAATTGAGCAAATTTCTCACACTATACTTATTTTGTGGAGCCAGTTTTATATTATAATCCTTAAAAATTTTGTTGAATCTGTTAAAAAATTTTGGGCGATATGTGACTTTACATGATCTTTCTTGGACTTTAATGTAAGTATTATATAATTCATTCCTCTGCACCTACACACCCTGAGATATGACCAGCCAAGTAGTGAGATCATGATTAGTAGGGCTCGGAAGTTCATGCCCTAAAAAACACTGAAACATGCATACAAATATGCTCTTAAAAACTTGAACATATGCCAAGAAGTATGCACTATTTAATTAAAACAATTAATGTTCCTTTGCAGTAGACAAGACGAGTTAGTACAAGTAATAAATCAAGTTACCTTATTCCTTAGACGTTGAAGCAGAAGTGGTCCGGCTGCTAGTATTAACTGCTAAATTGCAGTTCACAACCAACACTTTGCACAAATTTTCAACAGTAAAGCATCATCTGTTGTCTCGCAAAACACTTTTGTAATGTGAAAAACTTCTCTCCACGTCACAAGATGTTATCGGGGCGTATTTAAATGATGTTAACTGCTTCACAGAGAGAGAGTCAAGTCTCTTGGTGAGACATGGTTTTCTTTTGAGGATTTCTCGAATACCGCACATCTGTTTATAACCAGAATTTTTTGAAATTACATAATTCACCTTCTCTTTCACTTTTTGTCCTATGCTACCAGGAACCGAACTTAGATCACATGTTTTTTCAAAGACAGTAAGTAATTCATGCAAAGGAGATTCTACAGCTTCCAATGCTGTTATGGCTGTTGGTAAGAAAGAAAAATGGGCAGATATGAAACCAAGATCCTCTTTTAACCCAGTGCTTGACAGAATATTTTGCAGTTTCTATTGATGAAGCATCTTTCGAGTCCAATGAATTAACAACCTCTTTGAATATTTCTATGTGCTCAGCATAATATAAAACTGCATTGACCCATGTTCCCTATCGAGTTAACACTGGTGCAGGAGGAAGTCAGATATTAGGTGCTGTTGATGTAAACAACTTTCTTTTAGGAGATCTAACAAAAATTATCTTCGTACTGGACACAAACCTATCTACCAATGGGAAAGAATCATTGTCTCAGAAATGCTACCAATATGAAAAATATTATTCAGATGAAAAAATAAAGAAAAGCATAAAAATCTTTAAAATATGCAATATATGGGGCTATAATATTGAAATAATATGCATTTATCAAAAATCAAGAAAATATGCAGTTATATGCACCATAAAATCGTGCCCAAATAACTGAAAATTCCGTAATTCGTGCACATAATGTAAAAGCATACACTTTTAACCCCTATGAAAAAACATGCAAATGCATGAACTTCCTAGCCCTAATGATTAGCAAGTGTCTTCGGCCGTCTCAGATTTCAATAATTTCACCAGAAACACACACTTTGAAACTCCCAAATATGCCATACTTTTTTTTATAAAGGTCCCTCCCTGTGTATGCATGTGTACAATTATTGCTTTCTCCAATCTGTTGTTCTTGAACAGTCAACAACAATGTAACAGGCATTTTTGTTGTATCATATACACAAAAGACATTCTACTCCAGGTTTCTTCTAGTTATAGTCTCCAAATTCATAACTTAAGCCATGTTAAACCTTCTCTCACTTTATTCCACTTGTCAATAGAACACTCTCTCATGCTATTTCTTTTTGTTTCATAAACAAACAATTTTTCTCTCTTGTTACAATATACATAATTTTTCTATTTAATCAATCTCCAAGTACCACCAATAAACCCTTTAATCGGCAGTGTATCTTATAAAATACATATAAATTTGTTAATATTCTGAGATACCTTGTTGGGTATTTCTTTGTAATTTCATGTTATGCTAACCTAAATGAATAGAATTCAAGTACTTGTAGCCATCTCCTATTGTAAAAATATTACATTTTTTCAATAAAACTGAAGTGTCTTTTTTTTAAAGAAGCCAACTTAAGTCAACTGTAACCCCGTCAGCTTCCAAGTGTGCCGTTACACCAATTATTTTACTTGGGCCCTCCCTTTCCTTTACCACAGACACATTTGACTGCAGTTGCTGGGACTCAAACTCATGACATTCGGCTCTGAATGGCTGGGCAGTCCATTGCGTATCACCTTAATCATCCCGGCTATTCAAATTACTTTGGCAAAGGTGCCTC
This sequence comes from Tenodera sinensis, assembly GCA_030765045.1. Lineage (NCBI taxonomy): Eukaryota > Metazoa > Arthropoda > Insecta > Mantodea > Mantidae > Tenodera > Tenodera sinensis. The sequence continues at coordinate 40,451,144 of CM060973.1, forward strand.
CGAAAGGGATATGAAACCCGTTTTACGAATTAGAGGAAGAATGGCATATGTAGCAAAATATCTTGCCAATTGAAGGGCTAAAGAAGCTATTTCTTACAACACATCCCCAATTTTCCCTACCCAGCTTATTTCTCTTAGCAGTGTTTCCGCACATGTGCTATGTTGCACAGTATTTGTACAGACCATCTCTCACATTGTCCTTCCCCACTTCTAACAGATCCCAATATTAGCACCATTTAGCGCAAATGCTCTCATTAAAATCATTTCTATACAAGTCACTTGTAGCAATTAACATTTAGTGGAGTTTACAATATTTTATATATATATATATGAAGTAAATGTAACAAAACATTACAACTACAACTTTGGCAGCATTTCTATCCTGAATGGTAAATGGCAACTGAAGTACTGTGAATGCAATGTTAATAACAGATAGGTTTCACATAAGTGCAATTCATGACATGCAGTATATACACACATATACAATAGAATCCTGATAACTCGATTCCAATAACTCAACAACCTTTTTTATTTTAATTTTTTCAATTTTTTTATCATTAAACTTCATTGTTGTACTTTCTGTTATCTACTATACATGATGAATAGCATAAATAAATTTTAATTGTTGTACTATATGACATACCACATTCTCCCTCATGGTGACAAATGGGCTGACCTTTGATATCTAGTCAGAGTATAAGTAGACATTAGTTAATTGTCACGAAACCAAAAGCTTTCCGCTAATATGTGAATACATAGCACAAACACTTGTTTGGAAGTTTTAAGGTTTATTACTTTACTAATACACAACATACAATGTATATATAAAACCATTATTTACTTACTGCAGCAAAGTTCTTGTAACAGCAAACACAAAAAAGATTCAAATCTTTCAAAATCAAAGTCTGAGATTAATTACAGGTGCTATCAAAACCACACCAATAGCAGCTATGGAAATACTAACCAACCAATATCCCATTGAATATGAAATAGAAAAAGCGGCTCTTATTCAACACGAAAAGTTGATCAGACTCCCATTCAATACATGGCACAAGAGAAATTTTACACATACACTAAAGACTCAGGAGAGCTTTCTTTCCAAAATTCAAGACATCAAGAAGGATGTACACCTTCCTAATTCAAAGGAAAACTTCCTATCTAAAGTCAATCCAACACATACATTAGACATCACATATTATTTACACCTGACAGAAGAAGTTAAAAAAAGTGATACTCCAACTAGTGTTCTAAAATTATTGGCATTAGAGACAATCCATACTAGATTTCCAGAACATGAGTGGCTCCATATTTATACTGATGGATCATTGATATCAAACCAAGATGGAGCAGGTGCTGGAGTCACATGTCACCTCTTTTCCTATTACAAATCTTTAAGTTATGGAACTATGAACTTTGATGGAGAAATTGAAGCAATTCGAATGGCCCTACAAAATCTTTTGTACAGAATTTCACATTTTCAGCAAGCAGTTATTCTCTCAGATTCCAGGGCAGCAATTATAGCAATTACTTCCAAGTTGTCACCAAAAACACCAAAAAGCTAAACTATTATAGAATGTTGGATGATGCTTAGCCATCTAACAGCACTTCAAAAACACCTAGTCTTCCAATGGATACCAGCTCACTGTGGACTGAGTGGTAATGAGAAAGCTGATTTTCTTGCAAAAAAGGGTGCCAGCAGTGTACAAAAATCTATAGTTAATTTACCATTTTATGCAGCTAAAAGATTAGTCAACTCTGAATTCAAAAAAATTATTGCAAAATATTACTATAAAAATCAAAAATAAAAGATGGGAACTACCAAACATTCAAACAGTAATTCCTGAGTATCCTCGAAAAACAGCAGTTGCAACCTTCAGGTTGATTACAGGACATGATTGTCTGGCAAAACATTTAAACAGAATTGGGATATATTCTTCACCACTCTGTCCTCTATGTGAACTGCAAGAGGAAATGGATCGAGACCACCTTCAAATATGCCCGGCCGCTTCTAGTGCCCCATCCATCAGTGAAAAATATTGGAGAGCAAAAGGATTAATGACTTCATTGTCAGAAATCCAGCATTAGCTAACAACAACAATATTTTATATGAATAATTTTAAAATTGCCATGAAATGACCACAGGTTCAGAAAGTTGTATGCCTCTCCCACATCACCTTATTTTAACAAATATTTAGAGGCTAGCCTTCACTTCTTTTGCACTTATATAGTATAAGTTGTTGAAATTACACGCTCAAGTTTTGTAAAGCTTTCTTTACATTTTCAAGGTACCCAAGCTGAGCAGAACATTACTTCCACTTACCGGTGTTTTGCTCCTCACTGTAACTTTTCTATCTGACCTTACCTTGGTCATCTCTTGTTCTCTTCCGACCCCGATGCTATTAGGGTTCCCGAGGGCTAGGGAGTCTTTATTTTTCCAACCTCTCCATTTGTCTATAAAATCTTAACCCCTAACATGCTGACCTGTCATGGCATGTAATACGTCCTCTGATTGGTGATCAGAGGATATGGTCGGTGAATTTATTTTGATAATTCTCCCGGTCAGGTCGGTGAGACCCGTAAACCAACGACAGATGTGGTCCTCCAGACATTCTGGGGGTTGTGAGAGAGTGATGTGACCGCCAAAACATAAAAATATGGTGCTCTCTAAAAAGCGGTTAATATTTCTGCTATTGCTCTCTTCAATATCATCAGTGAAAAATATTGGAGAGCAAGAGGATTAATGACTTCATTGTCAGAAATCCAGCATTAGCTAACAACATTTTCAATGTCCAAACTTTACAAAACTCCAGTCTCTGTTTAATTTCAACAACTTACACCATATAGAAAAGGTAAGTGAAGCCTAGTCTCTAGATATGCGTTACATTGATTTATATTGCTTCAGTTTTTCACTGAACTCACTTTATTTTGTTTACAGAGAGAGAAAAAAAGAGTCCTCTTTCTGTACAATGATACTCTGAAAAGACGAAGAGGGCTTTTCAAGTTTATGAAAGCAAAAGTAAGGCGCATGGTTAGGGAACAAAGACTTGAGGTAATTCCACTCTTATTTCCTTTACATAGTACATGTGCAAAATTTCTTGGATACTAGGTTTACATGGAGAGAGAAGCATGCCACTGTGTCCCCATAAGCAAAATGTGGCATTTCAAGTTAAGTGCCACAATAGAAATACGTGGTATATGGTAAAACAGCTTATACGAGAGCAGTCCACAAAGTCCCAGATGTTTATGCCTACCATGACAATCAGTAGGGCTAGAGCCGCCATTTTGGTGTCAGAACGTCCCTACATTCAGTACACATCCACCTGTAGTAGCGTGAGGACTGTGCCATCCTTACTCTGCTCTCTGTGAGTTGTCAAAATGTGCGCTGCAATACAAAATCCCACCACTTGTGAAGTGTGGTCTGTGATTAGGTTTTTGTTGGCTAACAACAACAAACCAAGTGAAATTTGTCGTCCACTTTCTGATGTTTATACCAGAGAATAATGAATGAAAGCCGAGCCAGGCAGTGGTACATTGATTTTCAAAATGGATATGCCAATTTCCATGACAAGGACTACAGTGGTAGGCCTAGTCTTGTGACTGATGAACTGGCAATGAAAATCAATGACAAAATTCGTGAAAATCATCATTTCAAGATAGCAGTACTTTGGGAACAGCGATGAAGAAATGGCTAGGTACAAAACGCTTTGATACCGACGCCGAACTGCAAGCCAGTGTAAACCAGTGGTTCAAATTGTAGGCGGCAGATTTCTACAGAGAGGGTATTGAAAAGCTTGTGCACGAGTATAAATGCCTCAGTTTGAATGGCATTATGTAAAAAAATAGCTTAAGAGTATACCTTTCAAATGTAGATAATAAATCTTGATTTTTTCATTTTGTTAATTGCTTATTTCAAAACATATGGGAAAATTTTTTACTGTTCTCGTATTTAGACACATAAATTTTTGGTGGATCGCAATGACACGAAATATGTTAATACACAATAAAAGGTTTTCAGAATCAATTCTATTGCGATTGTCCACATAATTACCGTTTACTCTAGCAATTAAATGCAAATTTTAATGCAACTCCTGAAATGAGAGTTTATTTACAATTTACCACGAAATTAATGATATATTGCAATATTTACTCATGAAATGAATGTTTATTTACGACTTAACATGAAGCTAACATTTCACTGCAATGTTGATGTTAAAAGATTTATTTCAGCATATTCCTTATCCTCCATAGAGTATGAATGTGTGTGTGTGTGTGTGTGTGTGTGTGTGTGTGTGTGTGAATTCAATGTTTAAAATCCCTAAGGACCAAAATCCCACTGTTAAACGAGTGCCACCATTGCCTACATGTTCCACAGGAGAGGCTGCCAATATAACTTTTGTAGTTAAAGGCAGGATATAAATGGAAAAATCTGATTTGTTGCACTCACATGACTTTCTCTACTCTTGTACTAACTATTCTTACACTCTAATTCCTCTATCTTCTTCATGCTAACAGAGATAAACATTTGTAGAAATTATCTTATTGCTAATTTTCTTGTAGGTACAAGGGGAATATGAGAATACAGTAGGCTTAGTGTGATAGTCAAATCTTTTGAAGATTCCATTCTCTTGGCACTGCTAAGATATAAAAAAATGAATAACGATGCTCCATTTGTGGAAAGTATGTTTTGCAAAACTAACACAAATAACAAGGAATATCTCCGAAATGGTTCACTCCACAAAATTTCATTTTTATGAGAGGTAGAACTGTTAGCATAAATAAATAATAATTTCATTATTTATTTATGCCAACAAACTTACTGTTGGTGTTTTTAAGTTCCAGTTCTACCTCTCAAATAATAATTTCATTTTTATGTTTTAACAAGATCTACATTTTTTTTGTTTTCATGATTATGTGGTATACATCTTTGTCACTGTGAAGTCATGGGGAACGCAGCTGCAGACTCACTTGCAAAGAAAGGCACAACAATAAAACAAAAGTCTAAATTCAATTTCTCATATTCCTCAATAAAACGCTTGATCATTAAAAATTTTTCTCATTCATACCTACAAGAAATAGAAACAAATGCCAAAGATAAAAAATGGATTACACTACTTTCCAACCCAGATATAATCCCCCAGAGACCAAGGAAAACAGCGGTTGCAGCCTTCCGGCTACTGACAAATCACAACTGCTTAGCAAGTCATCTCTACAGAATAGGTATCTCAGCCTCACCAATATGTGTCCTGTGTAATGATCCAGCAGAAATGAATGAAGAACACTTGAAGACCTGTGAAGCATTAAGATCAGAAGAAACTACAGTTCAAAAGTATTGGAAAGCACGAATGCTAATGGCTTCATTGCCAGATGCAAGGCACTAGAAAACAACAACATTTTTTTGTGATAAGATTTGGTCTATCTCTTACAGTTTACCAGTTATGAAAAAGTCGTCCAGAGTAAATACGACTACAGGGGCTATAGCCAGAAAATTCAAAATATACATTTCATTTGTTATAAAAATATCTTAAACATATGGCATTTTAATCAAAACTGTTAGAGCCATTTTTGAGAAAATAAAAATTTTCCATGAAAAGGTAATTTAGGGTAGAGGAATTTTCTTCAGAATCTTTGTGTCACATCTTTAAAAGATAGTAAACTTAAATACCAACTTTGGTCTGTAACTCACTTTTCATTTTTACTTTCTCTACTGGCAACTAGAGGAAGTATTGTATTCCACCCAAAACTTCGATGTCGAGATTTCACCGGAAATATATGTTTTGAGGCCCCCTGAATTCAAAAAAAAGTATTTTTAGAAAAAGATCTGAGTGTGTGTCTGTGTGTCTGTCAGTCTGTGGACAGCATAACTCAAAAACGAAAAGTCGGTTAAAAGCCAAACTTGGTATTTAAGTTTAATGTCTTTCAAGGATGCAAGACGAAAATTTATAAGAAAATAGCCCCACCCTAAACTACCCTTCACATGCAAGATTTTTCGAAAATTTTGATTTTCTTGAAAATGGCTAACGATTTTGATTAAAATGTCATATGTTTGAGATATTTTGATGACAAATGAAATGTATATCTTGAATTTTCTGGCTATAGCCCCTGTAGTCGTATTTACTCTGGACGACTTTTGCATAACTGGTAAACCGAGATAGACCAAATTATACTACACAAAAAATGTAGATCTTGCTAAAATACACAATTTATGCCTAAATAAATTTTCTTGTAGGGTGAACCATTTCAGAGGTATTCCTTGTTATGTGTGTGAGTTTCGGAAAACTTAGAACTTTAGTGAAATGCAACTACGTTGTTCATTTTTTTATATGTTAATCGTGCAAAGAGAACGGAATCTCAAAGGTCTAGTGTATTCTAATATTCCCCTTGCACCTACAAGGACATAAGCAGTAAGATAATTTGTACGAATGTTTATCTTAACTAACATGGAGATATAGGAATAAGAGTTTGTTAGAATGGTTAGTACAAGAGTAGAGAAAGTCATGTGAGTGCAACACATCAGATTTTTAAGTTAAGATGTTCATACATGTGTGCACATGAACACACGCACATACACAGATCGTTTTGTAAAAATGCTTTCATTGGATTCAGAGGGCCATAAAACATTTTTCCAGTGAAATCTTGACATCAAAATTTTGGGTGGAATACAATACTTTCCCTACTTACTATATGTAGATGAGAAAATCAGAGTAAGGGTTGCCATATCTAGAGCACTCATGTTCAGTTGCTACCAACATAAGTGTAATTGCTCTGTCCAGTGCAGTTTCCTGATGCACTGTGATATGTTATAACAACATCCACTAAATGTTATGATCTTCCTCAGTTAAATGCTAACATACTGCTGATGCTGAGAATCCGTTACCCAAAATACTGTGACTGGCTGCACAGATTTGCAGCAGCTCGTCAACAGTGCTTGATATGTGAAGAACCTGAACCGAGGAGTAGCAAAAAGGCATCAACTGCATTTGTTACCTGCCCAAATCCTGAATGTCACTTCATTTACTGCCGGGAGTGTTGGGAAGACATTGGAGAAATTTGCTTCGCTTGTAAACCTTCAGACGACAGTGATGACGACGATGGTGAACAGGACTGGATTGCTTGATACATCATATTACCATATATATCCTTCGTGCTTTGTTCAAATAGTTTTCATAAATATAATGCAACAGTGTACATTAGGATTACTTGCAGCACGTGATGTGCACATTTTAATTTTAACCCTGTAAGAAACAACACAAATGTGTTTCAATAAATATGTTGATTCTAGACATTGCACATTTCTTATGATCATCAGATGTGATTTTACTCCATATTCTCAAAGGTTTGCCGGAATGTCCCAAAATTAAAAAACCTTCAGATGGCAATTATTTATGCCAACAAACTTACTGTTGGTATTTTTTTAACACATCAGCCGTGTGTGGGCAATGTCATCTGAAGCTTAATTAATCCTGGGACTTGCAATAGTAAGTCATCATTGGGGTAATTGTCTCTGATGTGAGACTGCCTTTGTGGTTTACCAGGAGAAATACGAACTGGTTTGAGAATTCAATGTCATTCTGGCAGGTTGTCACAGTAGCTTAATGGTTAGAGCACCCACCTGGTAAGCAGAGGGTCTGTGGTACAAATCCCAGCTATGGCACTGAATTTTTCAGTTTCAGTTCCACCTCTGAAATATCCCTTTCTTTATTCCAATTAATATATAGTCAAGAAACCATTGAGAATGAAGATGCTGGTCTTCGACACAAGCCCAGATAAAATAAGTGTAAGTGAAACTACAACGTCTATAGGTCGACTCATATACTTCTAAAGCATCCTTTTCTTTCTTTCTTTCTTTCTTTCTCTCCTGTATAGTTCTCCCTTTCCCCCTCATTCTCTTTGATCCATTAGATATTTCATCCATCTTTTTTTCTGTACCTATTTTTCAGTTTACACTTTCGTTTGCTTTAGACTATCTGCTGTTATCTAGCACCTTGGCTCTTTCCCCTGTTTCCTTTACACTTCCCATCTCACCATATCCCCATCTTGCATTTTGCTTACATGTAACCTTGTTACTGGATCCACACATGCTGCAAAATGCTCTGAAATTTGATTCTACTAATGTAAGAATAATGCCATCGAACTACTCACAAAACATTACAAAAACCTGGATGTGTTGTTAAAAATTTGTAACCTGCACAAAATGTTCGAGACAAAAATGTCTAAACATGCAGAAAAAATAACCCTTAATGAAGCTTAATTTCACTCAAAATGTTATAAATCCTGTATATTTTCCACATTGCATCAGAAAAAAGGTACAAAGCCATTGAAATTTGTCTCCTAGTAATAATAATACATCTTCTGAGTATAAAAACATTTATTTATATTACTTAAAATACAGAATTCTTGATTCATAACTATTTAAATGACATGTGCAAAAAATACATCAGATATATAATAGCATAATAATCTGGTGTACTACATAAAAACTGTGAACACATGATCTAAGCTAAAATACTGGTAACCACAACGTTAATATCATAAAGTTCTAAACCTCATTGGCCTTATACAGTAAAACTTCTTTTTTACATTTCACAAATATGTGTTTTACACTTATATGCTTTTTTTTCAGTGGTCCTGGCATAATCCTATAGCATATTACAGCAAATTATTTCATTCATATGGCTTTCATTTATACAGTTTTTATGCTTATATGATCTTAGCTTACTCCCCGAGAGCAAATAAATATTTGAATCCAAAACTTATATTCACACTGTACTACCTGGTAAAGCATTCAGGCATATTGATCTTGGTTGTCTGATCTCTAGTTATTTGTTTACTAGAATAGCAAAATACTAGTGACGACCTTGACGGACAGTCAGTAATGTAACACAAAAGGATGATCTCTCATGCCTGCCGATATGAGACATTGCTTTCCTAAAGACATGATTGCTTCTGAACAGAGTGTACATACACTGTGTTGCCATGTATGTGTGATAAGCTCACGCAAACAACTCGGCAGTTCCACATTCTTTCCGATGCACCTCATGGATTTGTCAGGTAGTACATTTCTCGGAAAACATTCCCTCAGTGCAGAAGTGAGAGCGACCTTGCAGCAATTTTCGAGCAAATTGGTGAAATGCCAAACTGTACCTGCTTCAGCCATTTATGCTCTGTGCTTCAGTTGTGATTAACCTCGTTAGTGAACACGGGTGAGAGGAAAAGGAAGTGTATTACGACTGCTGAAAATTTACACATTTTAGATGTAATGAAGGAAAGTGGCAACATGAAACACGTAGAAATTGCTAAGAAATTACGGACTGCTCTGTCTAGCTTAAATACAATTGTAGCTAAGGAAGTAGAAATTGAAGAAGGTGTGCACGTATTGTTTCTACAAATAAGTAGATTCACATTCAGGGTGCAAAATACAAACATTTTGTGATGCATCATAACATCGAGGAAATAATGGCAGAATGTTACCATTCACGCAGTGGCAGCTGCAGCCTACAAAAAAAAAAAAAAAAATTAATGGGCTACTTTATAAAGTGACAACCTTCTTCTTATTTATTTTTATTTGACACATTTCTCTTGTTTGTATTGTTTCACATTGCCCATTATAGTCAAACAACCCTATTATTATTATTGTTGTTCACTTAACTCTAACCCATATGCTGTACAAATTTTCCAATTTTTATTTGCTGACTTTCATTTATGCATTTTTCACACACACACGTTTTCATTTGGTCCCCTAGAAAATGTATAAACAAAGTTTTACTGTATATTGAAAGTTCTTAAAATTTGATAAATTTCATATGTGGCCAAAAAATAAAGGAAATATCGAAGGTTAAACATATAAATATATATATAGAATTTGATACTTTGTTACTTTAGGAACCAAAAGCAAAATATGCTTGCAAACAAGAATGCTATCTACATCCAGCCACAGGCCGATAAGATAATCTCACTTGAAAATATATGCATAGCAAAACTTTTTAAAATCTATACATTGTTCCTGAGTGGTCCATTGCTGCTAATACATAGTTATGTACAATGCTTAAAGAAACACATGCACTCTCCCTGAGCTGTTACCGCCAACAACAATGTTCTGTGTCGGATGGAAATAGCATTTTGAACACACAGACTTGAGATGTTCACTTTCCAAGCTAAGCAGCCGATGACACTTTTCGCTGTACATAGCAATCTATAAACAAAACAAAATTATACTTATCCAAATTAAAATTTGTAAATAAAGTACTACGTATCTAAAGCGCGTTTCACCCTTAGAAGACAGTACACGTTAAATGGAGCGCAGTGTTGCAACATATACTAGTTGCGAATCTTTCTCCGCGAGCGACTCGAGGTGGCCGGAGTCCTGCACTTAGTCCTTCAATTGCTGCTTGACGGACACTTTTAACTTTGGTATCCCTCCATGCCTTTGTTACTGTATGACCTAAATTTACAAATGACTCGTCTGTATAAACAACTGATTTCCCCTGGTCCCTAAACCTTTTTACGTCTTTTAGATATTTATGTCGCCATCTGATGATATCGATATCGTCTCTTTCTATTAATATGCACTTGTTACCCCTTCTTTCATATTCCAACCCCAATTCATGTAAGAACCGACTAAGAGTGGCCCTTGAGAAATTTGGTAGGGTCTCATCACTGTTGAATCGTGACAAAATTATATTCAGCGTGGGTGGAATATTTGCAAACTGTAAAGAATGAAAATTCGCCGCACTCCACCTTGCACTATTCAATCATATTGCGTTAACCTATCGTTTTGTGTAGTCCCGCCCTTTTTACTTTCTTTTTCGATGGCGTTCTTAGAGGTCCTTTAATTAGTTCCTTTTTAATCATACACACTACTGCTTCTGAACACCCGATAGCCTTAGCTGTTTCTTTTACCGCTTTACACGCATTTTGCTTCAAAAATAATATAACATATTCATAATTATTTGGCTTCTTAATTTACCAACATATCCTCTCTTCCTAGCTTCCCCCTCCATAACTACAAATATTTACAAAAATATTAAACAAATAACGCAATAACGGCTCACAGTTACACACACGGCTTCTTTTGAACTAATGTTAGTGCTGCTCCTTATACTATCTTCTGTGTCAGGCCTGACGCTGAATAGATGAATACCTTTTGTTTGCCTTACTGGATAAAAGAAAGAGGTTACTGCCTTTTGGTTTATTTTAAAAACTTTCTCCAACCTTCCTCAACATTTGTTCTCGCTGGTTCCCTGATGTAAACTCAATAACAAAAAAGTTTCACACTGCGTAACTTTTGCAGTGCACAGATATAAAATTTTCCGAAAACATTTAATTTAAAAAATTATAACACTTAACTGGGTAAACATAGAGAATTCAAAGTAGGCAGGTAGTAGCACTATGGTTTACTCTACCTAAGAAAAAAATATAGATGCATTCTAGCAGTTAGTTTGTTAGTTAGTGTGTGATGAGTATAGAAACAGCAAATATCGGACTTCTATTGAAAAAAACATTTTCTGAAGAAATTTGGGCCTATAGAAATGTATGATGACTCTAAAAAGGATATAACCTGATAGAGAAAAAAATTCTGCATAGGATAATGTGTTCAAATCTGAAATTTATAACAAATGAATATTTATACCATGCTATTAGGAATCTGGCAACACCGTGAAGGTAGAAAAGGACGCAACTAATGGCAACTTGCATGCACTAGATAGAGACAGAGATGTCCCATTTAACTCCATACTGTCTTCTAAGAGTGGAACACTGTATAGGTTTGAATGTCAAGGTTAAATTTGTGGCTTTTCTATAAGCTAAACCTAAACTTCTAGAAGTTATCTGTTGCTAGCATATGACTTTACTAATTACATGTCCATTGTGCGTTTTGTCACCAGTATTTCATTACTTTTCATAACTTGGCTCACTGTCTGATGACCATTTAAACCTTGCCATAGCTGTTCCCAGATGCTCAAAAACTGATCTGCATATTTAAATTGACTTGCAATTTAAATTTCCACTGTACAAAACAAATTTTTATACTTTGCTATTTTTAATCTGTTTCAATGATACAAAAGTAAAAGATATTAAATGCAGTATGCAAAAACATCCAAACTGTTGTACTGTGCGTATCCACTGTGCGTATGCAAACACGATAATGCAGCTGCTGTACACAATGTCATGTGGTTGACTTGTTTTTCTCTGCTCTGAAAGTGCAGTATTGAGCTGACACACCATCGTGTGGTTGACTCATTACCAGTGTGCTTTATTAATTTGCCCTGCACTTAGTCACGAAGTTTATTATGACTTAGCATTTGTTTTCTATTGCACAGCATGTATTTATGATTTGTATGTGTTATCTCAGCCTGCCAAGTGAAAGTACAATTTGCAGAAAGATTTCCAGGTGATCTGTGATTTCCATCTCTGGGGTAACTTAAAGCATAAGTGTGCAGGACAATGTTTGAGAGGTAGAACCGGAACTGAAAAATTCAATGCCACAGCTGGCAGGTTGTCACAGTAGCTTAATGGTTAGAACACCCACCTGGTAAGCAGAGGGTCTGTGATTCAGTTAATGCCCCATCCATCAGTGAAAAATATTGGAGAGCAAGAGGATTAATGACTTCATTGTCAGAAATCCAGCATCAGCTAACAACAACAACAATACTTCTAAAACAACAGATACAGTTAAACTGGAAGGAATGTACAGGGTGTAAATGAATAACACCGCACAATTTTACTGGTGATAGACAGTTCATAAGCAATCAATTAGAGATCGGAAACCTATGGTCTAGAAATTACAGAACTGTGCCTTAAAATTGTTTGAGGGTGCACACACCACTGATCATGCACTACAGCTATAATGCATGATGAGAAAATAAGTGGGCAAATTTCGTAGCCTGTCTATTTAGCGTAATGGTTATAATGCCCGGACGTGAAGGTGCACATGCATTAAAAGCACAGGTTCAAATAACCACAACCCCATATCTTTCCTTCTTTATAAGCGCATGCTTAATCTAATTTGATTTACAAGAAATATTTCGTGCCACAATTTTTAATTTAACTAATGTTTAAACTTTTGTTTCAAGTTTGTTTAACTATTATTTACACTTGCATGAGCTAAATGGTAGGTACAAGCTGAGAATTTCGTTTTCACTTTAATGAGATGGTTCAAGCCTAACACAATGTTATTGTGTGCTGAAGGAAATAGGAAATGAGATGTGGGTGACTTGAGTAGGAAACAGCCTACAGGGTTATTAAGGTCACCTATTGGCAGTATTAGACATTTGTCATACTAACAGATAGGTATTCAGTGTCTCTTTGGGGAGTTTTAGTACTTTGTGCTATTACTTGGTTCAACGTTTTGCGAACAGTTTACATCAGGTCAACCGTTGAAGGAAATCTCTTATTGACATGGACAAATAGCCTACAGTCAGCTTCAGACAAACGGCAATACATTAACCTCCAGCCTAAGTCATCAGATGTGAGAAGAAGCAAAAGTAAACAATACTCTGAGCACTGCATATAATGGTCGTATTTTGCTATTTTAAACCAAACACATCTCTCAAAATGGAAAAGAAAGGAGGGGGGACAAAATACTTATCCCCTCGTCGGGTTGAACTCAATTTTGTTTCATTAGGTCCACAGTCAGTCAACATAACCACGCGGCCAAAGCAAATGCTCTAGAACTGCCCTATATTCTGTAGCCGCTCGCCACAACCTATTGTCCATTGCAGTAGCGTGCAGCCACATGTTAAGTCCCCAATTTAAGCGCTTTTCGTAGTGCTACAATTTAGAAGTGCTTCTTCAGAGAGATGGCAGACAGGCTTCACTATGTTCCTAATAAACACTATTTCAATTCCAGTGGATAATATTGATATATTTCTTTCTGGTTGTGATTTATTGATCACAATCTCGAATTACTTTGAATACGTATAACTTGTTAACTTGACGTCGTATACCATTGGTTTCCTATCTCAAATTGACTCTCTATGAACCCTCTATTACCAGGAAAATTTGTGCGGTGTTATTCATTTACAGCCTGTATAAGTCATATATGGCTTATATATAATGAGACAGGTGAGGAAACCCATGTTATGATACACTTAAACAGGTATACTACACTTTTATATATTCACACAAACAAGGAAATACCAGGGCTACTGTTTCCAAACGACCTAGTGACAGGTTCCATTTCATAAAGCTATTGAAGCTACTGGCAAATACCATAAAGACTGGGGTTTGAAAATAAAGAGAAATCAAAACTTATGATCTTCAAGAAAAAATATAAATTAAGCAAGATTGAAAAATGGTATTGGGAAGGAACAGAGTTAGAAGTAGCGAGGAAAACTGACTACCTAGAAGTTAGGCTCAACAGTGTAGGGGATTGGGGCAAACAAAAGAAAAATGTATTGGCAAAGGGGAAACAATTCACATAATTGGAGCATGGGTCAAAAAAATGCCAGAAATGAAAATTACATGGCTAGAAAGGATATATAGCACAGTGGTGGAAGCAAGGATATATCTTTTCCTATAAATTTATTGGTTTAGGAAAAGATATTCATTTTAAAAAACAGAGACCGCATTATAATTTTGAAATACCACCAATAGTATTTATAGCTTTGTTTTGTTTTCAGAGGTTGGAGACACAAATGTATTAGGTAGTTGTATCTGTAACTATGGGAACTGTTTTAAATACAGCTTTGAAAATGTGATGGAAGTCATCATGAAACATGTTAGCTGCATATTAATTCGAGAATTTGCAGCAATTACTATAACTGAAGCTTTTAATCTCTAAATTTATTTTTATTTTGTTTTGTCATTTAATGTATATCTTGCATGGTAATAGACATTTCCAACTTTACAAAACTAAGAACTACATTACGCCACTGCTCTGATTTAGGGGTAGCTATGTCATGTCACAATACCCTGCCCTTCACCCCGCACTCACCTATACCTGATTTAATGCATACCTTGCAACTTAATAAATAGGCATTTCTTGCCTTTTGAAACTAAGAATTACATTACACCACTGCTACTATAGAGAGGTACAGTTTGTCCAGATCGTGGTGACACTCCATGCGCAGGAGAGAAGAGATTAAGAAGTGACTAGAGTGATGGGGAACAAGCGAGTGATGTCAGAACTCAGGCAGTCATGTACACAAGCAATGTATGTTTACATATTGTAAACAATTATTGTGAAGTTATCACGGCGAGAGCAAGCGATACACTAATCTCTACCTCTCCTATTATGCAAGTGGGCACACCTCTTCTATTGCGCATCTATGCTTCAGGAGTGGGGGAGTGTCACAACGAACTGGACAAGCTGTAGCTATGTTGTGTCAACTCCCTCTCTACTGATTCTGACATGTGCTTACCCATACCTGATTTAGATATATTTAGTACATACCTTACGAGGGTATTGCATACTGCCAATAATGAACATATCCTCACGTTGTGGATGCCACGTGGCTCTGAATGGGGTTAGCCACCGGCCAGTATGGTTGTTGTGTAATGCATAAGATTTCACTAAAATAAAAACAAGATTATACATTTTTTAGCCCAAAGTTTGTACTGAAAAGGAAAAACTGAAAATAAGAAATACCATTTTAATTTAAAAGGTGAGTCAATTAATAACACTGAACAACACTTACATTATAATTTTCCCGGAACGCGTTTTGGAGGTTAACTTTCCTCCACTATCAACCAGACTCTATTGTTTACTCAAAATACACAAGCCTGACATCACCATGAGACCCATAATTAGCAGCATAGATTCTCCAACTTACAAACTGGCAAAATGGCTATCTAATAAATTTAATTCATTTCCTAAATTTGAAAGCTTAAGCATAAGAAACAGTTATGAACTGATAGAACACATTAAAGACTTCAAATTAACAGAAGAGGACACCCTTGTCTCCTTTGACGTAGTCACTATTCCCCAGTATACCAATAGAAAAACTCCCATCACTGATCAAAAATTGGCTCAAATCACTTGGAATGTCATCATCAGAAATTGCAGAATCCATAGAACTCACCAAATTATGCACAGAACAAAATTTCTTCCGGTTCCAAACAAAATATTTCCGTCAAACTTCAGGTTTAGCAATGGGCAACCCTCTCTCACCATTCTTAGCAGATATTTACACGAGTTCATTGGAAGTAAGGATCACAAAAGGTTTCCCTTGGATGTTCAAACTCTGGCAGCGATACGTGGATGACATATTTGCAATAGTTCCAAGAAGACACATCAGTGATGCATTAAAACTTCTAAACATACAGGACAAAAGTATAAATTTCACAGTGAAAGTGGAAATAGATGATAAATTACCATTTTTAGATCTAAAATTAATCAAAAACAAGGATAGAATAAATTTTGGTATTCACAGAAAACCAACACAGACAGACAACTACATAAAAGCTAATAGTTACAATCCAAGAAGCAATAAACAAGCAATTTTCAATAGTTTAACACATAGATTGGTTAACATCCCTCTTTCAGCAGAAGAATACAAAACAGAATATTACAAATAATTGAAATAGCACAACAAAATGGCTTCCCCAAAGAATTAGTAGATAAAAAAGTAAAACAAGCAGAAAAGAAAAAATTATTAAAAGAAACTACAACTCTCACAGCAGCAAAAACAAAAATGACATTCTAAAAATTCACATATCATCCACAGGCCTTTGATAAATTTAAAAAAGTGTTCAAGGAATACAACATTCAGCTAGCACCAGTAAACCATTACTCCATAAAAAACCTGCTACTTTCAAACATCAAACATCATATACCAAATTGAATGCAGTGATTGTAATGAAGTATACATAGGAAAAACCAAAAGAAATTTAGAAATTAGATCCAAGGAACACGTTAGGAACATCAAGATTAAACAATCAGAAAAATCAGCAGTTGCCTTTCACTTTTGCACAAAAAATTATGACATAAAGCCAGAACCGAAACTTCTCAAACACATAACTGGAAAACAAGAACTGTCCACATGGTAACAAATCTTCATTTTAAAAAATAGAAACCGCGTATTTAATTTTGACATTCCTCAGAAAGATATTTTCAGCAAGTTCCTTGAACCATTACCAGAAGAAACATTAGAAGGATCGCCATCCGCACCATGAAATACCATGGAAACCCAGTTATTGTCCGGTTGATAATGGAGGAAAGTTAACTTCCAAAATGCGTTCCGGAAAATTATAATGTAAGTATTGCTTAGTGTTATTAATTGACTCACCTTTTAAATTAAATTGATTATAACAACACTATTTTCAAACTTCTATGAAAGGAAGATAAGAAATACCATATTTCCAAGTGTTAATTTTAGAATTTTTCAAGAGAAATGAAAGAAGTTTAGGATACACATCTGAAGCTATTAACAGTGAAGCAACTATAATCCACCAATAACACAAATATAGATACGTGGATGACATTTTTACTGTTGCACCTGAGTATATATTCGATGAACGAATTGTAATCAAAACTGAATAAATCTGTAACTAGACAAAGTTTGACAAACCAAAGAGGTTAAAACATATCTAATTATGACACGTGTATTAAAGGACTGGGTTGTAAAGCAAAATTGTATATGTATAAAATTGACAATACTTCAAATTTGTATAAAACAAATCTATGAGCAATAAAGAACTAAATTATTAAAAAAAAATGGTCAGTGATTTAAGAGGTAGAACTGGAACTTAAAAATTCAATGCTACAGCTAGGATTTGAACCACAGACCCTCCGCTTACCAGGCGGGTGCTCAAACATTGCCCACACATTGCTTGCATGTTTAAAAAACACCAACAGTACGTTTGTTGGCATAAATAAATAATAATGGTAAGTGATGCTTTAAAATTTTTGAATTCACAAGATTAAGCCATAAAAATCACCTTAGAAATTAAAAACAATGGTTGTCTTCCATTACATGATTTGAAGATCATGAGACATAATAATAAACTGAATTTTGGCATTATAGTAAATCTACTCATACTGATAATTACATAAAAAATAAACGCTTTAATCCTTCTTCATGTAAATTCACCGTTTTCAACAGTTTAATTTAAAGGTTGATAAATATAGCCTTTAATAAAGAAGAATTTAACAGAATATGAACCATTATCAACACTGCATTAATTAATGGTTTTAATACATATTTTATACATAAAAAGATACACAAATTTAAATATTAAAAGGCTGTAAATCATGCTTCCACTTTCAAACAAATGAAACATAATCGTAAATTCAAAAAGTTTACTTTCTACCTCTGGGCTAATAAAAAAATTTACAAAAACTTTTAAAGAACATGGCTCCTCAACATACATATAAAAAAAATTGTTCAATTTTTTGAAAAAGGAGAAAATTCTAAATTATAAAAAGTCTGGCATTTATCAAGTTAGTTGTTTGGACTGTGACAAGGTTTTTATTGGTAAAACAAAACATTTGGAAACCAGAATAAAGGAACATTTTAGAAATATCAAGTATAAACAGATGGATATATCAGCTGAGGCAGATCATTTTTGGTGATTTAATCATGAAATAAATCCATAGGCTAAATTATTAAAACAATAAAACTGAACCTATAGACTTAATGGTTTGGGAAAAAATATTCATTTTAAACAAAATAGGGGCTGTATTATGAATTATGATGTACCATCTATTGATTCTGTTGGTAAATTTGTTTTGTGTTCAGAGATTCATGACATCACTTGCACCTAGCTGTTTGTAGCAAGGCCCGCCAAGGTGTCGAGGATGTCAGGAAGACCTGACGAAATTAGGTGCTTCTAATAGCTTATGCCACATATTTAAGATAAGTGAAGCCTGTGGTCTCTACATTGTTTGTGTTATTGGTGAATAAAAGAAGTCTTTATTTTTGCTCATAACTGTTTCTTAGCTAAATAACTGTGAAAACATAGAAATACTCCATCTAGTACATGCCAAAAAAGGTGCCAAAGCATAATCTTTATTGAATTTCTCCAAGTGATTTTTGGAAAACAAGATATTGCAGGTGATACATAATCATAGCCTGTACATTAAAGCAGTTATACCAGTTGCATATGTCTATGCAATATTTTTATTACAATTACAGAATCAAAACATCAATTAAAAAACAAAGAACTTCTAAAAAATTTTACTTTTGCATGCCATTAAAATGTCACTGCAAAAAGGTCCATAGTAATATAATCAAAACACTCCAGAAACTCCTAAGAATTATCTTAAATTATGCTCAACTTCAAAAGTTGTTAGCTTACGAGGGCAGTTTGATAAGTCCATGATTTTGACAAGAAATCACACACGTATCACAGGTCTCTTGTTGGCACCAAAGTCATACACTTATTCTGTGTATAATTCCAGAAATTCATTGTCATCTGCTACTTATAGTATTGTTAGGAGCCTGTAAAAGTTCTACTTTTGTATTGTTTCATGGAAAATGAAGAAAAGTAAATTTCATACTTGCAAAAAGCATTACTTTTTATGTGGTAAGATAATGTAGGAAACGGAAGAAATGCTGAAAAATTATGGGAACCCCTGCTCCACCACAGGCATGGTTCATGAAGGATTCATAGAATTTTGAGGTGGCCGTTTCAGCATGAGAAGTACTGAGTGCACAGGACGGCTGGTTAATGTTACAACAGAAGAAATGGTGAGCAAGTTTCGGACATTGTGACGGAAGGCCCACAAGTGAAAATCTGTAAGATAACCAAGATACTACACCTCCCAAATGAAGGGTATGTAATATCCTGCATGAACATTTGGGTATGAAAAAGTTGTCAGCAAAATCGGTGCCACAACTGCTCACAGATGACAAGTGGATTGTTTGACCATTTGTTTGAACATGCTCCAGTGCAATCCAAATGAGTTTTTGCAGCAGATGATGCAAACTGGATCCATTACTGTCAACCTGAGACAAAGCAGCTATCCAAGCAATGGATTTCCTTTGGCGAACATGCTCCAACAAAAGCGAAAACCATTTTGTAAGCAGAAAAAACCATAGCAGCCATCTTTTGGGATTCCCAAGGAGCAATATTCATCCACGACCTTGAAATGGGTAAAATGATCATAGATTCATATCATACCACAATTCTGGAACAATGTCAAAAGGAACTGCTAAAGAAAAGACCCCATCTGGTGACGAAAAAGGTTCTCTGTCATTACGATAATGCAACCATACACACATCTGACGTTGCCATTGCAAAATTCATGGAATTGAGCACCAACTGCTACCTCATCAGCTTGTTCTCCAAGTTTGACCCCAAGCTACCTCTTCCTCTTTGCAAACCTGAAAACTTGGGTCGGTGGGAAGAAATTCACATCCAGGAAAGACATCATGTAAGAAACAAACTGTATTTTGCACACTTTCAAAAATCATATTTTATCCAAGGGTTAAAAAATTTGGAGAAACGTAGAGCATAGTGTACATATTAAAATGACATATTGATAAATAAAGCTGATATTTTGCAAAAACATGTATCTTCCTTAAAAGGTCATGGACTTATCAAACCATCCTTGTAATAGTTATGATGGAAAGTGACCGAAAGCAATCATTAGAAGAAACATTGCCAAATTATCATTCCACTGTGTAAAAATGCAACCACTTCATCAGCATTACATTCTTTTTCTAATTTCATTCTCTGGTATAAAATTCAGTAATGCTGGGAACATTCAATGCATCATGCACCAATCTACTTCCTTAGTAAAATACTATTGAATTCAACATGCAGCAACTTCCTTACAAGAGTAAACTAGCTCCAGAGTATTTTACTCCTTTCAGACACTCTCAGAGTAAATTACCACAAAAGTACATGTCAGAGAGCACTGTCCTATAGAATGATATGTACTATGGAAGTAAATAGAGCACAAGTATTGGTTATTTATACTGCAATAGTACAGACTTCTTTAGTTAACATTACTTCCAAGGTAATTTACTCCAAAATGATAAATGAACTGCCTTCAGGGACTTGTATTTCGCTGCCTGCCTACATGGCATTATTGACAAATCTCTTTTCTACATTTTAATTTCATTAATTAGCACTTCTTGGGTCACCAGCTGTATATCTACATTTTTAGACCTTTTGGTCACAATAAGCTCCATGGCCATCATCAGGAAATTAGTTAATAAATAAATGGCCATCTTAACTCATGGCCTTCATTGGGAACTGCATAAGAAATAAACGGCCATCTCAAAATCATGGCCTCCTTTTAAGTATTCCTGTCCAAGCTGTGCTCGGACGTAGGCTGTTGTCCCTATTAAAATTATTTTGCTCCAATTTAATTTCAATCACCTTTTTTATGAGTCCATTGTAATGTTGGTTATTGCAGTCTTATTTATTAGAGAAAGTCAGTGAGTGCAAATGAACTATGGCTTTTGCACCACAATTCATTTAATCTTACCTGAGAATTTCACAGTTTCAGCTCACAAATTTAGAAGTTTTACTCAGAAAATGTTTCTTAGGCTACTGAAATTTCTGGGAATCTAGCCATGGCTTTCTTCACTTTGAATATTATACACTTGTGAAAGTATTAGCTAGAGAAACATACCATTTGGTCTTATTACTTCCATGTTGTTCATGTTGAACACCCTCAGTCGATCATCACTACATGTGGTGACAGTGTATGTCCCACAAGGAGAGAAAAATGCAGCTGTCAAGCTCTTGGGATGCACCAAGCTACACACTGGTTCTGCTACCCTCTTTCGGATAAACCTCAAATCCCACACTTTAGCCTCCCTGCAATCACAAGACATAATCATCATCTATTTATGCTCTGAATTTACTTCAAGCAAATTAACCACTTCACCTATTATCCCAAGAATGCTTGCAATTGAGAAATAGTCAAAAAATTTCCACCCTGAGTTATCTATACAGATAAACCTCAGGTTGTTACAGATTAGAACTACACAAAGCAGGGCATCAACAGAGTAGATTAACACCTATACTGGTTTCAGCAAAAGAATTGGTCGTGATGTTGTTAGCTAATGCTAGATTTCTGACAATGAAGTCATTAATCCTCTTGCTCCCCAATATTTTTCACTGATGGATGGGGCGCTAGAAGTGGCTGGGCATATTTGAAGGTGGTCTTGGTCCATTTCCTCTTGCAAATCATATAGAGGACAGAGTGGTGAAGAATATATCCCAATTCTGTTTAAATGTTTTGCCAGACAATCATGTCCTGTAATCAACCTGAAGGTTGCAACTGCTGTTTTTCGAGGATACTCGGGAATTACTGTTCGAATGTTTGGTAGTTCCCATCTTTTATTTTTAATTTTTCATAGTAATATTTTGCAATAACTTTTTTGAATTCAGAGTTGACTAATCTTTTAGCTGCATAAAATGGTAGATTAACTATAGATTTCTGCACATTGCCGGTACCCTTTTTAGCAAGAAAACCAGCTTTCTCATTACCACTCAGTCCACAGTGAGCTGGTATCCATTGGAAGACTAGGTGTTTTTGAAATGCTGTTGATGGGTAAGGATTTTCCAACATTCTATAATTGTTTGGTTTTTTGGTGACAACTTAGAAGTGGTTGCTATAATTGCTGCCCTGGAATCTGAGAGAATAACTGCTTGCTGAAAATGTGAAATTCTGTACAAGAGATTTTGTAGGGCCATTCGAATTGCTTCAATTTCTCCATCAAAGTGGTCGTGATGTAAACAATGCCTAAAAATGTATCCTTCCGCTTTCTCGCTCTCATCCCCCTCTAAATAAGGAGGCCAGGGAACAGCAGAGCAATTAGTAGAGAGAGTTACAGTTACACACATGAGCCAGCCAGTGCATGAGTATGAGGCAGCTGTGCATGTGTGTGTGTCATCATGAGGAAACGTTCAGCAGTTCTCAAGAATTCAATATCGCCAACATTACACCAAAAACCAGTACTGCCAGCTTACATAATAAAACCATTATTTCTACCCTCAACTATCACATGGTTAAAGTAACATGCGTTCAAACGAATAATGCTTGTTAGCACACAACACATGAGGAACCTACTCACCTTCGGCAAATCTTGTTCTGCATTAACATTTTTGGATAAAATCACTTCCAAACGCCAAATATCGTAATATATCATTATTTATGCCAACAAACTTACTGCTGGTGTTTTTTAAATACACAAGCCATGTGTAGGTTTAAAGGTTATTTAATCCCGGCACATAATTGTAAGTTGCCTTTGGGGTATTTGTCTCGGATGTGAGACTCCCTTGTGGTCTACTGGGAGAAATACAAATCGGTTGGAGAACTCAATGATAATCTGGCAAGTTGTCTCAGTAGCCTAATGGTCAGAGGTACCGCACAGCAAGCGAAGGTCTGTGATTCAAATCCCAGCTGTGGCACTGAATTTTTCAGTTCTAATTCTACCTCTCGAATCGTAATACATGTTTAATGCGCTACTGTGTTGCAAACACAAAAAATTATGGTAACTATAACTGTATATTTTCTTCTTCTTCCTCCTCCTCTTCTTTTTCTTCTTCTGCTGCTTCTCCTCCTCCTCCTTCTTCTTCTTATTCTGCTGCTTCTCCTCCTCCTTCTTCTCCTTCTCCTTCCTCCTCTTCTTCTTCTTTTTCATGTGGCAAACAGCTCTTACAGCCTGCTTAATGATGATAGCCCATTCTTCTCTGTCTTTGGCCTTTCTCCTCCACTCCATCCTCTAATCCCCATACTATGTAACTCCTCCACACAATCCAGTCATCTTAATCTTGGTCTACTCCTGTCTCTTCTCCCTTCAAGTTTGCCTTCAAAAATCTTTTTAACAGACCTGCCTTCATCCATGCGCACAAAATGCCCAGCCCACTGAATCATTTTAGCTTTAACAAGTGTGACTAAGCTAGATTTTTTATACAGTAATTTTAGTTCCGTATTTGAACATATTCTCCATCCCTCTTTATCCTTGATCGGTTCATATATTTTCCTAAACCTCTTGAGGGATATCGACGTGAAATCACGTCCATTTAAAATGGCGGATGAGCGATATGGGCGTCCTGTGCGTTTAAGCATTTAACCCTTATTTATCCCTTATCCAACTCAACTTATTATAATTTTCCCTTTATGAAACATTTTAGTAAGGTCTATATACTTTATTGGCTTACCTTAATATTTGAGTTTTTTATTTTGAGTCACTTATTTACACACACCTTCACTACTAACTGCTTTTTTAAGCGGAAACGTTTTCAGGACCATTCAATCCCATCATCAGCCGTTGGATGACTGACATTATTCTCTTGTTCCTTTTCTCTGCTGTCTCTATTCTGCTACCATCTGGTGTTAGGGTTGCAGAGCTTTAACACTTCATTCAATGCTGGTATTTCGAAATTAATAACTTTATTACTGTTTTTGATGATGTATATTTTTTCCCAAATATTCAGTTCTATTGGTGAATTAATAGATTTTAACAGTTTTATATTAAGGCCGATGTTGTGGTTTTCAGTCCACAAATGATGTGCCACAGCAGATTTTTCAATTTGTTTTAATTTTATGTTTCTTTGGTGTTCCTTAAGTCTTATATCCAAATTTCTCTTTGTTTTCCCTATGTAGCTTTTGTCACAACTATTACAGTTGATCTGGTAAATCCCCGATTTTTTATTGTATGGGATGGTATTGTTTAGTGGCTTATTAAGCAGGTTTTTTAAACTGTATTGGTTTTGCGGTGCTAGTTTTATGTTTAGTTTCTTGAAGATTTTTTCAAATTTTCTGAAGGCCCAGGGATGGTACGTGAATTTTTTAAATTTCCAGTTGTTTGTGAGTGGTGTTAATGTAGTGGTTTGCGAAATTATCTTGAGCTTTTTTGCATTTTTTGACATGTTCCTAACGGTGGCTGGGTTGAATCCATTTAATATTGCAATTTCTTCTATGAGTTGTTGTTCTTTCAGAAATTCCTCTTTACTTAACGGGACATTATATAAACGATGTATCAAGCTTCGAAATGCTGCCAGTTGGTGTGAAATTGGGTTGCAATTGTTTTTCTTGATGTAATTGTCTACATGTGTGGGCTTTCTATGTATACCAAATTTTATACCATCTATATTTCTAGTAATTTTGAGGTCCAGGAAGGGTAATGTGTTGTTGTCTTCTATTTCAATTGTAAATTTTATATGGCTGTCCTGTAGATTCAGTAATTTTAGACAGTCGTCTTTTTGTTTCTGGGGGATTATAGCGAAAATGTCATCCACATATCTTCTCCAAAATTTGAATATATGTGGAAAGGCTTTAACTAAATGAGATTCAAAAAAGCTCATGTACATATTTGCTAAAAACGGTGATAGTGGGCTCCCCATTGCTAGTCCTTTTGTTTGTCTGTAGAATTTGTTGTTAAATGAGAAGTAATTACTTTTTGTGCAAATTTCTGTAAGGTTAATGATGTCCTTTGTTTCAATGGGGTCAACTGTAGTTGGAGTCAAAGAGAAAAACAAAGAGAAAACAAAGAGAAATTTGGATATAAGACTTAAGGAACACCAAAGAAACATAAAATTAAAACAAATTGAAAAATCTGCTGTGGCACATCATTTTTGGACTGAAAACCACAACATCGGCCTTAATATAAAACTGTTAAAATCTATTAATTCACCAATAGAACTGAATATTTGGGAAAAAATATACATCATCAAAAACAGTAATAAAGTTATTAATTTCGAAATACCAGCATTGAATGAAGTGTTAAAGCTCTGCAACCCTAACACCAGATGGCAGCAGAATAGAGACAGCAGAGAAAAGGAACAAGAGGATAATGTCAGTCACCCAACGGCTGATGATGGGATCGAATGGTCCTGAAAACGTTTCCGCTTAAAAAAGCAGTTAGTAGTGAAGGTGTGTGTAAATAAGTGACTCAAAATAAAAAACTCAAACTTGAATACTTCACTGTCAATAGTGCTTCTATTTTTAATATTCATTAATATTCATTACCTTAATATGTTCGTTCTGCAGTGATTTACCTCAAAACAGGGATAAACACACAAGGGTACGTACATCTCCACATTCGCGAATTCCCTTCTTGCAGCACACGAAACACTTTCGAAATGGGCGGGACTTCTTTGCTGTTGGTGGTATCCTTTTAGAATAATGTTTTCCTTGAAGTCTGAGGGGTGCAGGGGTTTTGGATTTTCAACCCCCAACATGGTATTGTTCAATTAGGCTGCGAGTTATTTATAGTTGGTAGTCAAGGTCGGTCATTGTCCAGTGTGGGTTTAGAGAGCTGTCCAAATCCCCAAACAATTGTATATGGTTATATCCAGTTGGTGCAAAAACACCTTTCTATACCACTTCTCCCTTCAACTACAAGCAGGAAAGAATACGTATGTATTTCAACAAAGAAAGACACGGACTCTACTCAGTTACGAAACTCGCGTAAGCAAAAGTTGTAATGTTGATCTATTCTGATGACTAAGACACCACGCATGCAGTAGCGATTTATTACACAGTATGCTGACGCATGAGGCACACATACAATGGGTGTTCCTTTACTGTTTCCTTCCGAGAACTTATATGCGTTCGACAGAGCAAAGTTGACTTTTCACCACAGTGAAACAAAATTGTGCCATTTCAACGTTTTGTAAATACAACTCAACTTTGCTGATGACATACATTTATACTGCAAATAAGTTTTATACCAGTTTTTGTTTCATTAAAATAACTTAATATTTACACAAAATACAGCTGTGTATATACGAAGCGCATTTAACAATTTAAATGCTAGCAGTTCTCGGCTCGCGGACGTTTAAATGGCCATCGCTCAAGAAGTTAATATTTTCCTTTCCCATATTTCCAACTGAGCCATTATGCTTTCTGACATCACCCAAGTTTCGTATCCATACATCACACCAGGTTTTATTACTGTGTTGTAAATCTGTAATTTAGATTGTTTTCATTGTCTAGGTCGTTGTCTTATAACATTGGTCCGGCTATCCTCATTTGGTTTCTGAATCATTTTAATTTCAGAGTTGGGGGTTGTTAGCCCACAGCCTCCTAGATATGATTTTAGGGTTTTCTCCGCTAGAGGGATTGGTTTCACCACATCTTCAACAGCCTTGATTTTCTGTTAGGGTTTACTCCCTTAGCCTTTGAAGTCACGCCTTCCCTGCACGGCTGCGGTTTCTCCATTCATCAACCTAGTGGAGAGAGGGTCACCATTTCTGCTATATAACTGTATACACCCCTAGCACGACAGCCCATAAAGGGCCAAGGCTTGCCACCCAACCGTGGCATCCCTCACCTCTGCCCATTAGTGGGGTGCAGTACTGGAGGGTGGGACATGGTCAGTTCCCCAAGCCCTCCCGGCCAGTTATACGGCCTTCTTGACCTGGGGCCACTACTTATCCATCAAGTGGCCCCTCAGTTGGTCCCACCGGGGCCTAACGAGGCTGAGTGTACCCTGTGCCACACCTCCCAAATGGGATAAAATCCCCATGCTGGTACTGGGGATCAAACCCAGGTGCTCTGCGCCAGAGGCAAGCGCACCACCAAATGCGCTACGGAGGCAATCATATAATTGTATATAATACTCTAAAACAATTCAAGACAAAACCACATACACATAAGTAATACAATGGTGTCCACAGATTAATATGTCCAAGTCCCAGCTATGGAATTGAATTTTTCAGTCCTGATTCTACCTCTCAAACACTGCCCACACATGGCTTGTGTGTTTAAAAACACCAGCAGTAAGTTGGTTGGCATAAAAAAATAATTTCATTTGTACGATTTGTTTATACTAGAAATGTAGTGTAGAAGGTATGTAAACATATTAAACAGTTTGTAATGATGCTGTTTGTAAACATTGTTATGGATCCTTTGTATTTGTATATTGATGACAGCATGAATTCCCTGTAATTCTTATGGCTAATAAATCAAAATCAAGATGACAGTGGGAAATAACTCACCCCATTCCAGATGAAGTTATAAAATACTCATCCCTAAGTGGATGTCGCTGAATAGTTCTGATTGATCGTGGGTGGCAGTTATACCAACCCTCCACACTCTTGTTGCTTCTTTGGTCTATCAATGCAGCATCTCCACTGCCTAGACAACAAAAATTGCTTTATTATTCACTAGCATTTACTTCCTGAATGCAAGTGGAGGTTTTAAAATGAAGACTGATATCATTCAAGTTTTATTATACACATACCTACTATGTTATTGAAAGGATTGTAAACATCTTACCATTTCATATTAGTTGCATTAATATTTTGAAGATAGAGAATACGTTTTCAGGAATTTTTAAATTGAATTTTGTAGATCCTCCATAATATCACCCAATTTCATTCATATTTCATCTGCATTTTTTGGTCAAATACAATCCTTCTCTACCACCAAATTGTAGTACATTTTGGATTCAATGAACCTCAAAACCTGTATTTCTACTCATATTTGATAATTAAGGTGGCGTTAACTTGCAAAATGTATTTCTTCCTCCACTGAAAGGAAAAATGATATCTCTGGATAAATATATCCAATTTGTTTGAAATACTTATATTGTGTGCTTATTGTTTTTTTATATTTTTTTCGTAGTGTTTAATGCCCACTTTTACTACATACAGCACTGCAGGCAGTAACACTGATGATACATGGAATGAAGATGGAGCATTGGTGGAATGAATTGGCAGTGGAATCTGGAGAACCCAGAGCAAACCTGCTCCTGCGCCGCTTCATCCACCACGAATCCCACATGCAGTTGCCTGGGATCGAGCCCAGGCCGCTTTGGTGAGAAGCGAATGGTCTAACAACTCAGCTACGGCACGGTCCACACTTATTATTAGCATATCTATCTAACCACTGTATAAATTTCAATGTTTTATACCTAACGCAAATCATTTTACGGGATGTTTCATCCATAAATAAAAACAAAAATAAAGGTAAGGGTAGAGTGAGACTGAAAAATTCAATGATGACTGGGATTAGAACCACGGATCTACCAGTTACTGTTCGGCTACACTAACCACTAAGCCATCATGGCCAACATGCCGACATAAATTCTCTAACTCACTTGCATTTTTCCCGGTAAACCACACAAGGATATCTCAATTTATGAGATAGCATACTCTAATGCACCCAAACAGCAGCCAGTAGATCCCTGGTTTACATCCAAATCATGGCATTGAATTTTTCAGTATCACTCTACCCTTTCCAATCCTGCCCTTACACACATTGTGCAGAACATTAATTACAAAGATAAAAGTAATTTACTGTGGAATGGAAACTCATAAAAGCACCAAAATTTAAACAAACTATCTCATGTATATGCTTAATAACCTGAATCTATATTTGCAACTTTTGCTTTAATTATTTTAAATTGATTTTTAAATTTTCTTAATTCAACTTCTAAGTTTTGAATTTATTTACATGCAGTATTTAGTAGAATGAGTAGTGTTTTAAATTCAGTTTCAAAATCACATGTCTGATGATGATGATGATGATTAGGGTTCGGAAGTTCATGCCCTAAAAAACACTGAAATATGCATGCAAATATGCTCTTAAAAAATTCAAAATATGCCAAGAAATATGCGCTAGTTCATGTCCCTTTCCAGTAGACGAGTTAGTGTAAAAAATAAAGTTACCTTATTCCTTAGAGGTTGAAGCAGAAGTGGTCCCGCTGCTACTATTAACTACTTAATTGCAGTTCACAACCAACACTACACAAATTGTCAACAGTAAATTGTCGTCTATTGTCTGACAAAACACGTTTGTAGCGTGAAAAACTTCTTTACACGTCACAAGATGTTATAGGGGCATATTTAAATGATGTTAACTGTTTCACAGAGAGAGTCAACTCTCTTGCTGTGACAGATGGTTTTCTTTCGAGGATGTCTCGAATATCGCACATCTGTTTATAACCAGAATTTTTTGAAATTACATAATTCACTTTCTCTTTCACTTTTTGTCCTATGCTACCAGGAACCAAATTTAGATCACATATTGTTTTTTCAAGCACAGTAAGTGATTCATGCAAAGGAAATCCTACAGCTTCAATTGGCTGTTGGTAAGAAAGAAAAATGGGCAGATATGAAACTAAGATCCTTCTTTAACCCAGTGCCTAACAGAATATTTTGCATAGTTTGTATTGATGAAGCACCGTTCAAGTCCAATGAATTAACAACCTCTTCGATTATTTCTATGTGCTCAGCATAATATAAAACTGCATCGACCCATGTTCCCCATCGAGTTAACACCGGTGCAGGAGGAAGTTGGATATTAGGTGCTGTTGATCTAAACAACTTAACTCTTTTAGGAGATTCAACAAAAATTCTCTTTGTACTGAACACAAATCTATCTACCAGTGGGAAAGAATTGTGTACTGTCTCAGAAATTCGATGAAGAGCGTGAGCCTAACAAGTTATATGAATTAAGTTAGGAAAAATACCTTTCAGAGTTTTTCCTGATTTTACCATATAAGGTAACAAATAAAAGCAACCAGTTGTATTCGATTCCACATGGGCATTGTAATTTCAAAGAGTCCATCACAAACTGTGTTACAGTTAAATTGTCAGTCGCCGACAATTTGCACATATTAACGAGAATAAGCTGTAGTCTTTGGTTCATTATTTAAGGCACCCACAATTATATTAGCAATAGAACGGCGCTCAGAATCAGGGGTTTCATCAACAGACAACCACACAAACTGATCCGCTAAATTTTGTATATTTGACAATACGTTTTTGTAACAATGCCCTACATAAGTCTTACGCAATGTACTTTCCTCAGGCACATGTTGAGTACACTTGGCAAGAAAGTTTTTAAATATCGGATTATTCATTTTGAAAAGGGAATATCAGCAGCTAAAAATACTTGGCACAAGTCATAGGAAAATTCAGTAACCCTATTTCCTAAACACTCTACTAATTATTTTAGAACAGGTTATTTGTTTGCGAGTTTTCTGATTAAATTCTCCTTATGTTTAGCTGTGTTTATGTGCTGAACTATTCGAAATCTTTTCTCACTCCCTATATTTTTGTCAGACGCTCCACAAAACAGTACCCTATTATCTGTAGATATTAAATCACCCGAAAACTCTTTCTGTAAATTAATTAATTTAGCACTCTAAGTTGGTTTTATTTTCGGCATTTGAAGAGCTTTTTAACATTTATACGCCTAATTTAATTTGGAGGGAACCAGTTCACAACACTTACGTTTGAAGACCACGCAGAGGCAAGCGTTGCTATAATCGTGCTGCTCAAAATGTTGACCTACACTTTATCTTTGTTAATACAAACCTCTCAGATAATGCACTGATTATTCTCTACACATATACATATAATGAAAGGATGGAAACAGGAGGTTCACTACATAACAACATGACTCAACATTGCTTCTGGCCACCTCGCGAGTTACATCATCATATGCAACATTCCCAATATAAAAAATATTATCCAGGTGGGGAAAAAAAAAACATAAAAATTATTAAAATACGCTATATAGAGGCTATAGTATTCAAATAATATGCATTTAGCAAAATCAAGAAACTATGCAGTTATATGCACCATAAAATCATGTCCAAATAACTTAAAATTCCATAATTCGTGCATATAATGTAAAAGCATACATTTTTAACCCCTATGAAAAAACATGTAAATGCATGAACTCCCTAGCCCTAATGACGACGATAACCAAAACAAATTCATGCAATTCCATCCAATAGTTCCTGAGAAAAGGTACATTTTATAAAGAAAAATGTAATTAGCAGGAAACTGGGTATAAAGAATTTGGTGTATCTCAGGCAGTTACCTCCACTGTAGCTCTAAAACTTGCCAACATGGCCTACACATTCTAGTTTTTCAATTGCCACATTATGCCATCAAGCATGTAAACATTGAACTTTGCACCACCTTAGGAGGCAAATTTGAAACCTGTTTTATGTAGAAAAATGATATGTAATATTGAAATGCACAGTAAAGTGGCATTGAAGTTGCCACAGCCACTTTAGAAATGTCAAATTCAACAGCTTATAACTGAAAATATAATGAAGATATTACAATAAAACAACTTTTACAGGGTTTACCAATATATTAGATTGGATTCACAAATAAAAATATCATACATTTTGTGTAATGCAAGTTAACGGCACCTAAAACATTGAATACACTACAGAATAGATGGTAGAGAAAGTATTAAAAAAGAAAAGAGGATGCAAGGAAATACCACAGAATGGAAAAGTTCAAGGTTTAAAAATCTGATGTTGCACTCACAAGACTTTCTCTACTCTTGTATTAACCATTTGCACAAACTCATTCCAATATCATCTTCATGTTAGTTGAGATAAACAGTTGTACAAATTATCTTATTGCTTATTTCCTTGTAGGAGCAAGAGGAATATGGGAATACAATAGGCTTTGGGAAGTAGTCAAATCTTTCAAGCTTTGAGATCCCATTCCCTTTCCATGCTTAACATCTAAAAAAATGAACAATGTTCCATTTCATGAATGTTTTAAGTTTACCAAAACTGACACAAATAACAAGGAACATCTCCAAAATGGTTCACTCTACAAAAAATGGATTGGCACATAAATGGTGTGTTTTAGCAAGATCTACATTTTTATATAGTAAGATTTTCTCTATGTCTTGTGGTTTACGAGTTATTAAAAAATCATCCAGAGTAAACAGGACTTCATATGCTATAGCTAAAAAATTCAAAATATACATTTCATTTGTCATACAAATATCTTAAACATATGGCATTTTAATCAAAATCGTTAGAACCATTTTCAAAAAAATCTAAATTTTCGAAAAATGCTCCATGTAAAGGGTAGTTTAGGGTGGGGCTATTTTCTTCACAACCTTGTGTCGCATACTTGAAAGACATTAAACTTAAACACCAACTTTGGTTTTTAACCGACTTCGTTTCTGACTGACTGACTGACAGACATACACCTTTTTCTAAAAATGCCTTTTTGTGGATTCAGGGGTCCTCAAAACATATATTTCCGGTGAAATTTCGACATCAATTTTTTGGGTGGAATACCATACTTCCTCTACTTACTAGTAGCGAAAGTAAAAATAATTATGTTAACTTACCATGTGCAATCAGCATTTGATTTTTATCCAACAGAGTATGCCAAGTTGTGTGGCCGTTGTTCATAGTTTCAGCACTTGCATATACCTGCAAAAGTGTTTTAAACAGATGTTGTATCAAACAGAAGAAACTTTTGTTTTACAATTTGTACACAAAACACATCCAAATGAAGTATAATTACCTCCTCAAATATCAGCTTGTTCAGATCTCCACAGCGAGTTGTTCCATCAAAACTTGTTGAGAACATTTTTGTCAAATCATATGACGGAAATGAAATGCAGTTTACTGGACCTACATGTGCTCGGAAACATTGCGTTCCTTTGTTTTCTTCAATTAAGAAGTCACAAAGTCCTGGGAAAAGAATACACAAAACAATCTGACGTGTTGCACTCACATGACTTTCTCTACTCCTGTACTAACCAAAGTAGGCTTTGAGCAAGTCAAATCTTTTAAAGCTTTGAGATTCCGTTCTCTTTATACGGTTAACATATAAAAAAAATGAAGAACAATGTCCCATTTCACAAAACTTTTGTTTTC
The DNA here is from genome assembly GCA_030765045.1 of Tenodera sinensis. Lineage (NCBI taxonomy): Eukaryota > Metazoa > Arthropoda > Insecta > Mantodea > Mantidae > Tenodera > Tenodera sinensis. The sequence continues at coordinate 40,484,647 of CM060973.1, forward strand.
CGAAACTGACACAAATAGAAATATCTCCAAAATATTTCACTCAACAAAAAAATGTATTAAAATATAAATTGTGTGTTTTGGCGAGATCTACATTTTTGTATAGCAAGATTTTGTCTATCTTTTGCGGTTTACGAGTTATTAAAAAATCATCCAGAGTAAACAGGTCTACACAGGCTATAGCCAGAAAATTCAAAATATACATTTCATTTGTCAGGGGTAGTAAGGGGTAGTGATGCGCTTCCTATAGCCTCTCCTACCCAATTCCCATCCTCATCCTGCCCGTGGTGCTCCCTGCTTTTAACAGATGAGGCTCTGGGGACCGAATCACAGCGGTATAACTGTTTCATCTAAAATGGAGGAAATGTCATTTACATATGTGCTGGCCTATCACAGCACAACAGCGTCCCTCAGAGGCACATGAGGGGAAGGTCGGTGGATCTAAATATCATCTATTTAGTCCTCCCGGCTAGGTCCCCCTTGCAAAATGGGGGTTTAAGTCGGGTGATGTAACTGCCACATTGTAAAACTGGTGCCCGTTAAGAAAATAGTTATATGAAAGCCACATACATGAATATGAGTCCTAAAGATAAACATTCCGGAGTTAAAACTGTCCCCCAATCGGATCTCCAGGTGGGGACATCTTTAGGCAAATTTCATCACAACAATTCCAATACTTTAAGAATTCTACAATGGAATGCAGGAGGCATGTCCCAGCCTAAAAAACAAGAGCTAATGAAAATATTAAAAGACCAAGATATAGATGTCTTCACAGTACAAGAAGCCAATATATCACAAGAACAGGAAATATACTTTGAAATGGATCAGTACACTACACATATACTTCCAAAGGCTCGTCAAATAGCAAGTGGTATTCTTACAGGAATTAAAAGAAATATGAAAGCTACTATCCAAATCCAAAAAACAATGGAAGAACAAGATAAATCAGAAATAGTTAAAATTGAAGTATGGAAAAGTAACTACCACTATAGAATTTACAGTATCTACAATCCTCCAGACAATACACTAGATCTAAATTCTATTCCCATAGAACCCAAAAGTATTTTAATAGGTGATTTTAATGCACACTCCCCTAGGTGGGGCTACAGAGATATAAATTCAGCAGGAAGAGTCATAGAAGACCTATTAAACTCGTCAACAATGGAATTAATATTTAATCCAAATGATCCACCCACTTACCTTCATTATAATGGTTCGGGTACAAATCCTGACCTTCTGATGGTGTCATCTGACATAATTGACAATACAAAAAGAGAAATAATAGAAGACCCAGGTTCAGGCCACAGAATCACCATAAACTCCATAAGAGGTCTAATAAATAAAAGTAACAAACCAAAAGTTAAAACTTCTTGGAATTTTAAAAAAGCAGATTGGTCCAGTTTCCAAAATGAGATAGAAGGGAAGTGTAATATACTGTTAGAATCAGAGTTCAAGTCAACAGATGAAATGAATAAAAAAATTTGTGAAATATTATTGACAGCAGCCAAAACACATATCCCCAAAGGAAAGTTAAAGAAATATAGCTACTTTTGGTCTCCATCTTTATCTAAGTTAAAACACGAAAGAAATACAGCAAGAGTCAAAGCCGAAAGAACCAAGTGTCCAGAAGATGTACAAAATTGGAGAAGAAAAGCAGCCATTTTTAAGAAAGAATTAATTACAGCAAAAAGGGCCAGTTTCACAAATTTTGTAGAACATATGGACTATAGGAAAGATGGAAATAAAATATACAAATTCCTTAATAAAACAAAATTATCAAAAAATACAACTGAACCATTAAAATATAATAACAAAAGCTTAACTACAGATAGGGAAACAGCAGAATCCCTTAACAAGTTTTATGCTCAGTCACAAAGAGTACCCCAAGCGTATAAAAAACAAGATAAGGCTATCCAAAAAACTATCAGAGAAACTAGTAAGCCAAAAGGTATACGAAATGATATTTTTATTCAGGATTTTAATGAAACAGAACTGGGTTTAGCAATAGAACAATTACAGAACAAAAAATCTCCTGGACCTAAGATCCACCCAGAGTTTATTAAACACCTTGGCAGGAAAGGAAAAGAAATCCTACTTAAACTGTATAACACGTGTTGGAGAATGACTGTACCTTCCGACTGGAAAAAAACCATTATCATCCCGATTTTAAAGAAAAACAAACCCTCAAACAATATTAATAGTTTCAGACCAATATCTTTGACCAGTGTTATTGCAAAAGTGATGGAAAGAATGGTGGCATCTAGACTTAACTGGTTCCTAGAATATTACAACTTAATTAATAGTTCACAGACCGGCTTCAGACAGAATCATAGTACAAGTGAAAATGTACTCCTACTAAGCCAAGACATCAAGGAAGCTTTCAATAGAAAGGAGGATACCTTGGCAGTATTCATTGATTTTAAATCAGCATATGACTCAGTCTGGAGAAATAAATTAGTTGAGAAGTTGCAATCAATAGGTGTGAAAAGTAACATGCTTAAGTGGATAACTCAGTTTATTTCACAAAGATTTTGTGCCACAAAATATAATACATACATTTCCAAATATAAACAAACACACTGAGGACTTCCACAAGGTGCTGTTCTGAGCACAACACTCTTTAACATATATATAAATGACCTTCCATCAATAATAAAAACTTTAGAAACCAAAATTGCTTTATTTGCTGACGATGTAGTCATTTGGACTTCAGCCTCTTCAAAAAAACCTGAATTAATTAAAGACAGAATAGAAACAGCCCTAAACAAAGTACATGAATGGAGCTCCAAAAACCTCATGACTATCAATGTGGAAAAAACAAATTATGAATTATTTACACTAAAATACAAACCAGTTAATATTAGCATAAATTATAATGGTAAACCACTCAAAGCAGTTGATGATGCCAAATACCTAGGCATCACTTTCGACAGAAAGCTAAGTTGGAAAAAACATATAACAAACATCTCAGAAAAGGTTGAAAAGAAATTGCAAATTCTGAAAAGGTTAGCTGGTGCTAAATGGGGCTGCTCAAGGAGAGTCCCTAACACAACATACAAAATGTATATTAAACCAAACCTCTTGTACTGTTCTGAAGCTTTAATAACAGCAGCAAATGCTAACATCAATAAACTTGAACAAATACAAAATCAGGCTCTTCGCCTAATCACTGGAGCAGTTAAATTCACACCTATTGATGCCATGCTTGCCTTAACACGGACCCCATCAATAACAACAAAAATAGAAGAACAAGCATTGCTCCAACACGAGAAAATGTTACGACTGCCAAACTCTAAATGGACAGAAGAGAACCTCCCCCCTTCAATCCTTAAAACTCATAGTAGTTTCCTAGAAAAGGTAACACAGATTAAATCCAAATTGAACATTCCTAACACCAGAGAAAATCTACTTATAAGAGAAAATCCATTGGAATTATTCCAACTTACCTTCAATTTGGAATTAATAGAGGAAATAAGTAAATCAGACACACCAAAAGAAATACAAAAACTTCTAGCTCTGGAAACAATCAATACTAGGTATCCCACAGAAGAATGGCTGCACATATATACTGATGGATCCTCGAAGGAAAACCTTACTGGAGCTGGAGTTGCGTGTTCACATTTTTCCTTTTATCATTCTGTTGGCAGAGACACAACAAATTATGATGGAGAAATAGAGGCTATATACATTGCTCTCCGACAATTATTAAATCTTCCCTTAAATAAATTTAACAAGGCAGTAATTCTTTCAGATTCTAAAGCTGCAATTCAGGGAATATGTTCAAATACTACAAAGAAGTCAACAAAAATTAGAGAATGCTACAAAATGTTAACACAACTCCAAAAAGTTAATAAGACTGTTCATCTCCAATGGATTCCAGCACACTGTGGAGTCATGGGGAACGAAGCTGCAGACTCACTTGGAAAGAAAGGCACAACAATAAAACAAAAGTCTAAATTCAATTTCTCATATTCCTCAATAAAACGCTTGATCATAAAAAATTTTTGTCATTCATATCTACAAGAAATAGAAACAAATGCCAAAGATAAAAAATGGATTACACTACTTTCCAATCCAGATATAATCCCCCAGAGACCAAGGAAAACAGGTGTTGCAGCCTTCCGACTATTGACAAATCATGACTGCTTAGCAAGTCATCTCTACAGAATAGGTATCTCAGCCTCACCAATATGTGTCCTGTGTAACGATCCAGCAGAAATGAATGAAGAACACTTGAAGACCTGTGAAGCATTAAGATCAGAAGAAACTACAGTTCAAAAGTATTGGAAAGCACGAATGCTAATGGCTTCATTGCCAGATGCAAGGCACTAGAAAACAACAACATTTCATTTGTCATAAAAATATCTGAAGCATGTTATTTTAATCAAAATCGTTAGAGCCATTTCCAAGAAAATCAAAATTTTATAAAAATTTTCCATGTAAAGGGTAGTTATGGTAGGGCTATTTTCTTCAAAATCTTTGTGTTGCATTCTTGCAAGACAGATGTTAAACTTATATACCAACTTTGGTTTCTAGTCGACACACGCACGCACATATTTTTCTAAAAATGCTTGTTTTAGATTCAGGGGGCCTCAAAACATTATTCAAATCTCGACATAGAAATTTCGGGTCAAATACAATACTCCCCTACTTCCTATACATAATAGAGAAAGTAAAAAAAATTATGGTTTCATACTGCCTTGTTTCAGCAAGCATAATTCAAGGAGGCAGAATTTTTAATCAATTTCTTCATATAAAAACATTCACATGAGCTGCTAGTCTGATTAGTCAATGCATGTGCAGTTCAGCTGCCTCCAGTAGTCCCTTCCTCCTCAGTCCTTTCTGCACAGTTGCAACATGTTAACATGAACCTTTGTAGCTAATGAAATAGAAAAGAACTGCAATTCAGAATTTTGGCAACTGAGATTTCACATGGAGTAAACATGTAAAGAAAATTATAAGAATAATGAAAAAGGTACCTGCTCGAACCCCCAGTAAGGGCATCTTTCAAGAATTCAAAATACTACCTGTTGCTTCTGTCTATATCTTAGAAACATTGTACTTTATCCACCAAAATGTAAGATCGTTTAAAAAACATTCTGATTTTCATTTGCACAACACCAGAATAGCAAATAATTTGCATTTAAGCTCCCATAGGATTAACAAAAGTCTTAATAGCATTGCCCATAGAGGAATTTGTTTATATAATAAATTACCACAGAAAATAAAATCACTAAATAATAAACAATTCAAAACGAAATTAAATAAACTTTTATTATTTTACATGCCATATACCACACAGGAATTTCTAAATCTGGGCCTCACATAAAGTGGTAGTTTTTTACTGTATGTATTGTTGATGTGGAGGTTTTGGAGAGAAAAATTCTCCCATTATTATACAATTGTGATAGAATATTATAGAACTATAGAATATTGTGATTAATTCCAGCTTAATATTATCAAATATCTTGTGACTTTTTCCTTTGAAGTTATTGTGTTTTTGTATATTAAAATGTCACAAACTGTAACATGCTTGTTATATTACTATATTTGAAGATTATATGTATTATATCACAGTATATTATTGTTTTTGTACATGAATGATGTCACTGTATATATTACTTTCATTATATTACACTGTTTTTATTGTTTTTATGTATTGACAAGGCTATAAATTCCTTGTAAATATTATAACCAAATCTAAATGTATGGATATATAAGTTGACGTGTCCTATAACATGTACCATGTTTCTATGGACGAAATAAATACAATTACAATTACATGTCACTCTCACTTCCTTAAAATCAGAACTGCTACTGGTCTTCAAGGACAGTGATAGAGGTTTCCCTCTTCTGAAGAGCAGACATGGATTTATTAGTCATTAGTTGTGGGTAGCACACATTTCCTCAATTTTCTTGCTAGATTAACTACACATGTCTTGACTAACAGACTACCAAACCGAGCTCAAAAGTTTGTTTACCTATATTTCCCAATTTGTCTCCAACAGCAAACACCAGCTTGCCTTCCATCGGATGAATTGCCATGGAAAATATACGGTTTGGAACCACTTTCCTCACATTTTCTTCACGTAATGTCAGCTTTTGAAGATCCTTCTTAAAGCTGTAAAACAAGAATACAAAGCATATTTATTGTGTTCACCAGCTCATGGTCTTAGAGGACTGAAGAGGAGACACATTCCAGTAGTGCAATCAGAGTTTTGTACACAAATAGAAACAGTAAAAAAAACATCAGTGTGAGAAAATTGGAGTAGTCAAAAACATTGTTTAATTTTGTAAGCTAAACATACTCTATGAACTGAAAATAACTTAAATTGTGCTATTTTGGACGAGTTCTTTGCTTTAATCTAGCGTGAATACCCATTCAAAGGTTGGTACCATAATTGCAGGTGCGATTAGAAACAGGACTCCTGCTTCAGATATCACTGTTTACCTGGAACTGTTATACAGTACATATATTACAAAACTTGGCCAGCAGTTGCTTGGCCTGTCTGCCAGACACTACACAATTTAGCCGTCAGTTACACAGGCCATCTTCTGAACACGTACTGCATAACTTGACCGGCAGTCACATGGCCTGTCTGACAGACACTTACTACACAATTTAGCCGTCAGTTACACAGGCCATCTTCTGAACACGTACTGCATAACTTGGCTGGCAGTCACATGGCCTGTCTGCCAGACACTTACCACACAATTTAGCCGTCAGTTACACAGACCATCTTCTGAACACGTACTGCATAACTTGGCCAGCAGTCACATGGCCTGTCTGCCAGACACTTTACTACACAATTTAGCCGTCAGTTACACAGGCCATCTTCTGAACACGTACTGCATAACTTGGCTGGCAGTCACATGGCCTGTCTGCCAGACACTTTACTACACAATTTAGCCGTCAGTTACACAGGCCATCTTCTAAACATGTACTGCATAACTTGGCTGGCAGTCACATGGCCTGTCTGCCAGACACTTACTACACGATTTAGCCGTCAGTTACACAGGCCATCTTCTGAACACGTACTGCATAACTTGGCTGGCAGTCACATGGCCTGTCTGCCAGACACTTACCACACAATTTAGCCGTCAGTTACACAGACCATCTTCTGAACACATACTGCATAACTTGGCCAGCAGTCACATGGCCTGTCTGCCAGACACTTTACTACACAATTTAGCCGTCAGTTACACAGGCCATCTTCTGAACACGTACTGCATAACTTGGCTGGCAGTCACATGGCCTGTCTGCCAGACACTTTACTACACAATTTAGCCGTCAGTTACACAGGCCATCTTCTAAACATGTACTGCATAACTTGGCTGGCAGTCACATGGCCTGTCTGCCAGACACTTACTACACGATTTAGCCGTCAGTTACACAGGCCATCTTCTGAACACGTACTGCATAACTTGGCTGGCAGTCACATGGCCTGTCTGCCAGACACTTTACTACACAATTTAGCCGTCAGTTACACAGGCCATCTTCTGAACACGTACTGCATAACTTGGCCAGCAGTCACATGGCCTGTCTGCCAGACACTTTACTACACAATTTAGCCGTCAGTTACACAGGCCATCTTCTGAACACGTACTGCATACCTTGGCCAGCAGTCACATGGCCTGTCTTCCAGACACTTACTACACAATTTAGCCGCCAGTTACACATGCCATTTTCTGAACATGTACTGCATAACTTGGACGGCAGTCACATGGCCTGTCTTCCGGTCACACATGCATGGGCGTCACATCAAATCTCAAATCACATTAACAATTATCAGAATAAACACAAAACATACCTCAGCACAAGAGGTGTTGGAAATGCTGTCCATCTGCATCAATACACACACAGCATTTTTTGAGGAAATATTCATTAACATGCATTAGTTCAGCTTGGAAATAGCATTAATTTCTGTCTTGATATTTCATTTTAATTCTTCTAATATGTGGGGATTCATTTTGTATACTTTATTTTTCAAGTTGTCGCATAAATAAAAATTGATGTGTTGCACTCACATGACTTTCTCTACTCTTGTACTAACCATTCTTACAAACTCTTATTCCTGTATCTTCTGTGTTACTTGAGATAAACATTTACAGAAATTATCTTATTGCTTATTTCCTTGTAGGTACAAGGGGAATATGGGAATACAGTAGACTTTGAGCGATACTCAAATCTTTTAAAGCTTTGAAATCCTGTTATCTTTGCACACTTAACATATTAAAAAATGAACAATGTTCCATTTCACAAAAGTGAAATATGTTTTCCGAAACTGACACAAACAAGGAATGACTCAAAGGCATCTTAACACAATGGAGGGTGTTTCAGGGTAAATTAGATTGTGCAAGAAAAAAACTGAAACAGCCCGGCATATCATCCGCTCCTATGAGGCCCTGGCCTACAGAAGATACGTTATTTCTGGGGGAAATGTTCTTAGAACCAGAAGAATTGGAGGGCAGGCGTAATGCACTGAATATAAGACGATCTCCGAAATGGTTCACTCTACAAAAAAATTTATTTGGACATAAATTGTGTTTTAGCAAGATCTACATGTTTTGTGTAGTAAGATTATGTCTATCCCTTAAGGTTTACGACTTATTCAAAAGTCATCCAGAGTGAACAGGACTACATAGGCTATAGCCACAAAATTCAAGATATACATTTCATTCGTCTTAAATATCTTAAACATATGTCATTTTAATCAAAATCGTTAGAAGCATTTTCAAAAAAATCAAAATTTTCCATGTAAAGGGTAGTTTAGGGTGGTGCTATATTCTTCAAAATCTTCGAGTTGCATCCCTGAAAGACATTAAACTTAAATACTGACTTGGTTTTTAACCGACTTTTCATTTTTGAGTTATGACGCGCACGCATGCACGCACACAATGTCGGTTTCCTGTGCAAAACATCTAAGAGATTTTCAAGGTGGCTGTTCTAACCTTTCTCCCATTTCATCTGGTTTCTGTTACATAAGCACATGCTAAATTTGTATTTCTCCCAGTTGGAGAATTCAGTGTCGTTCTGGCAGGTTGTCACAGTAGCTTAATAGAGCACCCACCTGATGAGTGGAGGGTCTGTGGTTCAAATCCCAGCTGTGGCACTGAATTTTTCAGTTCAAATTCTACCTCTCAAACATCACCCACACACAGCTTGTGTGTTTAAAAACACCAACAATAAGTTTGTTGACATAAATAAATAATAATTACTTCTAATGTTATTCACTTGTGAACTGGGCTAAAACAGCCCAGAACACCAACCTAACAGAAGTAAGACTCACGCATGTGTGACGACAACAGATGTAGCATGCGCTTGGAGTAAAATACAGTGGAGGTCACATATGCTGTGTAACTACCAGCCAAGTTTTGTAGTAAACATACTGTCTACCATTAAACTAGCAATTACACGAAAGAGGCCAGAAACTTAGAGGTGTTTTGAACTCAAGAATACAATATTTTTCCACCTATAACCCCAAATACATTTTTTCCTGAATCTGTTTTTTCCACATAAAAAAAAGATTTATGTTTAAAAACCACCTCTTTAGATGGTGTTTGTATAACCAGACACAAATGTAAATGATGCACAACGGATGCAGTGGTAAACACTGGTTCACAATACCCCAGTAATACGATCAGGAATGCATAACAATGACCTTATCAACAGGAAAGTGGAAAATCAATTTTGCACAATGGAATATCATTTGTTTGTATAGGACAGGATAAGGCGTCATGGATGGGGTTTGACACAACAACCTTGAATCAGCTTCTTCCTAAGCCCTACAAAATAATAACAGGCAAAACGGAGACATCAAGGAACTGACTCACTTGTTTATTCAACAACTACAATGAAACATGGATTTAATGGAAATTCATCTATGTGCAGTTGTGAGATATGATTGCCTTTTGAAAACTCATAATTTACTAGCTAACTTGCTTTGAACTTTGGTATGCACCTGCAAAATTTTCACTGTGCAGATATATTGTGATATTTAGTTAAAATGCTATAAGTTGAATCAACAACTACAATGGAACATGGTGATGATTTAGCAGATTTTTATGAGAAGTATTTGTGGTGTAAAAGAAATCTTAAGTGTTAGAGCAAAGCTTTGGAGCCTAAGTGATGGACTTACCCGGTGACTCCAACGAGAGGTACCAGGATCGATACCCGGTGCCTCCACCAATATGTTGTAACCCTATTTAATTAGGCTAGATATGGGACAATAAACTCAGAGGTAAAGCTATTATGGTACTGGGAGAACTAGGAAGGGTTACATTCCATTATTAATTCACACACGAGCATTCCAATCCACGAGTCATTTACTTGAATTATAAAAATATGAGGTTACAATTAACTAAAATGTATATATACATAAATACCTGTGGTCACTGCAGGAGATGTCGTGTCTCAAGATTGGTGTAACATAATTCATGAAACCAAATGGCCGCTGGGCCAGTGCCCAGAGGCATGAACAACCTCGACCGCTCCTTACCAAAGCTATTCACTGAGAGGGAGTCTACTGGCACATGCAGATAACTAGTCCAGCCTTATCTGGCACTTTCCCCCAATTGCCTATTGCCAACCTAACTAACCTTAATCACTCTGTGACTTCACGGAGATAAGGAAACACCACAATATTAAGTACTTACTTTTATAAAATATCCTAATGGAGATGTGATGAGTTACGCAAGTGAAGAGAAGGAACAATTTGAAGAGAATATTGGGCTTGGGAATCTGCATTCAGGATCATGAATATTGTATTAGATTCAATTAAAAGAATAAGATCAGACATTAATCGGTATATAAAGTGTTATTAAAAAAGTAGATGGTTGCATTTCTTCTGCACCCATATGCCCATTAGACAAGACCCGAGCTGACTAGCCAATTGACAACTTCATGACTGGCTACTCCAACATCTAATTCACGATTGTCGCCTCAAAGTGTGGCTAGCCAAGGAAGTCCACTTCATACTTGACTATCCAGATAACAACCACTTCATCATTGTTACATCTTCATAATTGTTGCATTGCAACTGCTTCAAAATTGGCACCTCAATGTGTGACTGGATCTGCAGAAGTGTGGTAACCTAAATACTACAGCTTCAACCTTCAAGATCTTTAGTAAGAGGGTTGTCTGTAAAATGAGGTTCCCAAGGAATTGCAATCGAGAGGAACGCTGTTACAGGAGATCTGGCAACACTGACGTGTAGGTTGGTTCTCCCAGTTCCCTGCCCTTCGAGCTGTCTGCAACACTCAGTCTTGGCTTAACAGGTGTCAGAAATGGAGCTTCCACTGGCTTCTACTGCCAGGTGCAAATTATGCCTAGTGATGCATTTTTTTTGTGTACAAAAAGACTCCACTGGTGGACATTCATTGCCCACTGTGTGAAGTGTATGAGCATACAACACATGCACAAATGGTGCGGAGAATTCAAAGATGGATGACCAGCGTTTAAAACGAAACAATTGTGAAAGTGGAAAAAGCAATACTGAAAGGTTGAAGGGTGACGGTTCAGGAGGTCTGCAAGATTATCGTGATGTCAGCAGGACCTACATTCACAAAATTTTAACCAATGATTTAGGGTATACCAAGGTGGGTGGAGGCATGCTCACAAAGGGAGGGCATTTCCATCAGGACAATGCTCATCTGCACAAGTCTTCAAAACATGTTCAGGTAAAATGTAAGTGTTGTGTAGTGTTATTAATCGACCCACCTTTTTGGTTTAAATTAATTATCACAACACTGTTTTCAAACTTCCAAGAAACAAGATAATTAATGGTTATTCTTTAATTTCTACCAGTCTTTCCTATTGTTCATAGTTTTTGCTTTTGTGTTTCAAGCAAAAGCCAGTTTTGAGTGGCATATAAGCAAACTGATTCCTTCTCCATAAGAACCAAAGCTCAAAGGAAAATATGATTTGAAGCTTTCCTGGCGACGAACATATTCAAGATGCTCTCGGGCTTCGCGCCAGGTGTAGTGATGAAAAGACGACGTTTCAGGAGTGTACATCTCTCCCATCTTCAGGATGAATGACTAGCAAGAGTGAAGGGACCACCTCCACTCTAGACTGGGTGTTTTCTACTCGGTACGTACTGACTGACAGTACTGGTCCCTTCACTCTTGCTAGTCATTCATCCTGAAGATGGGAGAGATGTACACTCCCGAAACGTCGTCGTCTTTTCATCACTACACCTGGCTCGAAGCCCGAGAGCATCTTGAATATAAAGCTCAAAGGATTTGACACAGTTATGACTTGTAGTCAGGTTACACATTTATTGAAATTTCTTATAATAAGATATAGCATAAACTCTGCAGCACTATCTCTAAATTAAGATACCTTTCTAGCTCCTTGCTTAGAGCAGGCTTTTCTTCTTCCTCTTTTTCGATGGCATGTTTCATGCTCTTCACAAGACTTCCCAGAAGCTCTTTTGTGTATGTCCTGTTCACTGAAGATTCCATTGGCAATGGTCCTGTAATTAACAAGTTTCAATTTTAAAATCTTAAGTTTAAACCTTAAATGGTGATGTGCTAAAGTTGTCACACTACTGGTGGCGTGATGTCTAGTAGACATATTTATGTTGGTTATATTCATAAGCTGTTTTTTCTTTTTACAGTTCATTTCCATCTATTTCTAACTTTTTCCAAACATATCCCCATATTTTTGAGAGGTAGAACTGGAACTTAAAAATTCAATGCCACAACTGGGATTTGAACCACAGACCTTCTGCTTACCGGGCGGATGCTCTAACCACTGAGCTATTGTGACAAACTGCCAGAATGGCATAATATTTATGCCAACAAACTTACTGTTGGTGTTTTTAAACACACAAGCCGTGTGTGGGCAAAGTTTGAGAGGTAGAACTGGAACTTAAAAATTCAATTAAATTCTCAAATCAGTTCGTATTTTTTATTTTTTTTTAAGTTCAGTTCTACCTCTCAAACTTTGCCCACACACGGCTTGTGTGTTTAAACACACCAACAGTAAGTTTGTTGGCATAAATAAATAATATCCCCATATTCCTGCAGTTTTTATCTATAATGTAACAAATGAGAAAACACCAGCTACTGCCAATCACACTTTATTGCCTTTTAGTCAGTTAGCATAGTGCTAATATTACACTTAGATCACTTTTGTACAAACTCAAAGCAACAGAAGTACTGTCAAATCGAATCAAATAAGAACTGTAGATTATACTCGCACTGAACTGCTACACAGGTGCTGTCCACTGAATGCTTTGTATGTTTTTCCTCACTCCAACAACTGGAACAACAACTAGTACTCTTTCTACTCTTGTACTACTACTTCAGGCATGAGCAGGTCCCTTATATAGTTCTTTAGACATGAAAATGTTCTGGAAGCAGAATGATCGGGAGTGTCTGTGAGAGAACAGTACAGACACTGCACCACCACATAATGGCTATTGTTCCCGTATGCTCTATTGTGTGGTCGGCAGACAGGTCATTTATGGCAGGTAAACACCTCCAGCCCGTTCCTACTGCCGGGCGGAGATTAGACCCCAACCAGCAGTGTCCAGGTTTACAGTCAGCACAACAATAATTTTTTTTTATTTATATCAGTTCTCCATTCATTCTTGACCACAAACTTCCTTTTCTCCATACCTGTTTTCTTCAATTTAAATATTATATGTTACACATCCTCTTTTCCCCCTACATACGGGCATTCATCTCGTTATACTTTTAACCTTGCTATCACCCTCGTTTTCCCTTGACTTATTATCAATATATACCTTTCTCTCTCACACCTATTTTTCATGTCACATAAAACACAATTTCTCCTATGATAGCTGAATGAATAATTTTTTGATCTCTATATCTCCAAATCTTTTTCTTACTTCCTTACACTTACACTTTCTCTTTTTCTGCAAATATCACCTAAATCATTATTTTCTTTGTCTTAAATTACTTATCCAACTGGAATCTTACACCCTTGTGTCATAGTTTAAACAATGTTTCAACAAATTATACCAATATTTTAAAGCCCTTTCTATTACTAATTCTTTTCTTGCCACTCTCCCCATTTCAACTTGGGCAAATTTGTTTACCGTTGCTATTGCAATCCCAAAACTCCCTCACAGAACATCCTGTGGACAAAATCTACAATTCCCCATCTGTTTTCAAAACATATCTCAATACCATATACAATTCTTGCCATGGCTACCCTTTTTCTAACCACTTCATTTCCAGCTTCGTCATTGCTGTTTTTCCTTTTGCTAGTGCTAGTCCCTTTTGTTGTTGTTGTTCTTGTTATTCTTGTTGTTTTTGTTATTGTTGTTATTCTTGCTGTTATTGTTGCTATTGTTAGAATCACATCGTTATTACTTTTATTATTATTGTAGTCTTACTAGTTTATTACAGTTAATTTTATTATTATTTATTAGTCTTTCTCTTGCTATTATCATTATTATACTTATTACTTATTATTGTTTGTAATTATTATTGATATCATTACTATTAATATTATTATAATTGTTTCAGGATATCTACAGTTCATGTTAAGCAACCCACTGCATCTATATTCACTTCTTTTCTTTTTCCTTTCTGTCTTTCCAATATTTCTTCATCCTGTCACTGTAATTTTTTCTTCTTTCAATTTCTTCTTTCTTTTTTCAATTGGGAACATTTGAAATTTTGTATTAACTTTCTTAGCTTTGCTCCATCCTGTATTATTTCTTCTGTTAATTCAAAGTTCTTTGTTTAAAACCTACATATCTATAGAGCATTCCCCTTCCCACCACCAGGTGGCACGCCCAATGGGGGTAGAAAACTCCTTACAAGATTATTATCATTGTTATTATTACTGTTATTGTTATTATTGTTATTGTTCTATTATTCTTAGTTATTCTTATTTCTTGTAGTTATTAATATTATCATCTTCACTGTTACTCGTATTAGTATCATAATTATTATTTTAATTTTAATTAGGTTTAGTGTTATCATTTTCATTCTTATCTGAGTATTACTATTTTTGTTATTGTTATGAATTATTATGTCTCCTTGAATTCATATGAACGTTTTTAAAAATTGCAGATGTTACAGATTCACATGCTTCGATGATTCTTTGACACAAGACCTCTGCGTTGAGGGAATCTGTTTCAAATACAAGACTCTCGATGGGACCTCAAAAGAAAAAGTCTAATGGGGTTAGATCAGGATAATCCCTAATAATAATGATGATAATAATGATAATAGTAGTAGTAATAGTAACAAGAACAAGAAGAAGAAGAACAACAAGAATGAAGAAGAAGAGTAATAGTAACATTCATAAGAAATGAAGCGGTGGAAGGGAAGTCATTACATTCAAAAGTATTGGAAAGCACGAATGCTAATGGCTTCATTGCCAGATGCAAGGCACTAGAAAACAACAACAACAACATTCCTTCTAATATGTACTTCATAGAAGCATTAAAAACAAAAAATCTAATGGCATTTTGTTTTAAGATCAGTCGATTTCGAAGGAAAAAAAAGGGTTTTGATCCAACTTGGATGTGTAATTCCACAAGAATGCACGAAGATAACAGTTTGTTACTTGTAAGATGTGCAGAGTAACTTATTTCTGACATAGCTTCAGTAGTAATTATGCAACATCAACAGGGTTTCAAAATAATTAATCACTTACAAGACGTAAAGGAATAAGCAGCTTTTTCACATGAGCAGTAAGTTGACAACGTTGCGTTGAGGTTGGTCAGAAAATTGACCTAGTTTGTGGATGTAAACAGGTCTCGTACTTTCACTGTTGCTTTAATGTTTTGGGAGCTAACACTTGTGATTGGCCTACACTCACTCAGTATACACAGATGGACAAGGTAGGGTATTTGTGTCCTCAAGAAGCACCGTTACTGTGTTTGTTTATGTACTGAGCTAGAGAAAGTGAGACCCACACAATCTGCAGTGTTGCAGTAGTTTTCGAGAAAACTAAAATATCTCCGTAGGAAATGGTCACAGACAAAAACTTACAATACAAAATGTGTTCCAAATATCGAGATGTATCACTGGTTTAAATTAATGTAATGACTTCCCTTCCATCCAGTATATATATTTATTTGTTGGAACCTGAAAATATCTACAAAACAAGCAATGACGAGGAAGATCATGATACGCTGAGTGAAAATCTCTACAAATCCAATACTTTAGATTTTGACAGTGTAACAAAGAACAAAAAGAAGAATTTCACCATACATGGAAATAAAGCTACAGCGGAATATTTCACAGTTGCTTGGACATTTCTACTTTTATTTTTCAAGGTATATTTTATGCAGAAATGAAGTCAAAATAATATCTCACTACATTAAAGGCACAATGTGTTAAAACAATGTGTTACTGTAGTAATTCATTCACTTCGAACTCACAAAATTTATCAGGAAAGAAACTGGAAGGAAATACCTTAATAGCAAGTTCTGTTATTATCTGGTGGTATGCTTCAGCAATTTAATTCCTTCTGCAAATCACGGTTTGGCAATGTTTTCAAGCCTTCTTCATCTTCATCTTTTCATCATCCTTTTCTTCTTCTTCTTCCAATGGCACTACAGCCCAAAGCGGGCCTGGGTCTTCATCCGAGACCTCCAATCATCTCTATCCAGAGCTATCTGTTGCCAATTTCTGCACTTTAGGAGCTGAAAACTGTACTACTTCATTGAATCCATCCACCTTTTCCTAGGTTTACCTATCGGTCGCTTTCCAAACATCACTCCTGTTATTTGTCCCATTCGATAAAACCATTCGAAACACGGCAGCACCAGTTATTATAATCCAAACAATACACAATTTACTCATTCATTAGTACTCATTTTTTACACCTACAACAATAGATGGGACCAGCATGGTTTTCGGTGTTTACAATAGGTGCCCCAGTAAGGGTTTTAATCTTCAAAATCGCACTGCTTTGGTTCAAACTGTTGACAGATACCACATTCACTCATTTTCAAAGTAGATATTGGACTGCTGTTTCTCACCAAGTCAATAAATAAATAAATAAATAAATAATCAAGCCTATAAGAACCCTGTGGGGCAAGGGACTCCTACCAATTATGGTAGGGTTAGCTCAATATTACTCACAGAGTGAGCTAGTCTCCGTAAGATTGTTTCCTCTCCACTTTTGTTTCTCCACTAATCATCCAGAATTTGTCATTTCCAAGCATCTTCTTCGCTCTTTTAATCGATCGAGTATGCTTCTTGTTTGATTGAGGTTGTATTTTCGTATGTCTTTACTTATTTCCCTTTTCACTCTTCTGTCTAGCTCCGAGTATTCTGTTGTGAAACTTCTTCTTTACATATACATGCTGAGGCTTTCACAGCTGGAGTTAATCCAATAGGTGGTAGACATCGGGGTTGTAGGCCGTGGTCCAGTAGATGAATTTTCTGATGTTTTGCCCAAGACTGCATTGGGCAATTGGATTCCGGTTTGCGACTTTCTCTTTGTTCCAATAAGCTGATTGTGCTCTCTGATAATTTGTATCCGTTCCTAATCTGATATTTTTAAGGAAGCTTCTTATGTCAATTCAAGTGTTTAGTTTTGTAGTGTGTCATATAGTTCTAGTACTTTCATTTCTGTGTCTCCTTGCATCTGTTGCATTTTGCTGTGGATCTTCTCTTCACGTATTTCCTTGTTTATTCTCTCTGCTATAGGTCTAGGGTTTCTTCTAACATATCTCTTCTTTTCGTATTGATCAATTGTTGCCCTTAGCATTATATGGGCAGAGTCAAATTTTAGCTTGTTTATCACTTCTATAACCATGACTCCTTCCCTGCTGTTGCTTAACCTCTTGAGCGATGGCCATTTAAACGTCCGCGAGCCGAGAACTGCTAGCATTTAAATTGTTAAATGCGCTTCATATATACACAGCTGTATTTTGTGTAAATATTAAGTTATTTTAATGAAACAAAAACTGGTATAAAACTCGTTATTTGCAGTATAAATGTACGTCATCAGCAAAGTTGAGTTGTGAGAAGTAGAACTGGAACTTAAAAATTCAATGCCACAACTGGGATTTGAACCACAAACCTTCCGCTTACCGGGCGGACGATCTAACCACTGAGCTATTGTGACAAACTGCCAGAATGGCATTAAATTCTCAAACCAGTTCGTATTTTTCCTGGTAAACCACAAAGGCAGTCTCACATCAGAGACAAATTACCCCAATGGTGACTTACTATTGTAAGTACTTTATATCCCAGGATTAAATAACCTTCAGATGGTAATTATTATTTATTTAAGCCAACAAACTTACTGCTGGTGTTTTTAAACACACAAGCCGTGTGTGGGCAAAGTTTGAGAGGTAGAACTGGAACTTAAAAATTCAATTCAATTTGTATTTACAAAACATTGAAATGGCACAATTTTGTTTCACTGTGGTGAAAAGTCAACTTTGCTCTGTCGAACGCATCTAATATTAGTTCTCAGAAAGATTCAGTAAAGAAACACCCATTGTATGTGTGGCTAATGCGTCAGCATGCTGTGTAATAAATCGCTACTGCATGCGTGGTCTCTTGAGTCACCAGAATAGATCAACATTACAACTTTTGCTTACGCGAGTTTCGTAACTGAGTAGAGTCCGTGTCTTTCTTTGTTGACATACATACGTATTCTTTTCTGCTTGTAGCTGAAGGGAGAAGTGGTATAAAAAGGTGTTTTTGCACCAACTGGATATAACCATATACAATTGTTTGGGGATTTGGACAGCTCTCTAAACCCACACAGGACAATGACCGACCTTGACTACCGACTATAAATAACTCGCAGCCTAATTGAACAATACCACGTTGGGGGTTGAAAATCCAAAACCCCTGCACCCCTCAGACTTCAAGGAAAACATTATCCTAAAAGGATACCACCAACAGCAAAGAAGTCCCGCCCATTTCGAAAGTGTTTCGTGTGCCGCAAGAAGGGAATTCGCGAATGTGGAGATGTATGTACCCTTGTGTGTTTATCCCTGTTTTGAGGTAAATCACTGCAGAACGAACATATTAAGGTAAGCCAATAAAGTATATAGACCTTACTAAAATGTTTCATAAAGGGAAAATTATAATAAGTTGAGTTGGATAAGGGATAAATAAGGGTTAAATGCTTAAACGCACAGGACGCCCATATCGCTCATCCGCCATTTTAAATGGACGTGATTTCACGTCGATATCCCTCAAGAGGTTAATATGAAGTCAATTTCATTTTTTGGTTTTTCCGTCCGGTGATCTCCATGTCCATCTCACTTGCGGATGCTTCTTGCAAAACGAGTTTAGTGAAAGTTGTTGTTGTTGTTGTTAGCTAATGCTGGATTTCTGACAATGAAGTCATTAATCCTCTTGCTCTCCAATATTTTTCACTGATGTATGGGGCATTAGAAGTGGCCGGGCATATTTGAAGGTGGTCTCGGTCCATTTCCTCTTGCAGATCACATAGAGGACAGAGTGGTGAAGAATATATCCCAATTCTGTTTAAATGTTTTGCCAGACAATCATGTCCTGTAATCAACCTGAAGGTTGCAACTGCTGTTTTTCGAGGATACTCAGGAATTACTGTTTGAATGTTTGGTAGTTCCCATCTTTTATTCTTTGATTTTTCATAGTAATATTTTTCAATAATTTTTTTGAATTCAGAGTTGACTAATCTTTTAGCTGCATAAAATGGTAAATTAACTATTGATTTCTGCACATTGCCGGTACCCTTTTATGCAAGAAAATCAGCTTTCTCATTACCACTCAGTCCACAGTGAGCTGGTATCCATTGGAAGACTAGGTGTTTTTGAAGTGCTGTTAGATGGGTAAGGATTTTCCAACATTCTATAATTGTTTGGTTTTTTGGTGACAACTTGGAAGTAATTGCTACAATTGCTGCCCTGGAATCTGAGAGAATAACTGCTTGCTGAAAATGTGAAATTCTGTACAAAAGATTTAGTTTAGTAAAAGTAGTTGTGTTCTTCAGCAAATTGCAAGAGTCTTTCCCCCCTGCCATTCCTTTTCCTTATGCCATATGGTCATATTAGCTCTTCGTCATCCACACTTCTCCTTATCTTGCTGTTCAAGTCTCCCATTATGTATATTCTCTGGTCCCTGTATTTTATGGTTGTTCTGTCCAGATTCCCATAGAACATTTCTATTTTGTCATCTGTGCTGTTTTTGGTTGGGGTGTACATTTGTACAATAGTGATTTTTTCCTTATTTTCTATTCTTAGTACTGCTATCCTCTCACTAATTCCTATGAACTCCCTACTGCAGTTTTTATAGTCTTTGTATACTACTGTCTGTTCACCACCTCAGGGGAATGAAAGGAAGAGGAAGCACATTCCAAGATAATGTAATCAGAGTTTTAGAAACATCTTGCAATTGCTGCCCTGCTAAAGACACTGTTTATGTTGCCAACCTACCTCCAATGTTATTCACACTATATTTACTTACTGCTATTTTTCTCTTAGTTGCAAATGTAAAATTGTATGAGTCACTAGCGTGATGTTGGAAGTGAGGAAAAAAAGAGTGATACATTCTGAAGGGAGGGAAGTAATTAGGAAAGTGATTGAGGGATATGATGAGGAAGCTAAGAACCAGTATTTAAAGATTCTAGTGAGTCAAGCAACTGCAAGAGCTGCCGTTTATACCGGGGTTTCAGAAACTACAATTAAAAGAATTCACAAACAGGTGCAAGATTTAAGTGTAAGTGGTGAAAAGAATGTTCTAACGACCCCAGAGAAACACCGGAAAACAAGATCTGCACACACTGTAGTGAATGTGGATGACTTTGATAGGTGTGTGACATGACTTTTACATTGTTGAGAAGCATGATCCTACAATAAATAAATTATTGCCTGTTGTTCACGAAAAGATAAATTTTCCATGGGGACGAATTTCACTTTGGAAAGTAATTTCACAGCTGGGTTTTAAATGAAGGAAGTGTGAAAACAAAAGAAAGGTACTTTTAGAACGTCCTCACATCATAGCTTGGAGAACAATTATATGATTAAAATAAAGTATTTGCGAGAAAGTGGGAGAAATATCTTCTATATTGATGAAAGATGGGTGGATAGTAACATCACTTCGTCAAGTGCTGCCAAAGTGAGGACAAATTTGGCATTCATATAAACAATAATGCAGGGAATAGGCTGATAATAGTTCATGCAGGTAGTGTAAACGGGTTCCTGGAAAATTCTCTTCTCGTTTACAAGGCCGGGACAACTGCAGTTGATTATCATGGACAAATGAACCATGTGAACTTTGAAAAATAGGTTCGAGAAAAGCTGGCTCCTAATTTGCCCCCATCTTCTGTTGTTGTGTTGGACAATGCCCCTTATCACAGTGTCCAGATGGATAAACCCCCGCCTAGGAGTGCTGTAAAATCTGCTATGATATTGTGGTTGTTAGAACAAAGGGGTACAGTGTGACAGTTCTATGCACCAAACAGATCTTTCCAGGCTGATTGAAACAAACCTAAAGAGAAGGTGTTTAAAGTGGACACATTTTTGGTTTCAATTGGCCACACAGTCATTCATTTGCCCCCATACATGTGTGATCTAAATCCCATAGAACTAGCCTGGGCCAAGGTGAAACAAATAGTCAGAGAAAGAAACGTAACAGGTGACTTATCTTTACAGAAATTGCGTGATATAGTCTTGAGGGTATATCACCTGTGACCGAAACAGACTGCCAACAATTTTGTAAACATGTAGGTGGAGAACAATTGCAAGGAAAAAGTTGAAAACATCATTGACAGTATTGTCATTTCACTGGAAGATGACAGCAGTGATTTGTCTTCTTCTTTGACCTCCTGCAGCGAAAATGAGTCTGGCTCTCAAGAAGAGCTGGCTACTCCACTTGTTTGGGGTGTGTTGTTTTTATATGCTAAATATATTGCATGAAGTGAATAACACTTAAAAGTTGTTATTCTGAGTGACTTCTTTGCTTTAATCTAGTGTAAATGCACATTCCAAGGTTGGCACCATTGCCATAAACATAAACAGAAGCACGAATTCAGCTTCCAATATCTGTTTACCTGGAGTTGTTTACTGACGTAGTGGCTAGCCGCATTCCTACCAAGGACCTCAAGGTGATGAACAAACAGTATGAAACCAACACCTTTCTGTCCTTTTGTTTTGCCAATATAGTATACTGCCATTTGTTTTTTCTAGTATGTTTTCTCCCATTTTTCTTACCTCGCTCAGCCCCAATATACTAAATTTCATTTGTGTTAGAGCATTGTCCAGTTCAGTTTCTTTTTCTGTGGTTCTCAGTGTTCTAACATTTAAAGTACTCAGGTAAAATTTATTAATTGTATTCTTCTTCTTTGGTTTCCTGCGGTCTCCACTTCGTTCCCATGCTTGTTTTTTGCTTCCCTGTTTTTGTAGTATTCCCATTTTCCATTTATTTGGATTTTTCTCACCTAGTAGGTATTAACTTGTTAGTTATTTAAAACACCACATCCTGAGTTCAGTTGAACAAATCATGTCATGTCAAATCGTCAACTTGCAAAAACATGAGAACCACCCACCTTGAGATGGTGACGGTGCATGTGTTGATATCTGATCTAGGCGACAAATCAACTAATATGGCAAATGAAATATTCGTTTTTGTGTTTTGTTCCCTTTAATGCTGAGTCAACTTAAATAGAATTGGCTTAACTTGCACCCCTAACATAGCAATTTAGAGAGGCAACAAAATAACATTTTAACCCCATTTTTTCAGCACCTGACGGAAGAAGAGAAATTGTATGCGTTGCTTCAACAGGATTCCACTTCTGTTCATACTGCAGAAGAGTATGAATGAAATTAGGGAAGTGTCTCCAGATAGAGCAATTAAGAGTGGAAGTATGGCCCTCTGGTTTCCCAAATCTTACTGTATATGATTTTTACTTGTAAAAGCAATGACTATGGTAGACAGTACCAACCTTATAACATTTAAGTTTGAACTTTCATAATCCTATGTTGTTTAGATTTGTTTGGCAGACATCAATAGTGAATGCTCTCAGCAAATTTGTCAAGCATAGAACTCATCTGCACTCAGAAATTCAACATGCCATCTCAAAAATTTCAAAGAAATACAAGCATTTTTATCAACCTTTGGTCCAAACAAATTCAAATTAGTTTGGATTTTCATTTAGCATTTGTCATACATACCTGTTAACCTTTCCATCAATTCTGTCGTAGCCATTGGGATGATAGGTTGTGGTTTCTCAGGCAGTGGTTTCTCAGGCAGAACTTCTCCTGAAGGCGATTTTCCCTGGAGTCGTAACGACTTTTCACGAGGTGGCGGATACACCACCTTTCTGAAGAAAGAGGATTAACTTTAAGCCAAACTGAATTTTGCAACAGCCCTTAGGAAATAAAACTAATAAAGCACTACTAACATCCACCAAAAAGTTGAAGCACCACCATTAGAAAAAACTGACAATTGAAGATTGATTACTAACATTTTGAACTTATAAAATACAAACTTAAAACTAAACAAGGAAAAAATATGAACAATGTTGAAACAAATTAACAGACAATCTGCAATTTCAAAAGTGTAAAGGTCAAAGGAAATGAAATAGAAAGATTCAAAATATGTGAATGCAGGAGCAGTAAACACAAATTAGTAGGAGAAAAACAGCTCGGCGGTAAATACTGAACTGGCGTGGTTGAGTTGATTAATAACACTACACAACACTTATATTTTAACTGGAACATGTTTCGGAGGCTGACTTTCCATTATCAACCAGACATTGACCTAATGGAGTGCCCAGGATTGAGGAAAGCTGTACCAGATGGGAAGATGCATAATTTATATTGGCTGGCTAGGGAAAATTTGATTGATCAAAATCCTTCACATTAGATCAACATAACCTCCAATTATTTATACTTCAACAGAACTTACTACCTTTTGACAGGATTCTTGTTTGGCACTTTATATCTCTTGTTCACCAATGCTGTTGCTTCTTGAAGATCCTGCTTTGCTTCCTCAATCCCCAACTCTCTGTAAACATACAGAACTTCGTTAGTACAGATATAACTGCAATTAGATATTGTTACTACATTCCCATGGGGAATTGATTAAACTACTCATCTGAATCTGGTCCCAAAAACTCTCAAAGGAATCTTAAATACTTCAAATAGGGTTACTTGAAATGTTGCAAGTGCACACAATTTCCAAGATTTATAGTAACACTATTTGGACTGTGCTTGAATTAAGTAACCCATGAATTCTGATAGTTCCCACACACATTAATTCATGCTGAGAGAATTGCCAAAACTCACAAGTTATGTTAATTCAAGTATAATGTATGAAGGCTCAGCAGAATCGTATCAGCACATAAAGCACAAGTGTTGGATTTCCAGCCAACACACTAAATTTTCTTAACACCTAATTCAACTTTATGCCAATACATGGCTAGTATGAAATAATTATAAAGCTGGAGCCACTTGATCAAGATCGCACAGCTGGCAACCTGAGAAGCTCTTTAACTGTCAAACTTGAAATACATATGCTAAAAGGTTGAACAGAACTGAGCTATAGTCATGGAAATACCATATTAGAACAAAAAGAAATAGCCAATAGTTTTAACAAAAAAATTAAACGAGATCCTCGTGATTATCTGTGGGGAATGCTTTAAGCTTACGCAACAGATCTCCACATGAATGACAAATCAGAATAGAGTTTTGGGTATGCATTTTTTAAAATAACAGGAAGTAATGGAAACAGGCTGCACAGTGTTTTTCCACTGGGCATGTGGAAATATAATGGACTGCTGTGCAAACAAAGTCAAGCTGCTGAAGCGTTTTGTTTTGCAGTATTGAATTGACTGTGAGTAGTTCAATTATTAAGGAGTGACTATTATTTTGTCCTGTACTTAGTCACAAAGTGTATTATGGCACAGCATATGTTTTCTACTGCACAGTGTGTATTTATTTATGACTCGTATGTGTTAAGTCAAGTCAACTCACCAAATGAAGGTACGATTTGCAGAAAGATTTCCAGCATGTTTTAGGACAGAATTATTAGTGGAGATTTGTGCCCCCCTGAGTCCCCCACCCAAACCCCTTACAATTTCTATCTCTGGGGTAACTTGAAACAAAGTGTACCAGACAAACCTACACACCCTGGAAGAATTAAAACAAAATATCTGCCAGGAAATTGCCAGCATTTCTCAGCGTAAATTACGGCTAGTGATGGATAGTTTCCTAAAGAGGTGCCAAAAATGCATGGACGACGGTGCCCAGTTTCAGCATCTCCTTTCATAAAGTTGGTAAGTAAAGCCTTTAAAAGTAGTTTTAAAAATGTTGTATGGTTTCATTTGTGCCTTTCTACAATAGTGACAGATGGCAATGAGTGCAGAGGAGTGGAAAGGCAGAACACTCCACAGCCTGTTTGGGAGTTTTTGTGCTCCCCGTATTTTTGTGTTACTATGATTTTCCACAGGTGCCAGGCTTGTATAGACAGAGGAGCATCATTTCATACACTTATAACAAAAGGTAAGCTTAAATAATCACATTATTTTGCCTTCTTAGCTTTACCTTGGAGAAATGGCAGACTAAACTACCACTGTGCACGAATGGATTCTTAGAGCAGTGTCAATGAAGTGGTAAGCTGCCAGTCGCGTAATTCACAAGAAACTCTGGATTTTCATTGATTTTATAAACATCTAGAGCTGAGGTATTCAATGTTTGTGTAATAAGGATAGCATGAAATGTTATAAATAGTAATAACAATACTTATTGTCAAAAGATTTGCTGACAAATTTCTGACAATGTCCAAGTTACAGTTTTAAATTTACTGAGTAATTTATATAAAATACATTGAAAAATTATTTATACTTCATCTAGGTTGTATAAACATCTGTTGGTAAGGTACATTTTTAGTTTTTTTTAAATTTGGATCCTGTTAGGAGTTTAAGAACATTTGGGAGTTTCTTGGGTAAAATTAAGCCCTGAGTATTAATATTTTTGTCTGATATTTTCTTACTAAAATCTCTAAAATAATCAGTATTATGTCTAGTATAATGATGGTGGATATCATTCTTTTCACTCCATTTTCTACTGCAAGTAACAGGTGATCCAAGAGACTCTGAACGGGCTGCGTGGTGTTTTGCCTGTATGCACCCATGACTGCAACTGCCACGGTCATAGGACAGCATAGATGAAACCATACAACATTTTTAAAACTACTTTTAAAGGCTTTACTTACGAATGTTACTAAAGGAGATGCTGAAACTCGCCACCGACATTGTCCATACATTTTTGGCACCTTTTTAAGAAACTATCCATCACTCACTGTAGCTCACGTTGAGAAATACTGGCAGTTTCCTGGTGCATATTGTGTTTTAATTCTTCCAGGGTGTGTGATTTTTGTCTTGTACACTTATGCTTTAAGTTACCCCAGAGATACAAATCGCAGGGGGCCACAAATCTCTACTAATAATTTTGTTGTGAAACACTACCAATTGTTTTCATCGAAAGATTGGTTGAATGAACTGTTGCAGAGTCCTGTTGAAGAAAGGCAAAATCACGCTCCCTGTTGGTTAATTCTATAAAAAAGGGGGCAAAATTGTATTCATGTGGTGCTGATTTTTTAAGAAATTTACACTTTGCGTTGAGCAATGAGATTCTCTTTTCTATCCCAGGTCGTGGTACAGGGTGAAATGAACAAACTCAGGATGTAACTTCACTATATCACTTTTATTTACACTCTTTTCGTAGATTATTACACTCGTTACAATTAGATTATCTTTTGTTGCGCCTGTATATACTTTCTTGACAGTCTTTTTACTTTATTAGATATCTTAAACCCACATCTACGCACGTTACAAAAACGTGTCTTCACTTTCTGAGCTCAGAGATGCTACTAACTAAAAAATTGGTGCCTCTTTACATGTTTTTGTATTCATGTGCATATGCACTCATTTCTGCTGCGAAGTACACTTTGAAATTCTCCTACGCTAAATAGTTCCTGTAATGCTAGGGAAGCGATCTTTATCCTCCCTACACTTTTAACATTAAATATATATGGTTCTTATATTTATACATATTAAATTCGAACATGCAAATTAACATTTACGACATTTTTAAACAACTCTTATTAGCAACAATTGAAAAAAAAATAGCAATACGTTTTCATTACTCAACTAATCCTTACCAACATAAATAAATTACATTTGCAACAAACATTTACATAAATGCTTTCCTTTCGGGGTCTAACCATATATATGCATGTATGGGCGACAACTGTTGACTCGAAAATATTAGGCCTATAGCACTTTCTCTTTTTATGGCGCACGATGCAACAATTTTTTCATCATGAAGAGGTATTTCATGAACAATATTAAGTTTCTTAGAGCTCTAATAATGATTATTTTGTGTACCCACATATACATGAAGGTTGAACCATGCCTCATCCGTGAAAAATATTAAATGTGGATCAATTTCACCATTGCATGCACTATGGAGAACCCACTCACAAAATGTGCGTCTAATTACAGGATCACCTGGTTGAAGAGTATGTGCCACAGCTATTTTATATGGTATTAACTTCAGCAATTCAGTAGCTTTTTGCAAAGATTCATAAGAAATGCCTGCCTGTTGCGAAAGACGCCTAAGCGATTTTTGGGGAGAATTCTCCAAACGATGACCGATGTCGTCTAATGTTTCTTCAGTAAGAAACGTATGCCATCTTTTAGTTTTTAGCATGAACACTTCCTGTGGCCTGAAATTTATTGCAAAGTTCATGGATTACTGTATAGCCTGGAACTTTTGTACCTGGAAATCTTTCTGCAAATCGTGCTTTTACTTGGCGAGCTGCGCAGTAGAAAACAAATGCTGAGCCATAAATCACTTTGTAACTAAGTTCAGGACTAAATAATAAAGCACACTGGTAATTACTCAACCAAACGATATCAGTCAGCTTAATACCACACTTTCAGAGCAGAGAAAAACAAGTCAACCGCGTGACCTTGTGTACAGCAGCTGTATGTTATGTTTCCGCGTGAGCAGTGGAAAAACACTGACCCAATGGTTGATGACGGGATTGAACGGTGCTGAAAACGTTTCCAGTTTTTAAAACATTTTAAAGTAAAGGTGAGTGTAAACAAAGTGACTAAAAATGATCTCAAACACCTGATATATTTGAGAGGTAGAATTGGAACTGAAAAATTCAATGGCACAGCTGGGATTTGAACCAGACCCTCCACTTCCAGACAGCTGCTCTAACCATTAAGCTACTGTGACAACCTGCCAGAATGACATTGAATTCTTCAACCAATCTGGCATTCTGGCAGGCTGTCACAGTAGCTTAATGGTTAGAGCAACCACCTGGTAAGCAGAGCGCCTGTTGATACCGAAATTTAGATTTCCGATCGAATGGGCTTTTGAAAAAGACACGTTTTAATTTAATTGCCGGATGTGAGATTTGCGATAAGTGTTAAGTAATAACATAAATAGATAATAGAGCAGAAAGTGTTGTAAGGTGAGCAAGATATGAGTAAATAATAGTCGTTAAAGTTGTAGGATAAACACATTATTGGTTTGAAATTAGCGAGTCATGACGTCATACCACATAGTTTAAATACACGTTCGAAAGTCAAGTCTACTAACCTTAAAAGTCGCGCGATATATTTAATAAAATATAAAGTAAACATCGTTTAATCCTAAAAAGGTAATTATATATTCGAAATTCATAAAAGAACATGTTATAATAGAAAGGGACATTTCTAAATTGCGGGAAAAGGAAATAGCATTTTGGATACGAGGCTTTCTTGGATGACGTCATGACATTCAAATTGGAAGAGAACGGTCTTCTTAGCGTGGGTAAGCTAGAAAGCGTCACTACTCAACCAGAGACCAGTACGGCAGGTCGTGCTGCGCGGATGTGAGTGCGATTCCTCTACAGATACAAATATTTTCGGCATAGCTCCTGAAAATATTTAAAATGAAATAAATGATATGCAAAGTTGTTCTTGGGTTGTCCATTACACTTACGCAAACCCGAGATAAAGAGATCTCTTGCAGAACTAGCCGGAGCGAAACACATCAAAGGGCTACACCACGTCACCAACGACATTTAAGTATCAACGGTGAAACATCAAGAAGCGAGCAACAACTTATAGCTTCAAATTGGCATCCCAACGTGTGGCGTCGAAAGAATGGACCAACCCCAAGACGACCAGATCAGCATCGAGCCAGCAGACAAGAAGGTGCCCAGCGTGTCAACATCTGTGAAGCGTGTAGTGAACAAGTTTAAGTGCAGTTAAAGTGAAATAGTGAAAATATTGAAAATTTTGGTGAGTAGAAAAACACATGTAAATAGCTTAGAAATGGAAGAATATAGTCAGAATGTAATTGGTAGCAGAATATGCCAAGAATTAGAAGATCAGAACGTTAGAGAAACACCTAGAGGTAGTTCAGAAATGTTTAGTAGTAATTCAGAAAGGCCAGCATTTATGTCAGAAATAGAGAATATGTTTCAAAAGATAATGGAAAAGATGAGTACAGAGTTAAGTCGAAAAATAGATGAAACTAGTAAAGAATTAAGAACAGTGGAAAAGATGAGTACAGAGTTAAGTAAAAAGATAGATGAAAATAGTAAAGAATTAAGAACAGTGAAAAAGATGAGTACAGAGTTAAGTCAAAAGATGAGTACAGAGTTAAGTCAAAAGATAGATGAAACTAGTATAGAGTTAGGACAGAAATTAGAGAAGGGACAACAGGAATTGGGAATGCAATTGGAGAATCAGAAGAGAGCTTTAGAAACCTTTAGGGAAGAAGTTAGGGAGGAAATTAATAAAGTTAGTAGTGAAGTAAAAGAAAATAGAGAACAGGTAGAACAGGTTAAGGGAGAATTAGAGACAATAAGGCAAGAAGTAAAGAATTCTGAAAAGAAATTAGGTCAACAAGTGAGTGAAAAATTAGATAAAGAAAGGGAAAAAGTAACATATAGATTAGACAAACAAAGGGAAGAAATTAGAGAAGAGTTACAGGGGTGTAAAGTTAGAATAGAAAGATCTGATGTAGAAAGTGAAAGGCAGGCTAGAAATTTGGAGGATGTTACAGACCAAATAAAAGGGGTAGTAACAGAAATTACTCAGGTAAAAGAGGCCTTAGAAAATTTGAAATTAAATGAAAATGCATGTAATCACAACAATCTTAGTAATGAAGTTGCAAGAAACGAGGCAATACCAGGTGTATCAGCTGACATTTCGATGCAAAATAGGGGTAACAGTAATTCCCATTCTGATCTCGGAAATAGCTCAGGGATAGGTGACAATTCAAATTTACATTGGCCTAACCATGTATTAAATGAAATGACACCTCCAGTTTTTGAAAATGAAGATTCAGATGATCCTAAAGCCTTTTTAGAAGGGTTACAAGAGTACTTCACGGTGAAACGTATACCAGAGGAGTACAAGATGGTGATAGTAAGAAAATGCCTAAAGGGTAATGCTGCTAATTGGCTAGGCCTTTCTATGGGTAACAATAATGATTACAGGACCTTTAGGAACATCTTTTTAACCAGATATTGGGGAGCTAGTAGGCAGGCTAATATTAGAGTTGAATTAAGCAATGGAAAATTTAATCCTAGATCGGAGGAATCTATGGTCAACTATTTTATGAGAATAGCGAGAAAATCGAAGATGTTGGATCCTCCCTTGGATGAAAAAGATCTAATAAATATAGTTACTCCACATTTTCCGGAAACGCTTCAACACTACCTAATCATAGCCCGACCCGATAGCATTGCAGCTATGATCGAATTATTATCAGCCTTAGAAGTCAATAAGCCAAAACACGCATTTGGAAATAAATATGAAGGAAAAGAAACTGTCAATTCTTTCGGGCAAGGGGCACAGTATTATCAGAATAGAAGTGAGATTAGGGAAAGATATAAAGGACCAGTACCAAGGATGGAATCATTCCGGTGGGAAAATCAAGGTAGATATAACCAGGAAGGGCGTCATCAAAATAGAAATGGTAATCAAAGGGGAAGAAATATAAGGGTGAATTATATGAATACAAATAGATTTGATCGAGGTAGACGGGGACGTTATTTTGGACATAGTAGAAATTCAAATGATGGGTATTGGACAAACGGAGATAATGAGTTTAGACCGAGGTCACCAAGACAGGAAGAAAGGTATTCTAATGGACGAAATTCCCCCGAAAATGCGGAAATGGTTGAGGCCATTAACACGGTCAAAAACATGGTAGGAAGTAACCCCGATTTAATGCAGGAAAACAGAAGTAACAATTTGGGAAATAGTACAGAAGCAATACATAAAAATCAGGGAAACGCCAGACCCGGTCAAACGCGCCTTCAGTGAGAACTGGGTATCCTAGTAATGATTGTGATAAGTACTCGGAAATAAATAGTCCTGGAAGGCAAATGATGATACAAAAGAAAAGAGAATGTAAAAATAGAATCGACGAAAACGAAAAAGTAGGAGATCCACCTAAAATCAAAATTGGAGTAAATGGAAAACAATACAATGCAATTATAGATACGGGATCAAATAGCACAGTATGCTCACAAAATTTTTATGATAATTTACAAAGTAGTGGTTTTAAAGTAATGTCTTTACCAGTTAATGGGATATATTGCTCGCTAGCTGTGGGAAAACGAAAAGAGAGAGTAAAATTTCAAGCAATGATAAATATTGAAATAAATGGGAGAATACTTGGAATTTTATTTCTGATTGTAGGAAGACTTGTGACAGATATTATAATAGGTTGTGATTGTCTTTATGCCTGGGAAGCTGTGGTGAATTTTAAAAACATGATTGTAGAAATGAAAGTTAA
Source organism: Tenodera sinensis (assembly GCA_030765045.1). NCBI lineage: Eukaryota > Metazoa > Arthropoda > Insecta > Mantodea > Mantidae > Tenodera > Tenodera sinensis. The sequence continues at coordinate 40,516,404 of CM060973.1, forward strand.
AGATGAGACCATTATAGTGCCTTTTGTGGAAGATAGTAGTTCAGAAACTATTGTAAGAGAAAAAGAGGAAGAAGAAATCCAAGGGGATACATTCTTTGTAGAATATGTTAAAGTAGGAGCTATGGAATTAACTGAAGTAAATGTCAAAGAGTACAGTGTCGATAATAAAGAAAATGTAGAATGGGATAAAAATGATTTCATAGACAATTTGAGGGTTTCTGATGCAACTAGGTACTATGATAGGGAGAGTAGTGAAGACTTAGAAGAATTGTTGAGAAAAAAAGTAACTCAGGCTGATCAACTAAATGAACAACAGAGGGATAAATTGTTTGAAATATTAATCCGAAATAAAGAAGTATTCTCTGAGAAACCTGGTAAATGTAATATTTATACTCATTCGTTTGAGATGATACCCATCAAACCTTTTACACATAAAGCAAGAGCTATCCCTAGTACAATAAGAGAAGAGGTAGATGCAGTTATAAAGTCAATGTTAGAAGATGAGGTTATTGAGATTTCGAATTCAGAATTTGTGAATCCCCTATGTATTGTAAATAAGGCCAATGGAAAGATTAGGGTGACATTAGACGCGAGAAAACTAAATCAACATTGTAAACCTGATAGATTTAGACCAGAAAGTGTAGAGGTAATATTGAACAAATTGCAGAAGGGCAAAATTTTTTCTACTCTAGATCTTACAGCATCTTTTTGGCAGATCCCACTTAGAGAAGATTTAAGAAAATATACAGCGTTTTTACATTCAGGAATATTATATCAGTTTCGAGTTTGCGCCTTTGGTATGAATACCAGTGGTAGTGCACTATTAAGAGCTTTGTATGAAATTTTTGGAGAAACCATAAAGAAATTTGTAGCTCAGTATGTGGATGATTTTGTGATTTTTTCAGAAAATATAGAGGATCATTTAAATCATATCAATTATGTGCTTAGTCAGTTAAAGAAAGCAAACATGACAATAAAGCCAAGTAAAACTGCATTCTTTGTGAAACAGACAGAATTTTTAGGTTATGTTATTTCAAATGAGGGAATCAGGCCTAATCCCGACAGAATTGAAAGCATAAATAAAATACCAGCTCCTAAAAATATAAAACAATTGAGAAGATTTCTTGGTATTCTAAATTATCAGTCAAGATTTATCCTGGAATATGCAACCGTAGTAGCCCCATTAAGACAACTTTTGAGAAAAGATGTAAAATGGCAATGGTCATCAGTAGAACAAGAATCTTTCGAAAAGGTAAAAACATTGTTTGCAGCGTCAATTTTATTGGAAAAACCTAGGGAAGATCTCCCCTACATAATTTATACAGATGCTTCAGGACTTGGTTATGGTAGTGTCATATTACAAAAAGATGAGGAAGGAAAAGATCACCTCATTGCTGTAGCTTCAAGGGGGCTTTCAAGGACTGAATCACAGGCTTGCACTACAGAAAAAGAGATAGCAGCTATTTACTTTGCACTTGTAAAATTTAAGCAATATGTATATAACAACCCAGTAATAGTTTACACAGATCATGTTAGTTTGGCATTTATGAACTCTTGCAAACTCACAAGCACACGTATTTCTAGATATATACATGAGATCACATCCCATAACATAGAAATCAAACACATAGCAGGAAGTCAAAATATTTTTAGTGATTTGTTATCAAGGATGAAAACCAATTATACAATACCAGATACAATTAGTGACAACAAACATGATGTAACCATACTATATTTGAAAACCTTAGAAGGGACTCAATTAGCTAAAGAATTTCGAAATTTGGAACAATTACAGACAGAGGACGATGAACTTAAGAAATTGAGAGAAAAGGCACAACCAATCACAGAAAATCTAAAAGATAATATAGGTATTTATGAGGGAAAAATCTATAAATTTCATGGAAGAATTGAACCTAAATGGAAAGTAATGGTACCAAAAGCTTTACAAGAGAAACTTATACTTGCTTATCACAAAACACTAGCTCATACAGGTAGTGAAAAGCTAATCATGGTAATTAGTGACCATTTTTATATAAAACATTTGGCAAAGAAAGTGAGAAAAATATGTTCAAGCTGTGATTTATGTCAAAGGGCCAAACCATTTAATATCAAATTTGATATAGAACCTCAGACAATCATAAGAGAAGGGAAAAATGTACTAGTTACTGCTGATGCACATGGGGAGCTACCAGTAGGACAATTTGGATGTAGATATATGTTTGTTCTTCATGATGTTTTTAGTAAATTTATTAAAATTTATCCTGTTAGGAATATCAGCAGCAAAACATGTGTAGGAAAGATAATAAAAGATTATGTGCCTAAATATGGCAAGATTCAGGCAATCTTAACAGATAATGCTACAGTTCATCGGAGCAAAATCTTTAAAGAAACCCTAGAAAATCATGAGATAAAGTTATATCATTGTTCCTCATACTTTCCATCAGGGAATCCAACAGAACGTGTCCTCCGAGATATAGGAATTTATTTACGTGTACTTACACATCATAATCACAAGGATTGGGTGAAATATTGTCCATTGATAGAAAAGATTATCAATCACACCATTAATGTAACTACTGGGTTTGCACCAATAAAATTAATGTTAGGAATTGAACCAGAACCAATATTGATCGGGGTACCAAAAACACTGAAAATTAATGACATTCAGTTAAGTGAGGAAGAAAGAGCGAAAATTGCTTTTGAACGAATCAAGAAAAAGGCAGAGAAGCGAAAATTAAAGAAAAAGAGTAGAAAACATAAATGGGAACCTAAGATAGGCGATTGGGTACTAGTTAAAGACCATAAGTTATCAAGTGCCTTGAGAGGTAGGAACAAAAGGATGGAATTGTTATATAAAGGTCCTGCAGAAATTATATCAAAATTTGGTTATCATACCTATGAATTAAGAGATGTTAAAAATGAAAAATGTCTGGGAAGATGGCATAAACAACTCCTTCGACCATACAAGAAACCGTGTGGTGCCTTGGAACCTTGATTTAATGTAAAAGAAAAATTGGAAGTGTCATTTGTCTATTGGTGCCCAATCAGCTTTGAGATAAAATGTAAATGTTAGCTTACTTGAAAATCATATATTGGTCAGGTACTTACATATTCATGAAAAATGCAGAATGTGAATTGCTATCTACTACAAAGAGCTTAAAAATATATTGTATAGAGCTCACAATAACAGCTTCAGAAAGATTGTTAAAATGTTCATCTCCGCATAGAGAGAAAACAGAATATTTACTTTGTAAACATTTGTTAAAATATTTAGATGTATAGATAGTTATCACAGAAAGACAAAGAAAGAACTTGTCTAAAGAGTGTAATGGATTTATATAAATATATGTACATTTTGGTGCTTAAAGGATATAGTACAGATATGTGTTACAATAACAAAAGTGAAAAATCACAGTGCAAGTGATAGTGAGAGCGAAGTGAGCAAACATGAACTAAAAGAAGGAAGTATAAAGAAAGACTCTTGAAATTTAACCTTTATATAAAAGCTTCACAGAAGAAACCATAACATATTGTAATTAGTATTTAAGGATTAATGTTAAGTCAAGTGTATAATTGTTTGTCATGTTAAAAAGATTAATGAGAAAATGTGTTAATAACCAATTTCAAAAACAGTGTAATTGAAAATTGTATATAATGGGAGTGTTGCCGATTATTCAAAATACAGGAGTAATTTTTAATTTTTCTTTCGGGCAAGACATTTACATTATTTTATTATGAAATAATAAAATAATATAAATGGGGGCATTTGATACCGAAATTTAGATTTCCGATCGAATGGGCTTTTGAAAAAGACACGTTTTAATTTAATTGCCGGATGTGAGATTTGCGATAAGTGTTAAGTAATAACATAAATAGATAATAGAGCAGAAAGTGTTGTAAGGTGAGCAAGATATGAGTAAATAATAGTCGTTAAAGTTGTAGGATAAACACATTATTGGTTTGAAATTAGCGAGTCATGACGTCATACCACATAGTTTAAATACACGTTCGAAAGTCAAGTCTACTAACCTTAAAAGTCGAGCGATATATTTAATAAAATATAAAGTAAACATCGTTTAATCCTAAAAATGTAATTATATATTCGAAATTCATAAAAGAACATGTTATAATAGAAAGGGACATTTCTAAATTGCGGGAAAAGGAAATAGCATTTTGGATACGAGGCTTTCTTGGATGACGTCATGACATTCAAATTGGAAGAGAACGGTCTTCTTAGCGTGGGTAAGCTAGAAAGCGTCACTACTCAACCAGAGACCAGTACGGCAGGTCGTGCTGCGCGGATGTGAGTGCGATTCCTCTACAGATACAAATATTTTTGGCATAGCTCCTGAAAATATTTAAAATGAAATAAATGATATCCAAAGTTGTTCTTGGGTTGTCCATTACACTTACGCAAACCCGAGATAAAGAGATCTCTTGCAGAACTAGCCGGAGCGAAACACATCAAAGGGCTACACCACGTCACCAACGACATTTAAGTATCAACGGTGAAACATCAAGAAGCGAGCAACAACTTATAGCTTCACTGTGGTTCAAATCTCAGCTGTGGCACTGAATTTTTCAGTTCCAATTTTACCTCTCAAACATTGCCCACACATGACTAGTGTGTTTAAAAACACCAACAGTAAGTTTGTTGGCATAAATAAATAATTTCCTGACATGTTGTATATATAAAGTATAAAAAGAAAAGGACCCGTGACAGTAACTTGCAGTACACCACATTTTACCAGCTTACATTTTGACCGGAATAAGTGTATATTATTTCAGCTTTTGTGGTTGATCTCAGTTATCTGATATCTGCCTTCCAGGTATGAGGAGGTTAATAGCAAGTCCTCTAATTCCATAACACTCCCATATATTTAATAATGTTTCATGAATTTTGAGAGATGGAAAGAGTTCAAATGGTAAGGGTTTTCTCTCCAGTGAATTATATATACATTGTTACTAACCATTGTTGCCATTTAACTACCCCCACTCTTTACAGACTTCTAAAGGCACTCATCTTTTGCATTAATTTTTTCGAATTTTGCAAAATGAGTTCTAATTTTCATGTTTTTTTGCTCTATATGGCTTGTATTGTCACTTTAATTTTGTGATAATTTATGTTTATTCATGGTAAATGACACGGGGTGAATGTTTCCCTGCATTCTTTTTTTTTTTTTTTTCAAATTTTGTGAAATGAGATTGTTTTTTTTTTTTTAACTTTGGTGCGGTTTTTATTAATAACGGTTGTTACGTAGCAGCAGGAATAATGTTCTTATTGAATGATGAAATAGTGTGATAGCAGACGCTACTCTTATCTTCAGGGTCGATGGTTACAGAATGGAATGCATAAATCAACGTTCCTTTATCACAACATATTTATTCGTTAATTTACACTTTTAGCACCATATTAATTATTCAAAGACTTTACACAGGATAAAAGTTTGGTGAAAGTTCCATGTTCACACACTACCAAACACACGTCTGATCATCATGAGCATACAGACGCTAATGAAAAAAACTAGTCCTTTGGCGTCTTCCTGACGCAACACCGCCATTCTTTTGTATTCATCCGCGCAACAGTTCTCATTGGTTGAACACGAAGTGACAAGAAAACATTGGCTATCTTGAATATTGAAAAATAAGTCCCTGATACACCCAAATTAAAAGAATTAGAAATTTACACACTCTTACAAAAATATTTACATGAACGACCCTCCATTGGTCAATATTCTGTCTCAACTTGTATTTTATATATACACATATCTTGTTATATTTATTTTGTGGTAGCTGTATATTTTTTATGAAATGTACTGAATATACATTTTAATGTATTACAATTTAGAATGGAAGATGTTGAAGATGTGTAACATGGAAACTACAATGACTATAAAACAGTAATGTTACTTTAATTTTATTTCTTATTGGTAGCATAGTACTCTGATACGTTGAACATACGTATTACTGAATTATTACACATTTTTACTTTGCAAAAGATAACACAACACATGTTATAATATTGCTTTCTTTCATCAATCACCTTTGATCGTTAACAATTAAATTGTAATGCAAAAAATACCCCTCTGTATCGGTTGATGAAGCCATTACTTCACTATTTTTGTAATTTAAGAATTCACAATAATTAACTTAAAAGAAAACCGCTAGAATTTTGCATTTTTTTTGCAAAATCTAGCAATTTTGCTCTAATCTGCACTCATCACTAAACTTTGCTAAAATAATAATATTCATTTATTGATTAGCCACACATAATTCAGAAAGGTATTGGGAAATCGCTTTAATATATTTGTTGCTTTTATTGTTAATGCGAAAAAAAGAGTGCCCCTCCATATTTCCCTTTCACTAACAGACAGACAAATTCACATTCAATTTATTTACCTCATAAGCCTTTTGCGCTCTTCAATGTTCTTTCGTCTCTCTAGTTCATATTCAGTAAGCTCTTCCTCCTCCTCCTCCTCCTCTTCTTCTTGCTCTAGCTTAATTTCAGTTGGTTCCTCCTTCTTCACTTGCTGCATTCTTGCAACTTTGGTTCGTGTTCCTTCGTAAGATGAATCAGAAGAGCTCTCACTTGTAGGGCTATCTGGGAACAGCTTATCTAATGCATAATTTATGGGCTGCAACATAAAATGCATGTGTTAAATACATTTAAGACAAATTGTTCAACATGAGTAGGTTAGAGAAAGAAATCTAAATTGTAACAATGGTATTTGTCTGCTTATGTTATGTTATTCATTTAAATACTTCCTTAATGTCAAGGGAACACATGCCCAAAAATGCAAAAAAATAGGACACTCAAAATGTAAAAGATAAAATGGTAAAATGTCACACCATGAAAAAATCTATAATGCTCCAAAAACTAAAATTCAACTTAGACTTGTGTTAAACAGGAATGTTCAAAGGCAACAAAGTTCTCCATCGCATGTAAATGGAAAACACACTGAGCACATTTGTGCTGTAATGCCAAAGGGCATTCCTCTATCAAGCTACCGAACATGACAAGGAATAGATGAACCTCAAGCACTGCTGGAATCTGCTACCAGCACGACGGATCAAGTAAAATGCGACAAACCACAGCACCGTATCTACAGAGACTGAGTCGTCACCTAGAATGGACCACAGACTAAAACCAGGCCAAGGGACTGGTGCACCGGAGCATGGCCAAACAGGTTGGAAAACATTGACCAATTAAGTGGAACAAATGCCTGATGCAGAAATGGTAATGTTGCCGAATACAGGCTTCCTGTTGTGCAATGTCGCTAAACCACACCAACTTGACATGAAGATACACACTGCTGGACAAAGAGGTTGGCAACTAGGAATCGGAGAGGAACATAAGTGCAATCTAAAACTGAGACAACGGAATAGAAGCACAACTAAACAGTGCAATAATGAAAATAGACTTAGCATAAGCAGAAAGAGTTTCAAGGTGAAGATTTCCTTTTTACTAATTCCCTTCAGCTGTTATTAATGGAAATCTGCATTTCAAATAACATAGAAATCACAAGTAATTTGCAACAATTATTTCTAATAAAATCCAAAGTTTAAAGCATTCCCTTTGTCAATCACCTGACACTTGTAACTCTTTTAAAACTTTGTATTAGTTTCATAAATTTACATTATGAGTAGGGACACAACTTTATGGTGAATAAAAACTGTGAATGTCAGTATAAAAAGAAGGCTCAAAGTAGGATAAAAGTGGCGAAATAACATACCAAATATTACTGTTATAATTTACATTTCAAATGTTTTATTTAGCAGGCCCATTGAAATAACAAGTAAGCATGGTTTCTAAGTTCCCTGCTGTAATATTGATTCTTTTATCTCACATGCATGCCAAAAAGCTCTTTCATAAGCAACATGAGAGTTCTAAATATTCATGGACTGGAGACATTTTAAAGCAAGTATTGGATAATCTTGTATTAATCTCATACAGCTTGTTCTACATTACTTTCCTGACAGTAAGACTTTCACTCTTTGCAGCTGCATCTGGAATTTAGCAAAATCATGAACATGTACATAATGAAAAAGCGGAATCCTTTTTATTCAGTTTCCCATAGAAAAATCTATTAGTGTAATTTTTAACTGAAGTAAAACAATGCTGTAACAGAATTAAAAACTTCATGTTCATGATCTTTTAAATGCAAATTAGTAAGCTTTACACTGCCTGCCGTGTTAAGATGCTTTATCCTTTTTCATATGTAATTTCGCGAGTAAATATCACAACATATTATTGTAAACTATAAATCAACCTTCATTTTGCTAGCTACATTAAAATTTGTGTTTCATCATGAGAGTAAACAGTAATTACGTGGATAATCACTATAAAATTAATTCTGGAACCTTTTTATTGAGTATTAACAAATTTTGTGTTATTGCCATCCACTAAAAATGTTTGTCTCTGCTTATGACATATACTCCAATTTAAGCTTATCTATGTGCTGCATAACTGCGTGAGCTTATAATTTCCTAGTTATTTCAGGTTATATGGTTTATGCCTCAAAGATGCAACTTTGCATTTCTTTTATAAATGTATGTTTACGAAATATATTCCCATTTAAGGTAACCTTAATACCAAACAAAGGCATGAGCTTATGATTTCATAGTTACTTCAGGTTATATGACTATGTGGTTAATCTTTTTATACACATGGCCAACTACACAATTCCAACATCGAACATCATGCAACTTATGTGCTACTACTGCTTGCTACTTTCATTTCTCATGCATTGACACCCTGCATTACGCCGTCCTTAAGTCGGTATTTGGCAACATTACCATAGCAATAAATGTCTAAGGCTATGTGTGTACCACAGGCAGATAAGAAGGTAGGGATACCAGTATTTAATAAAAGTAAACCAGACACATTGCAAACACCTGCTATAAGTAGGGACACAGTTTTATGGTGAATAAAAATTGTGAATATCGGTATAAAAAGAAGGCTCAAAGTGGGATAAAAGAGGTGAAATAAAATATAAAATATTATTGTTATAATTTACATTTCAAATGTTATATGTAGTGTGTTCATTGAAATAACAATAAGCATGGTTTCTAAGTTCCCTGCTGTAATACTTATTCTTTTATCTGACAGTACATTGTGCACTGAAAGAGCTCCTTCACAATCACCATTAGAAATTGAAATATAGGTACATAGACTGTGGTTATCAGCGTCCCATTTTACACTGGATATGAAAGACCACTTAATTACACTTAGTTTTGCTCAGAGGCCTCTCTGTCAAGCTTGTGGTTCTTTTACATGCGGTAAATCTATGACCCAGATCCACCAGCTTTACCTCTCTTCCAAAGGAAGCCATGCTAAGGAAGTTTTAGTTTTAATGGTACTATGGCATTCATTGTAGAAGACATTCTATATGATGTCTAATACCTAAGATTATACAACTAGTCAATCATAGTGTCTGCAAATTAATTGAAATATACAACAGTATATTCTGGCTAGGCTTCTGCAGCTCCAGCCCCCACAAGACCTAGGCTATGTCTTACCTTTGTATTTGTCTAAGGATGTATACTTCAATATGCGGAAGCATTCTGAATGCAAATGATTAAAATATATGGGTGTATACATTTAAATTTATGAAATCTTACTTCATTTCGCCTCCCCCCCCCCCCCCCCTCTGCCCCATTCTTAGATCATCTGGCTGTACCTGATGTTTCGGTTACATTTGTATTACTGTAAGGATGGCAGTGGATGATAGTGTATTTTTTATGTCGGAATGTGTGACATCAGAGTGTGGTATGAATTGTGTCGGTATTTAAGAGTACACAGAGTGCACAGCTTATGGTGGATTTGGTCAGCTTACTCATGAATATTCACAACTTTCTTAAAAAGGGACAGTGGAGGGGTTACAGGGTCCCAAAATGCTCTCTTTTCTTAAACTTGTGTTGCAGGCATTTTCATTGCTTTGCTCTACCATTCTTGCACTTTTTTTGGGGATGGGACAAATGCAAAGGCAGCTTTGACAATTATAATTTCAAAAGTGTCACAAATTGGACCAGGTAGTAAAGATAAAAGTAGTAAAAAATGTCCAAAATACTAAACAAGCATAATACCTTTCTTTTTCGAAATGTTAGCTCCATTTTGGATACATTTTCTTTGTCCATCAGTGATCTGACAATAGCTCTGTAATAGAGAAAAAAATATATATACATATATTAGAACTGAAGTGCACATTTGTAGTATACATGCCTGAAGTTCAGAGGACACAGCTCATATATTAGTATATCACTGCAGTCTTTAGAAGTTTGATAACTCAATCTGTTTAAACATTGCATTTCCATGTTGTTTACCTACTACTGCTCAGTCCCATGAAGTGAAACAAACATCAAGTTATTCATTCACAGCAGAATTATGTAAATGGCTCCCCACTTTTAAGTTGAACGAGATACCGGAATGCATGGATACTAGTGATAATTAAATGAGAATCAACCTTTTTCTTGAATTACATTATTAGTTGCAGCACGATAATAATTCAGTTACATTTAACATGCGAGGGAACTTAGGGAACCTATATTATGCAACACTTTACATTCAGTTCTTAGAAAACAAAGGGATACATTTCTAATTAAAGTTGGAGATCTTCAAACAAGGATTGCCGTTCTAAAGCTGATTATATAGTCAAACCTCCCTTGTTTAGAAGCTGTCAAATCTAAAATACTTACTATGCTGCAGCATAAATTCTTCAACAATTAAACATGTGTAATCACGATACTTCCACCGTTAAATGCGCGGTAAAAGATAAAAGCATTGCCAACGTAACAGTTAAACATCAATGTGGGCAACAAACGAGTGTGCAGCACAGAATATATAACTTGGCAAAGCTAAAGACATAGAAGAATTAAAGTTTGTTCCAACCAGCGGTTCTGAACGCGTTCCGAAATTATACCAATATTTTCTTATGTACATACACCATTCAATTATGCTTTCAGCACTACTTCGCAATTTTGTACTGTGGGATCACCAGTTGATCAACTTATTCTGTGACCGTTAAACTGTGATTCTGAATAACTTGATTATAGCATGTTATGGTTCACTTGAATCACTTATCAAGCATAAAATAAAATATGTCCGCAGGGTAAAGTGTTGAACGTGAACCATAACAAACTTAGAGCATGTCAGCATGACATCAGCTGTCTGGTTTCCAGTCCACAGCGCGCATAGAAATAGCTCGCGCCCGTTTAAGTACTACATAATTTGTAAGTGGCTCCTGCAAAATTTTACCAATGTATTAAAATATTACACAAATAAGCGGCAAACAATTTCACACAAAATTGATTGAAAATAAACAGCAGTAATCAGAGACGAAAAATTAAGTCCATACGTCGCTATTTCCTGCTGGAATTAATCTATAACTTTGGAGTTGAAACCAGCAATGCACTCCGATCAAATGTGTGGTTTATATGTTTTAGATTTTCGCTGTTTCTTTATTAATCATTAATATGTCCTAAATCTTACCTCCCGATGGACCCCACGCATCGCTATTCCTGAAAAACAAACATGAAAAGCAAAACAATGCGAATAATGTGAATATCATACACGTAAATCCAAAACTGTTTTATTCGTTTTCATACCACATTTCGCCCTATACTTGCTTTTGTACTACTATCTATAGATATTTTACTTATATTCAAATTTGCAGGTCTAACTCTTCAATTCTCACTTTCTCCTCCAAAGATCTGCTTAAAAAAAGAGTGTATTTAGCCGATCATCTACGGAATTTATCATGCTGCTGGCACAACACCACAGAACATCACAATCAGTAGCAGCTCATGGACATTGAATAAAGGGGTGCTGCATACAAAAATTAAAAGAACTATTAACAATGCATCTTACCTTATTTGTAGATTAGTTCTACCCGCCTCTTCTTGTAGGTCGTGAACTTCTGAATCACCTTGTTATTCAAGTCATAGAATGTTGTTAACCGTAGACTTCTATAGCATAGCTAATGCGGTCAACCTCTCTTTTCCCTTCTCCTTCCTTCCGAGGTAGGATTTTACCGTTTTCAAATATGAGAAGCACCGTTCTGGTTCGGAAGTTGTCTATGGTATAGTGACAGCTATGCGCAATAATTTTACAACGTGTGACAACGAGGCTTGTAAGTTCTAAGATAGAAGAAACTGCAAGAATTGACAGCGCATTTCGATGTTTCTGAATTATGGTCTCTGGCACAATGCGGTGAGTTCCGTTTTCAGTCTGTCTTTCTCGAGCATTGGGAGAAGCTTCACACACATATTTAGGTCACTTTCAGGAAAAGTTTGATAATTTTCAAATTTGTCTTCATATAGAATAGAATATACTACTAGATGGTCTGTGAACTGGAACCGGGTGTTGGTTTGTGATGTAATGAGATCACACACTTCTTTCGCAGCTGCAACCCGTATCTGATTGTCATCAACTTTGCGGCGTTTGCTGGAGTTTTCGTCTTCGTATTCCTCTCTACTCACGTCTATATTGTTCCGTATAGTCTGTACGGCATGCCGAAACCTTGATATGCAGCCTTGTGCTTTAGAAACATCCAGGGTTGCCAATGTTTTTAAAGTAAAATTATCGTACCACCCACTAAAAATTATAGACTTGAATTTAAAATTATCGTACACCATAAACCAAATACTACAACAAAAATATCAACATAACTCTTATGAAAATGTAATAGTATTCATGTTTATGGAATCCACTTACTAGAATGATCACCTCAACCGGTATTACAACTTTAGTACTTAAGTTTCTCGTACTGTGCAACTGAAAGTTCATCTTCCTTAACTGTTTCAGTACTATACAAATTTGTTGAGTTAAACTTCAACATCTTCTCGGTGGCTTGCAGATTTTCGGACCTAATTTACAAAAAACTCTTTCACAAGAAGCTTTTCTGTGGTGCAACGAAATCACTGATAATTCAAACTTCGTCAGTTCTTTGAAATCAGTATTTCCACCAAGGTGATACGTGTGTTTAACAGCTTTCCAAAGACTGTCAGGTTCAGGCATGTTCTTTATTTCATACGGAATATCACTTATTTCGAGTTTTCTCCATTCATCATCAATTTTCTCTTCATTGAGATTACCAGATCTGGGCACACTGGCAACATGAGGATAAAGGGTAGGATTGGTAGGATCTGAAATGGTTACCTTAGAGGGGTGAGACAAGCCATGAGAGCAAAAGTGGTTTGTAATTTTATTAATCTCATTTCGCTGGTGTGACAAACCATTGAAAATTATATTCAGTATCGAACTATCATACATTCAAATTATCGTACTCCCCCATAATTATCGTACTGGTTGACAACCATGTGTACAAACATTAAAATTATCGTATACCCCCATAATTATCGTACTGATTGGTAACCATGTATACAAACATTAAAATTATCGTATGTCCCCATAATTATCGTATTGATTGGCAACCATGTATACAAACATTAAAATTATCGTATGCCCCCATAATTATCGTACGAGTTGGCAACCCTGGAAACATCTAACTGGCGATGTTGCAGTTAGTTGTATAAGATGTCTACACGAGGCATCAGTAAATGAAAAAAGGCGAGACAGAACTTGAATTCAGAATCTTCAATAAAACTTATCAGGGAACTTGTGTCATTTATTGTAATGTTGTTTGATGTTTCAGATTCCATTATGGTCTGTAAACATTTCAGTAATGGCTCTTTCTTCTTATAGACTACATTTACTATTCTTGGTTTAAAATTCCATCTTGTAGCCCCAGCGGACGGAATTCTCTTTGAAACACTGGATCTAATACAGACTGCCTATATGGAGATCGTGAGAAGAAAACAGGAATACTTGTCAAATTATCAAAAAGTATCCGTGCCCTTGTATTTTATTTAGCTGCTTTTTCCATTATCAAATTTAATTGATGGGCGTAGCATGCACAAAATACACATATTTGTAGCAGTCCCTGATTTTTGCTTGTAAGCTATTTAATACACTACTCATCAAAGCTGCTCCATCGTAACTCTGTCCAATCAGCTTATCTTTCTTGCTTTTAAAAATTACTTGTAACTGGGTAAGTATGCACTCCGATATTGAATTGGCATCTTGACCGGTTGGGTTGAAGAAACCGTAGAATCTCTGGACGACTTTTCCTTTTTTATTACAATAACGAAGAACGATCACAAGCTGAAATATTTCTGAGATGTCTGTGGTTTCATTGGCAAGAATAGAGACAAATTCAGTTTCTTCAATCACAGATAAAATTTCTTCCTCGAATACTTCCAACATACATTCAAGGAGCTCATTTTGAATAGCTTTTTACAAACCTTTGAAAGACGAAGAACTCTCCAAATGTGACTTAAACAACGAATCAATTTCACCCGTATATTTGATCAAATTGAGAAATATACCTTGATTGTCGGAATCTGCATTTTCATTATGTCCTCTAAATGCCAACTCATTGGTTTCAGAAAACTTAATACAATCGATAATTCTTGACAACACCTCTCGGTCTTCCTTAAATAACATTCATGCAATCTACAGTTTTCAAAGTCATTATGTAACTGCATTAGATACTCAAATTACAAAGAAGATAGACAAAACTGCAAGCAGCATGTTACTTAAATAAAACAGAATGTTAACATTGAGTTGACTCAGAATTATTAATCATTGTTTACACTGTTTTTCACACTCACCACGTCCTTGATGTTATATACCTACACAAAACATATACTGGATTACTGATATACAAATGCTGCTATTTGGAATAATTAGCTACCTGCTGAATTCAAAAGCTTTAGGGTGGAATTTTGCCTTTACTTTTACTGAAAACTTATAATTACTCACTTAGCAAAAATATATTACTCAGCACTTCATGACACTTCATTTTACAGCGGGAATCCACAACAGCATATGAAATATTAAAAATAGCACTGTAAATGAAATATATGAAATACATAACCTTAAATCAGCATCGTAAAGGAACTTTGCTATAGTCTACAGTTTCACATGCAGCAACATAACACATTTCTTCTAAACTACAGCTACACATTTAAATTACAAAGACAAAAGATAATGTATAAATACAAGCAGCATACTACTTACATGAAACAAACTGTTGGTGTTGCAGCTGTCACTAATTGAGTTCACTCGAAATTATTATCTTTCATTATTCACACTATTCACCATGTTACATATACACCGGCAACTGACACACATAACGCTTTAATTTATAGTAATTAAATACTGAATTTACAAGCTTTACGTTGCAGTTTAACCTTTGTTTTAACTGAAAGTTTCTCGTTTTTAATTTGCAACCGGGAATGCAACAGTTACGGGGCATTATGATGTTTAAGGTTAAGTACTATATCAATAATAACATACACTACTGGAACAGATTTTCTTCAATAACCTCGTCGGTCTGGGTGGCTCAGTTAGTTAGACGCTGGCCTACTGATCCCAAGGTCGCGGGTTCAAACCCGGCCCAGGCCGATGATTTTTAAGTGTTCTTTAAAACGACAGCTCCATGTCAGTAGATTTACTGGCATGTAAAAGAACTCCTGCGGGACAAAATTCCGGCACACCGGCGACGCTGATGTGATCCTAGCAATTGACAGCGTCGTTAAACAACAAAATAATTTAATTTAATTTTAATTTTCAATCACCTCTCACCACTGTAATCGTGACACAAATTGTATTTGCAAACAGATAAATTAACTACACTATTCGGCTAATGTAACCATAGTCTTAGATAGTACTCAATAAACATAAACACGTGGAGAGTACACGGCACAATCAACACGTTATTATATCTATTCCCGTTCCCTATACTGACCATATAAAAGTTTTTAAACACTCGCTTTGCTAATATGAAGACAAACTTACATAGGAATTATTATAACAAAAAATAGCTCAAAGGCATAGAAAACATTACGAAGGATAGCATGTGGAAAAACCTCAGAAATCACCACCAACTTCCGGGGCCATTTTTGTACAACTGGGGTCGGTCTGGTGGCTCAGTTGGTTAGACGCTGGCCTACTGATCCCAAGGTCGCAGGTTCAAATCCGACCCAGACCGATGATTTTTAAGTGTGCTTAAAAACGACAGCTCCATGTCAGTAGATTTACTGGCATGTAAAATAACTCCTGCGGGACAAAATTCCTGCACACCGGCGACGCTGATGTGATCCTGGCAATTGACAGTGTCGTTAAAGAACAAAATAAAATTGTACAACTGGGATGCCAGTGTCAGGTCCGTTATCCAGAGGGTCCTGGTGATAGGCGAGAGGTCTAACAGCTCCGCCAAGGGCTGCGCACTGCACTACGGGAAATGTCAAATCACACCATACACAAATGGTATGTAGGAAAACTGTTAGGTTTTCCGATGAGTTTAACTACGATAGTTGATACTGATTTATTTAGCTACGAAATCTACTGAAGGTAATTCTAGCATCACTACCTGGCAAAGCGACCAGGCGTATTGACCTTGAGTGTCAGCGCTCCGATCGCTTGTTATCTGTTTACTAGAACAGCGAAATACTATAATAACATCGTGCATAGTTAGTAATGCAATACAAATGGATATCTCACACCTGCCGATATATGACACGTTGCTGTCCTGAAGATATGATTGTATGTGAACAGAATGTATCCACATTGGCTTGCCGAGTATGTGCTGTGAGCTCGCGTAAACAACTCCACAGTTTCACATTCGTTCCGGTACGCCTCTGTGTTTGTCACCTAGTACGAACAATGATTATTCCAAAAGACCTTCAAACTTATCCCTATGTGCTTGTGAAGAGTGGCAGGGTTAGGAGACCCTAGGACCTACTTTCAAGCGCGAATCCTGTCATATCCTACTTTATTGCTATAAATGCTATATGTGTGTTATCTCATCATCACGCAAAATGGACAAACCGATTTCTATGAAAATTGGTATAGGTATGTACTACCTTTAAACATTGTTTCTTTCAATTAAATATTTAGCTAGTCATTTTTTAGCATGAATTTAATTATTAAGAAGTGGTAGTGGACCGGAACCGGGCCCCTTCCTATCGAATATAAATCCACGCCTGCCTACATTAATAATGATGGACCTATCCACGTGATAGCAAGACATGAAAAATACTTCGTCTAGAACAAGCGTAAACACATAAATAGAAATATGTCGTTGGACAAACTTCAGCCAGGAACTCCATTCGTTTTCAGAACCACAAAATTCCATAGTAAAACCATTACCAAAATATCAGACAGTTAAAATCAGAAGTAACTCTTGGCATTTTCAGCTGGATTTTTGGAGTATGTTTTTCTGTGATGAATGGACCACGTCAGACGTAAATGGATTTGTATATTTATGTGCATTTTTATTTATCAGCTTAGCAGTATTTTGATTTGGTGTTTTCTCATCAAAATGTATGTTTATAGACTTATAAAACCAAAGGTATTTAATTTATTTAATGCATTAGATCGGCAGTTATAATACGATCGACGTTAATCCACTCCTTTGTAACTTTATTCGTTTACCGCATATTTCTTGTTGTTAGTGGACATTTCTGTGTTTCAACCAATACACCTTTTAAATGTTCTTTCCATTCTTTTGTTTCTGTTTCTCATCAGGCCACAAGATGCAATTCAGAACACACATCGAGCTTCTTTCCTTAACATTCCAGTACCTCACAGGCTATCTGCAATTGTGAATGTTTCTAGGTATAGTTGTAAGAAAATCCACTTTAAAACCAGTGAAACCGTATCGGAAAACATTTATCGTGATGACGTAAAAATACGAGCGATTTTTAATAATTTTCATAAAAATTGTGAAAGTAACTTATACGAGTAGAAACAATTGTGTGATTGTAATATATTGTCTTAAACACGAATTTCAACAATATTCACTGTTGGGTATTTATTCAAGTAACATTGTATGTGACACCCAGAGTAACTCAATCTGTAGAATTGTTTCTCAGTGGTTTCGTAGATGCTGATGCTGCTGATTAATTTGCATTTTAGTTTCAGTAGTATTAGCAGAGGGCAGTAATAGAAAACATGTGTAGTTCACAGCTCTATCACTAGAGTGCTTATAATGTACTTGTTTTGGACAATGTGCATTAATATTGATGCGCAGAAAGAAAGTGGCCTTACTTTGTTGAAGTGAAGCTGTATTTGAGAATATCGGGTATACTAAAGATGTGCATCGAGAAATAAATTATTTTGCACGCAAAAGCTGAGCTAATAGTAGAAGTTTAGTGTCCAGGAATCGCACACAACTAATCGATTACGTCACCCATTAAATGTATCCTTGCGCGGGACTACCTGCCATCATCGAGATAGACGTAAGGTTGGAAGTAATATATTTGAAAATAAAATATTTAGTAATACGATATTGTTAACTGAGTGATCAAATAAGCACAATCGCAGTGTAGCCAAGGAAGTAATAACCGCGTTGGTTGGTCACAACATCTCTTTTTTTGCTGGGTGATAATAAAATTTGCCAAAATTCCGGTCCCTACAAGAAAACGAGAAGGCGCCTATCCCGGCAGGAACGAGGAAGGCAAGATGAATAACAAACGGAAAAACCGCTCAAATACTACAAGGTTAGCAAATTAATATGGTTATCATGCGAATCATCAGCTGTCTATGCTGGATATCATACGTCAGCTGTGGTGAAAGCAGAAAACATAGTTGGCACCCTGACCTCCATAAGCAGCTCTTATATCAATATGATGCTATTATTTCTATTTATGCACTTGGAAAATCCCAGTGCATTGACTTAAGTGGCTAAACAGAATGCATAGTTTGTGTCTTGTTGATGTAAATTTACATGAGGTGTGGTTTCCTTTCGCAGGTCACCACGCACCCGTCCTGATAGGAGTGTAACCGCGGATGGCATTTATCAGAATGCACATTTTATGCATGCAATTACTAGTCATGTAGGAAACACAGTTCAGGTAAGTTTTGTTTGAGGTGAGGTCGATTTTTAGGCAATTATAAGGTTGGTAAATTAGCGCTGTCGTAAGGAAAAGCCTATAGGAATTCAACCGAAGTTCGACACAGTGTTTATGTTCGTAATAGTATCATATCTTACCGAATGAAAGTATAATTGTACCATTAAGGGAACAATCGAGTGCTTTTTTTATGTAGGAAATGTTCTTTGTGATTTCACTTAATAGTTCGAAGTTGAAAATGCGAGTTATAATGTCTGACTTGCTTGTTCACCCTCGAGTTTGCAAGCAATTTGACGTGCTGAAGATAATTTAAGAATTTGTCTTGTTTTATTCGTAAGCAGGCAAAGTTATTTGTCATTTAGTTATTCATTTTTACATTTCACAAGCTCATTGCAATTGTTTCCCTATGCTGTCTGTTAATGTAGTACCATTAAGAGAAAGTGCTTAACTACTAAAGCTTATCGACAGTGAATGAGTGCATTTGCTTATGAAACAGTTTTTTTTGGTTCTTCTTAATCTTTGTACAGAAGTATCAGCTTAGTAGAAACAGTGAGAGCAATTGTGTACTTTCAGGGTGCCGTCCACAACCTCCATTTTCATCTTCTCCTGTGATCATGTTAGTGCTCTAACCATTATTTCCTCTCTGATTGAGTGACTGCTCCACAAATATTTTCTTTCTCAATGAACCACGTGTTTCTATCTTTAATTTAAAGTAAATTCATTAAAGTGTACCCATGTCACATGCAATCTATCCATTCCTTGTTCTGTTCTGTTAAAATTGTTTACTTTCACACATAAACTATCTTTTCTCTGTACTGTTATTTTAAAATAAATTTAAATGAATTCCTGTCATGAACAAACCATCCTTCCCTTTCCCCTGTTTTTTAAAATTAAATGTACTCCTTCAGCCATTCCTTGCCCCATTTTTTAAAATAAGTCCATGATGACAAATATGTCATAGTATTGGTGGGGACAGTGACAATCAGAGAGCAAATTCTGGCAGTGGGGGAAACGACATTATAGGAGGGGAGGCCAACAATGGCATTAAGGGATGGGACCTGCAAAGTACATGATTACAAACATTTGTTGACAAGTATATAATACAGACATATAATGACATTTGGAAAGAACACTAAAGTGGCGCATCCACACTCCACCCCGAAAAATTGTAAGAAATGGGTATGAATGGAATGAAAACATCTAAATTAGGGGTTTAAAAGATGTGAACACTTGGAAAACTGGAACCAAACCTCCTACCATTTTTAAACAGCTTCTTTTATAGCAAAAATATTCCTGAATGTTAATAAAGGGTTTTATCTTGTTCTACTTTACATGCTAAAAAACTGCCTATGCAAGTGGTACAAGTGTAATTGATTATTTGAGTGCCTTTCATATACCCACATTAACTGAGACATGTAACTGAACCCAAAGCCGAGTTTTGATACCAAAAGACCCTATGTCATCTTGTTCATATACACACACCTACTGCTGTCCATTGGAAACCAGTGTCTTTCTTTGTGAACAACTCTTGGTATTGTTTGCGCAAAAGTAGCTTGCAAACTGCCCCTAAACATTGCTTCTTGTTGACATGCTTGCTGCGTATCACAGCAGAAGTAACTATTGACATTATAAGCATGCGGACATGAACTTTACTTAACATTAATCTCAATCTTTGTGCAAAGATGTAACATCCAAATCCGAATGCACCAAAGATGACTCAGGTGCCATATTGGAATGAGCCTGTTTGTATCCTTTGCACACTGGTTACATTTTACACTGAAAGGCCCGTAAACTGTGGTGTTATTTTTGTAATATGCACAAGCGACTGGTGTCTTTCTAATAGTGAGTTTAAACATAAGTAAACTGCACAAAAAAATTAGAGGAACACAAGTTTAAACCTATCTCCTAAAATAAATATTGATATAATCTAATTTTTGACAGTGTCTAATTATAGACTGAGGAAATGTGTAAATTTATAACAGGCATCCTAAAAACTTTAATTTCATAGGATTGGAAATACGACAAAATTATTGACTGATGCACAAAACAAAGTGAAAATACAAGATTACGATGTTCACTAATCAGTGCTTCCATGTTCGTTTGTTTGCTTTGTCCCACTGAGAGCAGAGCTCAGGAACACTGAACACATTAAACAACTGGAACATGCTTCATGACTATAATTGCTCCACTCTTAGGTCCCAATTTGATGTAAACACAAGCTGTCAACAACTAACCTGCAGTACGCCTGAAGCCAAAGCACACTGCAAAATATAGTACCTTGATATTGGGCGATTATCTATGAGTTTATAAGATATATGATAGTCCTGGTAAAACTACTGGGATGTAATGTGATAACACTATTCCTAAAACTTCTGAGTAAATATTGTTCTGTTGCATCATAAACATGGGACATGAGTCCATGTGGCATTTGTTTGTGTTAGTTGCAGCTGATACAAACACCTGGTTATCAAGGAGGGACATAAGGCATGGATCTAAGTCTGGGTGGAGTATAGTATAACCACTACCACTAATACTATACTCGGCGCCAAATAAGAAGGGGATTGACAGATGTGAAGCACGTGGCGGAAATGCATAAATGAACGGGTGGGGATGGATGCGTCTTAGCTGTTGCCATAGCAACGAAAAGAATAGCCAATTAGAGCTAAGGCGTTATAATGGCGTTCCCATAGAAACGGTACACACAAGGACCTTGTTGCCGATATGTAACACGCACGTAACACGTGATTAGCAGGTGGCTGATGAACCCAGCAGTAACATGAAGTGCTTTTGTTACATTCTGTTATTGCTGCATATAAACAAATAGTGCTGCAGGCTGCAGCCCGAGCTTGCAATGCTTGCATCAGTTAAGAGATTGCCTTTATGTTGAGAAGTTCGTTTGTGTTATTCTAATATACGGTTATTTGTCTTGTGTTTACGTGTGTCTGAGTCTGTGCATCTATGCGTGTGTTGCGAGCTTTTGCATTTGTGCTAACGCTTTTAATTATTGTTTAACAGTGTCAAAAAATAGTGGCAAAGATAGTGCTGCCAAACGAAAAATTGAACGTACTCGAGAACCGAATAAAACTGTGTTTGGTAAAGGTATCCCAATTAAAGGACAAGCGCGGGAAATAATATGCTCTGTTAGAGAATATTTCGAAGAGGAGAAATTGAACGGGGGACCTCTTATTCCAGTCTCTAAGGTAATTGATAGAACCTCGCGTGCTGTAGGAATCGGTAGGAATACTATAGTTAAAATTGGGAAAGAGAAGTACGACAAAGAGGGAAATCAGGCGTCAGGGTCTAAATTGCAGTAGCAGCAAATACAACAGTGATGCAAGTAATTCGGATATTAGCGGCATTTTCCCATTAGAATAAGCATCAATATTTCACAGGTATGTTTCTTTTGTTAATGCAAATATTTAGACATATAAAATTGCAATTCTGTCATTTGAATGCAGATTCAATATTTTATTGTTGTCTTTGCATACGAATATAAATAATATGCGCTCAACATTTCAGCCGCAGTGCAATCTTCTTTGTACACATAATCATATCGCGGTCTCCACGTGGTCATGGTCGCGATAAGCGGCAACGTCGCTTCTCCCTCACTGCAAACTGTCAATCCCTTTCTTGGTTGGCGCCGACATTATTAATGTTGGTGCTAACCAAGAAAAGGATTGACAGTCCGCAGTGAGGGAAAAGCGATGCCGCTTAATGCGGCCATGTTGAGAGTGTGGTATGATTATGTGTACGAAGAAGATTGGATTGCGCCTGGAATGTTGAGTGCATATTATTTATATTCGTATGCAAAGACAACAGGAAAATATTAAATCTACTTTCAAAGGAAAGAATTTGCTATTATATATCAGTCTAAATATTTGCATTAACAAAAGAAACATACCTGTGAAATATTGATGCTTATTGTAATAGGAAAATACCACTGATATCTGAATTCTCTTACAGAGCATATTATTTCCTGCACTTGTCCTTTAATTGGGATACCTTTACCAAACACAGTTTTATTCGGTTCTCGAGTACGTTCAATTTTTCGTTTGGCAGCACTATCTTTGCCACTATTTTTTGACACTGTTAAACAATAATTAAAAGCGTTAGCACAAATGCAAAAGCTCACAACAGATGCACAGATACACAGACTCAGACACATGTAAACACAAGGCAAATAACTGTCTATAGAATAATGCAAATTAAGTTCTCAGTACACAGGTAATCTCTTAACTGATGCAAGCTCGGGCTACAGGAAGGCACTATTTGTTTATATGCAGCGATAGCAGAACAACAAAAGCAGTTGATGTTACTGCTGGGATCCTCATCAGCCACATGCTAATCACGTGTTCTGTATTGGCAACCGGGTCCTTGTGTGTACCATTTCTATGGAAACACCTTAGCTGTAACTGGTCCTTCTTTTCATTGCTAATACAACCGCTAAGACGCATTCATCCCCTCCCGTTCATTTATGCTTTTCCGCTGTGTGCTTAATGAACATTTTAGGCTGCCACCATTGCAAGCGTAAACTACACAACATGCTATAAATCACCACGTGTAATGTGCCCAGTATATTTATTTACCTGTTGGGATATTACTGGATTCCTCTACAGGATTTAGGGAGTGAGTATATAAGAATGACTTCAGTTTTTTCTTGAAGATTTTATGTTGACTGTGATTGCATAGTAGCTTTATGTAATATGGAAGGTTGTTGTATTTCAACACTCAGTACCTAAAGTGTCCATAAGCTACAATTATTACTGCGTAACACTTACAGGGCATACACCAGTTTCCTAATAGCAATTTCTCAGATCTTGTCATATTCTTCAGTAAGGCATTTGTAAGTTTTCCCAGGTTCTGTGGCACAGCAGGCTGCTTGCAAATGAGATTTTCCATGTGCATGGCCAACTACACAGTTCCAATGTTGTGTAACTTATATGCAGCTATTGCTAGGTATGGACATTACTTGTGCGTTGGTGCCTTGTGTTACGCAGTCCCTAAGCCAGTGTTTGCAACATTACCCAAGAATTGTCAGTTCCAAGTAGTTGACAAATTAAAAATGAATTTACGGAGATGAACTTATTATTTGTGCAGATTTTTTCTGAAAGTAACTTACGTAAATATGAGTCAGAAGTTCAGTTTTGGAGGTCTCAAGCATGAGATATCTCTTCATGCTGTAGTTGTTTACTTCAAAAGCAAGGATGAAATAAAAATCTAATTTTATATTCTTTCATGAAGTCTCTACCATAATCTATTCGCCACATCTGTTCATTTAGATCTTGTTATTAGAGAAATGAAAACCAAAGTCCCAAGTGTCAGATGGTCCATTTTGTGAGTGATGGGTGAGAATGGTCATGGGGAAGGTGCCCCACTTAGTATTGGAGTTTATATCAAAAGAACAGCTGACTTCTTTGTTACTATTAAAGCTGGAGATTTCTTCTGGGCTTAAAAGCCGTAGTCTGCTGGAGTTATGAGGTGCAGACATTTTGTCCACACCTGCAGTGAACATCAACGGTGGCGTGGTCCGTGTCTTCTCTGCTTTGGCCAGCGTTTACCAAATTCTGTGTTCCTGTGGTGCAGTGTCAACATACGACTTGCAGAATACAAGAGATGTGCCATCTGGGACAAACAGACAAGTCAGCAGTCGTGGAAATTTCAATAGGGGCTGATGGAGAACACATAATTCAGTATAAGGAGACTACTGTTCTTTCGTCTATGCTGTACTACCACGCCAGACTACAACATGAAGCCATAGAAATTTACAAACATCCCAATAATTTTAACAGAAAGGAACAATTGATAAGAAGAAATTTAATGGTCCTTCAGTGAATAAGCGAGGAATCAAATACAAATTGAGCAATAATTTGTAGAAGTTTGAAAACCTGTGATTAACCCTAAAATGATACTGAAACCAAAATTACTTTTTTTTTAGTTATTTTTTATTTATTTTTTTAAATTTAAAGTCAATGTAGTTTTCTTATTCCAATGTAAGTTTTTCAAAGCTAATATGTCAGTTATTCTTAAAAATCCTAAACTTCTACTGTGTTAGTAGAACACTAACACTAGTTAGTTAGTGAATATTGTATTAAAAAAGTGTTTTTTGCTTTCTCTACTACATATAGTAAAGTAGAGGAAGTATTGTATTTCACCCAAAACTTTGATGTCGAGGTTCCACCAGAAATATGTCTGTGTGTCAGTCTGTGGACAGCATAACTCGAAAATGAAAAGTCAGTTAAAAACCAAAGTTGGTATTTAAAGTTAATGTCTTTCAAGGATGTGATGTGAAGATTTTGAGGAAAATTGTTCCACCCTAAACTACCCTTTACATGGAATATTTTTATGACAAATAAAGTTTATATTTTGAGTTTTCTAGCTATAGCCTATGTAGACCAATTTACTCTTTTGCATAACTGGTAAACCATAAGAGATAGACCAAATCTTCTATACAAAAAATGTATCTTGCTAAAACACAGTCTTTTTATTTCAGTGATATACCTTGTTATTTGTGTAAGTTTTGGAGAACTTATACTTCTGTCAAATAGAACATCGTTATTCATTTTTTATATGTTAACTGTGCAAAGAGAATGGAATTTGAAAGCTTTAAAAGATTTGACCATTACTCAGAGCCTACTGTTTTCCCACTTTCCCCTTGCACGTACAAGGAAATAAGCAATAAGATAATTTGTACAAATGTTTATCTCAACTAACACGAAAGAAGGTAGAGGAATAAGAGTTTGTAGGAATGGTGGTTAGTACAAGAGTAGAAAAAGTCATGTGAGTGCAACACATCAGATTTTTTTCTGTGCAATGTGAGGATGTATCTGACCTCTGTGAAATGACTCCTCTCCATGAATGATAGAAAAATTAAATTTTTTTAGCCATTACCATATAGTTAATGTTGCCAACTGTCCATGTGTATCTTAACCATCACCGTAATGGACCTTCTTATTCCAACAAGACCTAATTTTGCAAAATATTGTTACAAGCTTGGTTCATGGCGTTGCATGTTGCGTATCCTGTAATGACAATGCAAGCACCTTCTAGATGTAGCGCCATCATTCGAGAAAGTATGAGGCTGGAGTTATTTATGTTAGTTCTTGCTTTTTACTTTTAATACCAAGGTACTGCATTTCTTGAAAAGAACAAAATGGTGCACTCACTTTTTAAATTGTGACTCCATTTTTATTTTGATCGCACCACAGAATAATAAAAACACAAACCTTTTTCCATTAGCAACTCATGTTACCAACATGACTATTTAAGTAACATAGAATGTGAAATGATTAACATTTTCAGCATAACAAACTTCCTTCAATAAAAAAGTCTGATGTGTTGCACTCACACGACTTTCTCTACTCTTGTACTAACCATTCTTACAAACTCTTATTCCTATATTTTTTTATTACATGAGATAAACATTTACAGAAATTATCTTATTATTTCCTTGTAGGTACAAGGGGATTATTAGAATACAGTAGGCCTTGAGCGATAGTCAAATCTTTTAAAGCTTGAGATCCCATTCTCTTTGCACGCTTAACATATAAAAACATGAGCAATGATGTTGCATTTCACAAAAGTTTCAAGTTTTCCGGAACTGACACAAATAGCAAGGAATATCTCCAAAATGGTTCACTCAACAAAAAAAATTATTTGGACATAAATTGTTTTAGCTAGATCTACATTTTTTGTATAGTAAGATTTTGTCTATCTCTTACGGTTTACTAGTTATTCAAAAGTCATCCAGAGTAAACAGGACTGCATAGGCCATAGCCAGAACATTTAAAATATACATTTCATTTGTCATACCAATATGTTAAACATATGGCATTTTAATCAAAATTGTTAGAGCCATTTTCAAGAAAATCAAAATTTTTGAAAAAATTTCCATGTAAAGGGTAGTTTAGAGTAAACTTAAATACTGATATTGGTTTTTGACTGACTTCGTTTTTGATTTATGCTGTCCACAGACTGAGACACGCACACACATGCTCACACACACACACATGGACCTTTTTCTAAAAATGCTTTTTTTTTTGGATTCAGGGGGCCTCAAAACATATATTTCCGGTGAAATCTTGATATGGAATTTTGGGTGGAATACAATAATTCCTCTACTTAACATTAGAGAAAGTAAAAATACAATCAGTGTTATACATTTCACAAATTTCATACAAAAAAAAACATCTTACAGTACTCTCATATGATTAACATTTTTAAATTTGTTGTAACGTAAAGTTAACAGTGGTTTTCCAAATATATCAGCAGTTGACTGTTTGAGGGGCAATATCTTATTTCATATTCTCCATTCTTTAATTTCTCACTCAAATAATGGAATATCACTTCAATATGTCTTCTTCTTGTTGAACTTAACGGGTCTGATTTGATTAGTTTTATAAAACTTTGATTATCCACATACAACATTACTTTCACAGTTGTTTCTGTCAGCTCTTCAATCAATGTCCTTAAATTTGTGAATTCTGTACAGCATTCTGCTGCAGCAATGTATTCTGCCTCAGTTGTTGATTTTGTTGCTGTACAGTTTTCTTGAACGCCATGAAACCGGACTTCTAGCACACATTATTACATAGCCAGTAGTACTGTTTCCTTGTTCTTTATCACCATCAGAATCTGCATAACAGTATGCTATCAATTCAAGCTGTTTTGTTTTAGAGAACTTAATTCCTTTTTGCTGAGTATCTTTCAGATACCTCAAAATTCATTTTACATTTTGAACATCATTTTGAGGATTTTCCAAGTATCGATTTCCATAGCTCACCACATTTGTCAAATCTGTACTGAAAAAATTATCATTATCTGGCTTTGGACATTCTTTTGAATTTTCTGCACTCCCTCAATTCTATAGTACTGTTGGGATTGCTACTGGTTTGCAATTCAATTGTATTTTTGTAGCAATTATTTTGTGTATTTTTCTTGATGTATGTACAAGTAATCACTTGTATGTTCTGGGATTTTTGTTTTATGTCATCTCAAAATTCTTATCAAGTTTCTTCAGTGGTTCCTCTATTCATACCTTGTCTTTTCCAAAAAACAGTTCCATTATCCACGTGAATGGCTATGATGTTTTCTTTCTCACTTTTAAAGATACACTGATCAGCTTGCAGTTGTTTTAATCCTTTCTTTAGAAAGTCTGTAAATTTCTTGTTCCATCTGCTTGGAGCTTGTTTCAGACCTTTAAGAGCCTTTCTTAATTTGCAGACTTTTCCTGCATCACTGTACTCTTCAGGCAAATTTATATACTGGGTATTGCAAAAAAAACAACAACAAAAAAAACAGCAACACTTAGTATATTGTGCGGGATGGCAAACTGGTGGTTTTGAAATAGGAACCCCTGTCTGGAAATGCATGGTTTGGATGCTGGAGAGTGTCAAAGTTTGAGAATGAACGGATGCGACAGTTTAATGTTCGTTTTGGTATCTGGGATCTGAAAATAATACTCCTGCACATGTGCTAAATTTCTCCATAGAGTCCTTGGTCCGCATCCTACTGCGTTATTTGTGTAGTTTCCAGTACAGTAATGTTTCTAACAGAAGCGCAACATGTAAATACCAGTACAGAGCTGCTGAAATGGCCGATATGAACTCCAGCACACTTTAATGTAAATGTGCGGAATCACTTCAATGTTGCATGTCCAAATTGATGGAAAGGTAGAGGTGGCCCAGTTCCATGGCCAGCATGGTCTCCAGATCTGACACCTTTTTGGAGTTGTATGACGAGTATGGTGTATGGCACTCCTGTAACGTCAATTTACATTCATGCAATATATTCGTTACACCACTGTTCTGTTCGAATATTACTTTTACATTTGTTATGGGCAGTAGCTGTGACTTTTGGCAATACTGGAAGTGGACAGTGCACTGAATGTTAAAATTTTCTGTTGTCACCAATCAGCGGGATCAATGCTAGGCATGGCTTCCAAATTTAGCACCATGTTGCCAACTCCGTTTTACGAGGATCGCATGGGTTTACTTGCTTTGGTGTTTGTCAGAATTTTTTCTGGTAAGTAAACAGTATAACAATTAAATGATGATGTAGACTTCCACAGCTTTTGTCCATTACTTCTATCTTGTTTCTTGGCAGTCGCCCATTGAAGAAACCAAACAGTTTTGCAGTAAAATGTCTGCATAACTTTTATTTCTTAAATAAACCAACGATGTGGCCCATACTGGAAACAAGAAAGAAGCAAAGGTATAATAATTGTCTCCATGTTCTACTATTTTGTGATCATGGTTTAAAGGATACATTTGTGTCTTCTCTAGTGCACATTTTTATCTTGTCCTCTTCCTGTGTCAGTCTTCCAATGAGATTCTCCAGGATTCTTTCAGACTCTTGAGTGGAATCACATGCACTGCTGAAATGCCTGAATTGTTCTGGAAGCACTGTTATCTTGGAGATCATCATTGGTTCTGTTATTTCTTCTTTGAGGCACTTAAGTTTGCAAATCACATTTTAAAGTTCACTGATGTTGACATCTTTGAGTTTGTCAAACTTGGAAGTTGGAGAACTCTTGTAGCAGCAAACATTTTTGTTGACCAGTTTCTTTTTTGTATATCCTCAGTATAGTATCATACATTTCTTTAGCTGTTTCACACAACATAAGATGTACTTTCACACTGTTTTCAACTGTTCTGAGAACCACATGCTTTACTGTTGCATCTTTGCTTTTCCATTTTTCCTGGCTTTCATTATTGCCTTCAGCATCTGCCAGTTGCTCTGTGCAATTTACCATGCTCGTTAGTTTCTTTGCTCTGGAAAGAATTTTTACCTCGAATTGCCACATGGGAAATGCACTCGAGTCTTTCAGTTTTTGTACACATTCAACTTTATTTTCAACTTTTGTTAATGCCATCTTGGAACACACTATTTGTTTTACTTTTTTAGTTTTACTGTTCAGGGTAATCCTGGGCCCATAACCTGTTGTTTCTTGCTTTTTACTTTTAGTACCAAGGTACTGTGTTTCTTGAAAAGAAGAAAATAAATAACTTTTTAAACTGTAACTCCATTTTTATTTAGATCACACTACAGAATAACAAAAACAGACATTTTTCCATTAGCAGCACATGTTACCGATATGGCAATATTTAAGTTAAATGATAGGTTTAGTTAAAAGAAGTTACAATCTTGTTGCACATGCCTGGGTTTCTTTAGTTGGTAGATCACCCTGTGTAAGGCACCGCATTATCTGCTTTTTTACTTTCTCTTCTGGTAAGTAAAGGAAGTATTGTATTCCACCCAAAAATTTGATGACGAGATTTCACCGGAAATGTGTTTTGAGACCCCCTGAATCCAAAAACAGCATTTTTAGAAAAAGGTCTGTGTGTGTGTGTCAGTGTCAGTCTGTGCACAGCATAACTCAAAAACTAAAGGTCGGTTAAAATCCAAAGTTGGTATTTAAGTTTAATGTCTTCCAAGGATGCGACACGAAAATTTTGAAGAACATAGCTCCACCCTAAACTACCCTTTAGATAGAAAATTTTTCGAAAATTTTAGTTTTCTTGAAAATGGCTAATAATTTTGATTAAAATGCAATATGTTTAAGGTATTTGTATGACAAATGAAATGTATATTTTGAATTTTCTGGCTGTAGCCTTTGTACTTCTGTTCACTCTGGATGACTTTTGCATAACACGTAAACTGTAAGATATAGACAAAATCTTACTGTACAAAAAATGTAGATCTCGCTAAAATGCACAATTGATGTCTGAATAAATTTTTTTGTAGAGTGAACCATTTCAGAGATATTTCTTGTTATTTGTGTCAGTTTTTGAAAACTTAAACCTTTTGTGAAATGGAACATCATTTTTCATTTTTTATACGTTGAGTGTAAAAGGAGCTCCTCTTCTTTTCCTTATTACCCTCCCCTTATGTAGGACTTACAAGCCAGTGTCTAGGGTCAGGTGGCTGTTGGGGAGCACAGGAACCTCTGGACCGGACAGTGTGAAGACCTGCAAGCAGGTGGTCAGTCAAGCACCAGGTATGATAGAGAGGAAGAGGATGACATGAAATGCAGGTGAACTCGATGAAAGGTGATAATGGAGCAATTGGTGGAATGAGTGGCAGGGGAAACCAGAGCACCTGGAGAAAACCCACCCTGGTGCTGCTTTGTCCACCACGAATACCACATGCGGGTCCCTGGGTTTGAACCTTGGCCGCCTAGGTGGTAGGAACAGGATCTCAAAGCTTTAAAAGATTTGTCAATTGCTCAAAGCCTACTGTATTCTATTATTCCCCTTGCACCTACAAGGAAATGAGCAATTAGATAATTTGTATAAATGTTTATCTCAAGTATCATGAAGACATAGGAATAAGAGTTTGTAAAAATGGTTAGTACAAGAGTAGAGAAAGTCATGTGAGTGCAACACACCAGATTTTTTTTTGTTTCAAGGTCATTGTGGTTTATTCAGTATTCATTGTGTATAATTCTCTTTCATTCTTGCTCTATTTTTACCATTTTTTAAATTTTGTGGCATAAAATAGCAACATTTCAGTGAAGCTGCCATTTTGGATATCCTCCACAATGTTCAAACGTCAGCTTTCAACTTCATGTTTTAAAAGAACTTCTTCCTGGCTAATGCCCAAATCTGACGAGTATAGTGTGTCCATAAAACCAGTCATACTTTAAACTGGTATTATGTCGCTTTGGATAATAATATTTAAATAAAATTGGTGACATTTTATATTTTTGTGCATGTCAACAGTGGACAAGATTGCAGGAATTAAACAAAGAAATTAAACTAAGTGCATTCATGCTCGTGAATGTTGATATGGGTTCATTGTTGGATATTTAGCAGGCAGGTTACATGTGAATGTTTGCTTTTAAAATTGTATTATTAAAAAAGATTTAAGGAGTTATGGCAAACCCACAAGAACGTAGTTGGTTGGAATATCATAGCATACAGAGTCTGGTGCAGTTTCAGCGTGCTTTTTGGTGAAGGTTTCAACATCAAACTCCTATACATGCCTCATTTTTGAGGTGATACTGTGATTTTCTGGATTGTGGCTGCATAGGTTATCAAAGGAAAGACCATTCAGGGAGACCGTCTGTCAGGAGTGCGGGAATTGTGAGAAAAAGTGCATAAGACATTTGTACATAGTTCTAAGAAGTCTGTCCGTAGAGCTAGCCAGTAGTTAAACATACTGTTGTATCTAAGATCCTGCATTGATAGAAGCTTCACCTCTATGAACTGCAATTACTGGATAAGTTGAGTCTGATGACCCTGCAAAACAATTGGACTTCTCTGAACATTTATTGGTACTAAAGGAGGATAATGAAAATCTGCCAGGAATGGGAATGTGGCCTGGATGTCTGCAACATCACTCTTGGGTGCCACATTCATTGTCTGAGTCATAGTACAAAAATCTGTGTTGTACTCACATGACTTTCTCTACTCTTGTACTAACCATTCTTACAGATTCTTATTCCTATACCTTCTTCGTGTTAAGATGAACATTTGTAGTAGTAGTAGTTGTAGTGTTTAACGCCCGCTTTTACTACTATGGCACCGCAGGCGGTGACACTGATGATACATGGAATGAAGATGGAACACTGGTGGAATGAGATGGCGAGGGAAACCGGAGCACCCGGAGAAAACCCGCCCTGATGCCGCTTCGTCCACCACAAATACCACATGCGGGTCCCTGGGATCAAACCCGGGCCGCCTAGGTGGTAGGCGAGCGCGCTAACCGCTCGGCCACGGCGCCGCCGAACATTTGTACATATTTCTTGTATGTGCAAGGGGAATATTAGAATGCAGTAGGCTTTGAGCGACAGACAGATCTCTTAAAGCTTTGAGCTCACGTTCTGTTAGCACACTCAACATGTGTTCCGTTTCATGAAAGTTTTAAGTTTTCTGAAACTGACACAAATAACAAGGAATATCTCTGAAATGGTTCACTCTACTAAAAGATTTATTTAGACAAATTGTGTGGTTTAGCAAGATGCACATTTTTTTGCATAGTTAGATTTTGTCTATCTCTTTATAGCTAGAAAAATCAAAATATACATTTCATTTATCATACAAATATCTTAAACATATCACATTTTAATAAAAATCGTTAGCCATTTTCAAGAAAGTCAAAATTTTCCATGTACGCTTTACTTTAGAGTGGGGCTATTTTCTTCAAAATCTTCATGTCGCATCCTTGAAAGACATTAAACTTAAATACCGACTTGTTTTTGAGTTATGCTGTCCACAGACTGACATACAGACATAAAACACACACACGCGCGCGCGCACACACACACACACACACACACACACACACAGACCTTTTTCTAAAAATTCTTTGTTGTTTTTTGTATTCAGGGCATCTCAAAACATATTTCCGCTGAAATATTGACATTGAATTTTTGGATGGAATACAATACTTCCTCTACTTGCCAGTAGGGAAAATAAAAATATTAAATAATAAAAACTAACAAAATGAAACATTAAAAGATATTTGAGTTTTTCTTTCGAATGCTACTGATTTAATTTCAATACGATTATCTAAAGCAATGTTATACAAGTTTAAAGTATGACAGTAATTTTGTGGACACCTGTATGTACTAGAAATGCAATGTACTATATTGTATCACATAAAAATAGGTCGTGCGAGTGCTCTGTGAACTGGCATCTTATCATGCAATACCCATTTGTGCTGAGCTCAGAGTTCTGTTTGCATCAAAAATCCTCCTTCAGAAATTGCAAAGAATGAATAAAAATTGGTATCCACAATTTGAGCTACAAAGACCGATTTACATTGCTTTTACTTTTGTCATTTACATGGTTTGTGTAATGAACAATATTTGTTAAACAAATTAAAAAAGTGAATAAGCTTCCTCCTTTCCTGTTTGTCACTGCTTGGCACACTTGATCTACAGCATCAACGCCAAATTTTGGTTATAAAGTGTGATTATTTCTGCTTCTTGCTTCACCGTTTTGAGGTTATAAGTTAGAAGTATAATAAATTGTTGACAATGACTCCACATATTGTGCTTTTGAAGCATACAGGAAATGAGGTCATCTTATTCTTGCTGAAACAGAAAGTACTAAAACAAATTTGCTTGTGCTGTGGTTGGATGAATTCTCTAGGAATCTTTAATTTCTCTACTACATATAGTCAGTAGGGGAAGTATTTCTTTAGACCCAAAATTTTGAATGTCAAGATTTCACTGGAAATATGTTTTGAGACCCTCTGAATAAAAAAAAAAAGCATTTTTAGAAAAACTTAAGTGTGGGTGTGCATGTGCGTGCGGGGATGTGTGTGTGTGGACAGCATAACTCAAAAACAAAAATTTGGTATTTAAGTGTAGTATCTTTTTAGAATAAAACATGAAGATTTTTAAGAAAATAGCCCCAACCTAGACTACCCTTTACATGGACAATTTTTCAAAAATGGCTCTTAACGATTTTGATTAAAATGCCATATGTTTAAGATATTTTTATGAGAAATGAAATGTATATTTTGAATTTTCTGGCTATAGCCCATGTAGTCCTGTTTACTCTGGATAACTCCTGTACAACTGGTGAACCGTAGGAGATAGACCATATCTTACTATAGAAAAAATGTAGATCTCGTTAAAACACACAAATTATGTTCAAATGCATTTTTTTGTGGAGTTAGCCAGTTTGGAGGTATTGCTTGTTACTTAAGTTTTGCAATACTTAAACTTTTCTCAAATGGAAGGTTGTTCTTCACTTTTTCATCTCTTCGCCATGCAAAGAGAAGGGAATTAGAAAGCCTTCATTTAGCGGCCAGCTTTAAAAGATTTGACTATCGCTCAAAGACTACTGTATTCCCATGTTCTCCTTGTACCTCCAAGAAACTCGGCTATAAGATAATTTCTGCAAAAGTTTATCTCCACTTACATGAAGAAGAAAGAGGAATAAGCGTTTGTAAGATAGAGAAAGTGGAGTGAAAGCAGGTCATCCTTCGTGATCTAGGGGTAACATGTTCCCAGAATTGTGGGTTCAAACCCTGCAGAGGGCAATAGATTTTTTTGGGAGTAAAAAATCGATAGCATGGCTTTTTTCAGAAGAGGAGTAAAGCTAGTGTCATGTTTTTGAATTATGCAATGAAAGGAACTTTAAGCCTGATAAAGAGGCCTTTGAGTAAAGTTGAACAGTCCCGTGCCCAATATAGTGTAACAAATGGCAAGTCTGGTTATTTTTAATGTCACTTTATTTCTTCCTAATTAACAAGCAACTTTTCTTTCACAATTGTTTACTGGCATACAACTGTCTCACAACTATATGTTTTAGAATTGACAGCAACTAAAGCGCATCTCAAACTTAGAAGACAGTACACATTAAGTGGGGCGCAACATTGCAACATGTGCTATATGTATGCCTTCCTTCATATTCCAACCCCAAATCATGTAAGAACTGTTAACGTTTCTTTTGGTTGGAAGATTACCTCACTGGGATTTGAGGGTACCATTTGCTGTTTGGTGTGGGGGGGCGTCAATTCTTCTTTGCCAGGCTAGCACAGCGGCGAGCTTGAATGACTCTTTTTTTATCAGTAGTCCAGTAAAATGCTTGCATCCAGGGTGTAGTACGGGTCAACATACAGTAGGAGTAATTCAAGTTCAGATTTACTTTGTGGAACTAGTTTATTTTCACTCTCACTCAAAAATATACACTTCAATACCATAGATTGGCATCCTTTTTTATATGTACAGGGTTCACACGTTGAGATCACAGACCACGCACTTCTGTATTTTCTCTAATTTTTTTAGTCTATGATCCGTGTCATAAATTATACGTCTCTTTTGAGGAGAATAATTTCGAATTACTTTTATACAAGACTATTTGTGTATCAGGACGTTATATGCTGCTAAATTCTGATTTTACCCAGACTTTGTGTGTCACATACGATGCCAATTCAGACTTCAGTTGAACAAGAAGAACAAGACAATTGAATACATACATAATTGCCCACTATAATAACAATTCACAATTTTAGGGGGCTTTTTCTGCCACCACTATAACCACACATTCAAATACTTCAGGAGGCTTCTTCAAAAAAATATCGCCTCAGAACCAACATAGAGTGGCCCTTGAGAAATATGTTAGGATATCATCACCGTGATGATACCATGAAAAAATTATGTTCAACGTGGATGAAATATTTTCAAACAGTAAAGAATGAACAATTTGCTGCACTCCGCTTTGCACTAATTGCACCATATTCCGTTAACCTAGCATTTTTTTTTTTGTTCTACCCTTTTAGGTTTCTTTTTCGTGACATTCTTAGAAGTCCTTTTATTGGTTACTTTTTAATCCTACACACTACTGCCTCTAAATACCCTATAGCTTCTTTTACTCCCTCATTAATACTCATTTGACTTGAAAAATAATCTAACAGATTCATAATTATTTGGTATTCCATACTTCTTAGTTTACCAAGATATTGTCTCTTCCCAGCTTCCCCCTCCATAAGTACAAATATTTACTGAAAATGTTAACACAATAACACTTCACAAGTTCCACAAAGTATAAGTGCACACACTTCTCTTCGAACTGATGTTAACTTTTACTGCTGCCTTCTCTGTCATGCTTGAAAGCTGAAAAGGTGAAAACCTTTTGTTTGCCTTACACAATGAAAGCAAGAGGTTGCAGAATTTTGGTTTATTTTAAAACCTGTCACTAATCCTACTCGTCACTTTCTCTTTCTTGGTCCCCGATGTAAACTCAATAATAAAAAAGTTTCCCATTGCGTAACTTTTGCAGTGCACAGATATAAAATTTTCTGAAAACATTTAAGTAAAAAAATTGTAACACTTGACTGAGTAAACATAGAGAATTTAAAGTAGGTAGGTAGCAGCACCACAATTTACTATAACTAAGAAAAACATAAACGTATTCTAGCAGTTCGTCTATTAGTTAGTGCATGATGAGTATAGAAACAGCAAATATTGGACATTTACTGAAAAGAACGTTTTCTGTAAAACTTTGGGCCTATAGACATGTATAATGACTCTAAAGATGATATAACCTGGTAAAGAAAAAAATTCTGCTTAGGATAACATGTTCAAACTTGAAATTTATAACAACTGAGTATTCACACCACACTATCAGGAACCTGGCAACAGCACGACAAAGAAAAGGATGAAGCTAACGGCAACTTCTATGTGCTAGATAGAGACATATATCTCATTTAACTCTCTAAGGGTGAGACAAGTTATAGCTCTAATGCCCAAGCTAGTCTGTGTTTATAGTTCCTGAATCACAGGAGAATTTTGTGGAAAACCAAAGTTTCTCGGCTCTTGCTTTAAAAAAAGCCCCTGCACTGCAAAACCTCCAGGCACATGCAGTGGAATTTGGGTTTGAGCCTACCCATTGTCACATCTTGCAGGTTGGCAATTACAGAGGCAGTGTAGTGAGGCAAGTAACAGTAAACCTCTCTACAGTAGATCTGCTGCAACAATAGAAGGGGACACCAAGAACCATAGTGGTTAAGAGCTTCCATAAATAAACTACTTCAACTTCTAAATCACAAATTCTTCTTAAGCTAATCTGGCCTTCTTTAACAAATGTGTGTGCTACTTCATAACATTACTATGCAGAATAAATCTTTTTTGCTTTACCAAAAGTGCCTGCTTCCATTTTGCATTGGGATGGAACTTGTGGAAGTTTTTAGAACAATTAGATGTGATCATAACCTTTGATGGAAGATTTTTCTTTTTCTGCTTTATGTTTGGTATGATATGTGTGTGGTTCTTTTACAATTTTGTTGCAGTGAGCAAGAGACTACTATTACTTTTAATTTTGTTAATTCAGGCATTTTGGGTTATGCTGATTGTGTTTGGGTTTGGGCATCCAAACTACAAAGGATTTTAACACATGGTCAACACAACTCCAAATTTCATTCGTTTCGCAGTAATTACAATGCACATGAATTGTCACACTTTCATAGTAATACTTTTACATTTATATTTTCTTCCATTTAACATTGTAAAGGCACAGAATTACCAGAATTTCACAAATTTCTGTTGATTGACGCAGAACACAAGTTCAATTTCTCTACAAAACACTATCTTATTTATCCTTCTTGGTAACGCACTTGATCACTCTCACATTTTCCATGAAGTCACGCAAATGTCACTACACCGCCTACTTATGTTTACCTGCACATAGTACTGTACTCGTTCACACTTTAGTCTTCCCTTTCTTTGAAACTATTTTCTTTTAATACTAAACAATTTAATAACACAAATAATAATAATTAAAGAATCATGACGAATAATATATTTTTTTCTAAAAAGAACATAAATGAAAATAAACGAACTGTTTCACATTGCATTTTTATAATGGTAATTTGATCAACTATTATGTATGCATGTGTTAATTTTCTTTCTTGAGACATAGTTTCAGAATATTACAATTCTCATATTTGAAATAATCGCTTGATTAGCCTAAGTTCACAAAACGCTTTTTGTGCAACATGTATTATATCGTAATTATAATGAAAAAATGAGTTGGATTGAAACACTTAATATCATTTACATGTAATTAGTCTTGTCCGGTTTCAAGTTACATGTAAGGGATAAATGTTTCAATCCGACTCCTTTTCACTTTCTCTACTGGCAAGTAGAGGAAGTATTGTATTCCACTCAAAAATTTGATATCAAGATTTCACCAGAAATATGTTTTGAGACCCCTGAATAAAAAAAAAAGCATTTTTAGAAAAAGGTGTGTGTGTGTGTGTGTTTGTCAGTCTGTGGACAGCATAACTCAAAAACGAAGTCAGTTAAAAACCAAAGTTGGTATCTAAGGTTAATGTCCTTCAAGGATGTGACACAAAGATTTTGAAGAAAATGTTGTTAGCTAATGCTGGATTTCTGACAATGAAGTCATTAATCCTCTTGCTCTCTAATATTTTTCACTGATGGATGGGGCGCTAGAAGTGGCCAGGCATATTTGAACGTGGTCTCAATCCATTTCCTCTTGCAGATCACATAGAGGACAGAGTGGTGAAGAATATATCCCAATTCTATGATATTGAAAAGAGCAACAGCAGTAATCACTTTTTAGAGAGCACCATATTTTTATGTTTTGGCGGTCACATTGCTCTCTCACAGCCCTCAGAATGTCTGGAGGACCACACCTGTCGTTGGTTTACGGGTCTCACCGACCTGACCGGGAGGAAGAAAATAGCACCACCCTAAACTACTCTTTACATGGAAAATTTTTCGAAAATTTTGATTTTCTTGAAAATGGCTCTAATGATTTTGATTAAAATGTCATATGTTTAAGATATTTTTATGACAAATGAAATCTATATCTTGAATTTTCTGGCTATAGCCTATGTAGTCCTGTTTATTCTGGATGACTTTTGAATAACTCATAAACCAAGAGAGATAGACAAAATGTTACTATAGAAAAAATGTTGATCTCGCTAAAACACACAATTTGTGTGTAAATAAATTTTTTTTGTAGAGTGAAGCATTTCGGAGATATTGCTTGTTATTTGTGTCAGTTTCGGAAATATTAAAACTTTCGTGAAATGGAACATCTTTTTTTTATATGTTAAGCGTGCAAAGAGAATGGAATCTCAAAGCTTTAAAAGTTTAGACTATCGCTCAAAGCCTACTGTATTCTAATATTCCCCTTGTACCTACAAGGAAATAAGCAATAAGATAACTTGTACAAATGTTTCTCAATTAACACGAAGAAGATGCTTAGTACAAGAGTAGAGAAAGTCATGTGATTGCAACACATCAAATTTTTTTAATGCTGTAAGGAAATTGTTCAATGTTGTTGCTCATCAAAATGAGCATCTCTTGCTGTATAAATTTGCGGCATCCTTGCAGTCAATTTTTGTACCACCTCTGGAGTTATATTATCTCAGGTTGGCTAAAGATACTGCTACAGCTCATCCACATTGTTAAGGATCATCTGTTCTACTTTCCTGTTAAGCTTCTCCCAGAGAAATTCATTTGGGGATAGCTTTGGAGATTGCGGGGGCCAGGTCATGGACGGCGGCGCCGTGGCCGAGCGGTTAGCGCACTCGCCTACCACCTAGGCGGCCCGGGTTCGATCCCAGGGACCCGCATGTGGTATTTGTGGTGGACGAAGCGGCGTCAGGGCGGGTTTCCTCCGGGTGCTCCGGTTTCCCCCGTCATCTCATTCCACCGGTGCTCCATCTTCATTCCATGTATCATCAGTGTCACCGCCTGCGGTGCCGTAGTAGTAAAAGCAGGCGTTAAACACTACTACAACAGGTCATGGATTTTAACACTCAACTGTTCTTTATTATTCACATAGTTCTTACATGACTTTATGTATTTAGGATTGTTATCTTGTTGAACAAAACCATGTCCAATAAGCGAAAGAATCTGATGATACCATTATTTCTCCAATATACCATCTACTTTTACTAATTGGCACCATTATTGCAAATGCAATTAGAAACATGACTCCTGCTTCAGATATCACTGTTTATCTGGAATTGTTTACTGACATACCGACTGTATGTATTCCTGCCAGGTACCATGAGCTAGTGAACAAACTATATGTATGTGTCAGCCATCTGAACATAGACTCAAAGTGCATTGTAAATAATTTTGCTGCATATTGGAATTAATTTGAGTATACAAACTTTTCATGCAGTGAAGTACTGTAGAATAGCATTTCTAATGGGATAGCAAAAAAGTTCCGAATGGGCTGTGTGGTGTTTTGCCTTACTGGAGCTTTCTACTGTCTGTCGTTATCATAGAAAGGTGCAGATGAAAGCACACATTTTTAAAACTACTTTTAAAGGCTTTACTTACCAGCTTTATTCAACGAAATGCTGAAACTCGCCACCCTCATTGTCCATACATTTATGGCATCCCTTTAAGAAACTATCCATCACTCGCCGTAGTTCACGTTGAGAAATGGTGGCAATTTCCTGGCAGATATTTTGTTTTAATTCTTCCAGGGTGTGTGCGTTTGCCTTGCACACTTTGTTTTTAGTTACCCCAGAGATAGAAATTGCCAATTAGAGCTCTGAGACACCTTTCTGTGCTAATGGCGCACTATACACCAATTCTTTTGTCATGAAGGAGTACTTCATGAACAATATTAGGTTCCGAGTTATAGGGCCAATTTTGTTTTTAATAGAGAATTAAGACAGGGATTGTGACTTTGCCTTTTTTTAAAAAACAACTCTGCAGCAGCTCATGTAGCATGTAGCCATTCTTTCGATGAGAACAATTGAAAGTGTTTCAGGACAGAATTATTAGTAGAGATTTGTGGTGCACCGACCTAATTCCGTGCCATTTCTATCTCTGGGGTAACTTAAAACATGAAGTGTACAAGACAAATCCACACACTCTGGAAGAATTAAAGCAAAATATCTGTCAGGAAATAGCCAGCATTTCTCAGTGTGAACTACAGCAAATGATGGATAGTTTCCTAAAGAGGTGCCAAAATATATGGACGACAGTGGCCAGTTTCAGCATCTCCTTTCATAAAGTTGGGAAGTAAGGCCTTTAAAAGTAGTTTTAAAAATGTTGTATGGTTTCATCTGTGCTTTTCTGTGATAACGGCAGACAGCGAGTGCCAAGGATATGGACAGGCAAAACACTGCGTAGTTCGTTTGGAACATTTTGCTCTTCCTGTTCTTTCTTTGTGGAGAAAATGTGGTAATTTAATGATACTTTTTATTTGAAATGTGTTATATGCCTTTAATTGAAAAATAACTAATAAATGTAGAGATAGTGGGAAGATTATCCTGACATCACCATTGCTGTGACACAACTTAAACTTCTCTTGCCACCATGTCAAAGTTGTTGGTTGCAGAATGTTAAGCTTGTCTGAGATAACTTTCAAATGTTCACACAAATTATATTAATTACTATGTGGTTTTATTTAGTATTTAAAACATAGTTTCTGAAAGGGATAAAAGGATTAACCAATTATTATACATTGGCACACACAATATTATAGTACGGACGGTAGTTCTGTGTCGGTAGTTCTGTGCAGTTAATCTGGACAGTTAGCAAGCCTCAATTCTCAGGCATGCACAGTAAATGTAGTTAGTTCAATCAAACAGAAGCAGTAGTCCGAGTTACATTTTTCTTGCTAGAAGTCTGTTTATGCTATATTGAACATTCTATCTATAAATTAGTTTCTATATTATTATTTATTTATGCCAACAAACTTACTGTTGGTGTTTTTAAAACACAAGTTATGTGTGGGCAATGTTTGAGAGGTAGAACTTTCAATGTCAGTGGATGGTCTGTGGTTCAAATCCCAGCTGTGACATTGAATTTTTAAGTTCCAGTTCTATCTCTCATAGTTTCTGTAATTAAACATGGATTGTATGTATTGTATGTATTGTGTTCATTGGACATTCTTGTCTTTTTGCATTCTTACACTAACTAAAATGCCTTCAGTTTTATCAAAACCTGCCACAAAAACTTTGCAGGGCCAAACAAGGGAAGTTGTGAATAATGTCCATGCATTCATGAAACATTAAGCAACTTCTGGTGAGTTATTAATTCTAATGAGGAAAATGCAAGGAAGAGAAACATTAAAGGGTGTCACTGATATAGTCAATTTTGACACGTGTGTTTTTGATGTATTATATATAATTTTTACGTTAAAAAATGCTGCCCATCAATAAATTGCTACTAAAAATTACAGAGACTATAGCCCAAGTTTGAAAATAATTTTGAGAAATATGGGATTCAATTGGTGGAAAACAATAAAGAACAGTAGAGACAGTTAAGACATTGTGTTTCCATTCTTGCCGGTAATGATCCAATACTTGTACAGGCCCGTAATAAGAGAATGAAACCTTCATCCATAGCATAGTTATTTTTGTGATAAGGTTTGTACATATACAGGTTGTAACAAAAATGTATGGCACCAATGCAGGACACATTCCTTACATAGATGAAGAAATTGTTATATAAACATGGGTCCGGAAATGCCTTATTTCCATGTTGCAACTCATTTTCTCCAACTCCATCATGAGAAACACACAAGAACAGAATGTTAGAATCATAAGGAACATG
The DNA here is from genome assembly GCA_030765045.1 of Tenodera sinensis. Lineage (NCBI taxonomy): Eukaryota > Metazoa > Arthropoda > Insecta > Mantodea > Mantidae > Tenodera > Tenodera sinensis. The sequence continues at coordinate 40,559,329 of CM060973.1, forward strand.
CACTCTTGGTTACATTGTCATTGTAGGTGCACCACCAGTGTTTTGTTTTACATGTCTCTGTTGCCATGTGATTTACGTCATTGCTGGTTTATAGCGAACATCTACTTTTCCAGTGAGCACCTCTTCAGTTTAGTGTTAATGTCCATCAGTTTCTAAATAACAGATTTGGTGACAAATGGATAGGTAGAGGTGGACCAGTTACTTGACTTCCAAGCTCACCATATTAAACCGCTGGACTTTTATTTGTGGGGGCATTTGAAAGCTCTTGTGTATCGAACCCCATTACCAGATATTCAGAATCTCTGTGCCCATGTCAGTCTGGGTGACTCAGTTGGTTAGACGCTGGCCTACTGATCCCAAGGTTGCGCGTTCAAATCCGGCCCAGACTGATGGTTTTTAAGTGTGCTTAAAAACGAAGCTCCATGTCAGTAGATTTACTGGCATGTAAAAGAACTGCATGTCAAAATTTCAGCACACTGGCGACGCTGATGTGATCCTGGCAATTGACAGCATTGTTAAACAACAATATGTATTTCTGTGCCCATATTATGGAATGCTGCAAAACCATACATACCACTCCAGGGATATGTCAGCACATCCAAGATTCACTACCACTGTGGCTTGATGCATGTATGGAAGGCATCTTGAACATGTCCTATGACCGAGTTGCATATGGTATGCTGTTCTGTTCTTGTATGTTTCCAATTAATGAGTTAGAGAAAACAAGTTGTAATGTGGAAACAAAACATTTCCAGACCCATGTTCATATAACATAATTTGTTCTTCTATGTGTGAGGAATGTGTTCTGCAATTTGTGCCATGCATTTTTGTTACACTCTATGTGTAAATACATATAATCGAGTACCTGGACGACTGAGCTTTGCTTGGCTTTTCTTTCTTTCTTTTTTTTTTTTTGGGGGGGGGGGGGGAAGATACTTATATAGATAAACTTGAAAAGCAAAATGTTAACTAAATATACATTTTCGTCCTAATTTCCGTGACAAGACCTTTGATATCCTAGCTTGTTTGTTTAAATTGGCCCATTAACAGAGAAATTATGGCCAAAATAAAGTTTAGAGTAATTGTGACTGTTATGCGTAAAATCACATTTTTTCAGGACTGACACCTGTATAGGTAAGCTTAGCCTCTTGAGCGATGGCCATTTAAAACGTCCGCGAGCCGAGAACTGCTACCCAATATCCAGTGCAGGGCATTTAAAGTGCTTCGTATATACACAGCTATATTTTGTGTAAATTTTAATGAAACAAAAACTGGTATAAAACTCGTTATATGCAGTATACATTTACGTCATCAGCAATGTTGAGTTGCATTTACAAAACGTTGAAATGGCACTATTTTGTTTCACTGTGGTGAAAAGTTAACTTTGCTCTGTTGAACACATCTAATATAAGTTCTCTGAAAGAAACAGTAGTCAACCCATTGTATGTGTGGCTTATGCGTCAGCATAATGTGAAATAGAGACCATGCATACACTAGTGCTTTGAGCCATCAGAATATAGCACATTTGCAACTTTGCTTATGCGTGTTTCATAACTTAGTGGACTCCGTTTCTTTCTTTCTTGAAATACATACGTATACTTTCCTGCTTGTAGCTGAAGGGAGAAGTGGTATAAAAAGGTATTTTTGCACCAACTGGATATAACCATATACAATTTTTTGGTAATTTGGAGAGCTCTAAACCCACACAAGACAGTGACCTACCTGGATGTCTGACTATCAGTAGTTTGCAGCCTAATTGAACAATACCACGTTGCGGGTAGAAAATCCAGAACCCCTGCACCCTTCAGACTTCAAGGAAAATATTATCCTAAAAGGATACCACCAACAGCAAAGAAGTCCCGCCCATCTCGAAAGTGTTTTGTGTGCCACAAGAAGGGAATTTGCAAATGTGGAGATGTACCCTTGTGTGTTTATCCCTGTTTTGAGGCATATCACTGCACAAGGAACATATTAAGGTAAGCCAGTAAAGTATATAGACTTTACTTAAATGTTTCATAAAGGGAAAATTAAAATAAGTTGAGTTAGATAAATGCACAAATGCACAGGACGTGTATACACGCCCATATCGCTCATCCGTCACTTTAAATGGACGTGATTTCACATCCTTATCGCTGAAGAGGTTAATAAGCAAAATCCTGTCTGAATACAAAATTTAATCAAAATTGTTAGAGCTGTTTTCAGGTTGTGCAGAATAAATATATATATATACTAGAATTACTTGTTTAAATATAGTACCTGGGTGACCGAGCCAAGCTCGGCTATTCTTTTCTTTTCCTTTTTTTTTTTTAATAGTATTTTTGTTTCTTTGGGAGAGGATACTTATTTAGATAAACTTGAAAAGCAGCATGTTAACTAAATATAAAATTTCATCTTAATTGTTGTTACGAGACCTTTAATATCCTGGCCTGTTTGTTGTAATTGGCCGATTAACAGAGAAATTATGGCCAAAACAAGGTTTTGAGCAATTGTGACTGTTGCACGTAAAATCGTGTGTTTTCAAGAATGACACCTATATAGATAAACTTAATAAGCAAAACTCTGTCTGAATACAAAATTTGATGGAAATCGTTAGTTGTTTCCAAGTTGTGCAGAATATATTTATATACAAGAATTGCTCGTTTAAATATATAAGATAAAGCAAATTGAACAGAGTGACTAACCAGTCATTCAGTGGTGATGTGTGTATTTTGTAGCTAAGTCCCACATCTTGCAGCAGGCAACTGTTAGCAGGAAAGACATTTGGGATACTCACTTCAGTGCATTAGGAAAGTAGGTCACTGGCATAGAACTACCATCCGTATTGTACACATGTTGTAGTTTGAGGATTAGTTGGTTTCATTGTATGAAAAGCAGCAATGATTTAATCATATTATGTTTTACAGATATTGACTCTAAATGGCTCAGTATTCGAGGGAGTGTTTCGTACATTCTCAAGCTCTTTCGAAGTGGTGCTTGAGATGGCTCATAAGGTGGATTTGGCCAACCCTAACAAGATAAATGTTGATACGGTAGTGGAAAAGCTTATCTTCAAACCAGAAGATATTATTACTATCGAAGCACGAGATGTTGACTTGGAGTACGCCACAAAAGGTAAAGGCAAATTATTCATTTAGAGCAGTAAGTGGGTTTGTAATAATTTACAATACACTTTTTAAGGTTGAGTGCTCGGAATTTGAAATAATTTCATGTCATCTTGCATTTACACAATGCAGCAAAGCTATTTGTTAGTGTACCTACAGAAGCATGTATTTGCATGGACATGTTTCAGTTAAGTTGTATTTAATTTGGCTTTCTGAACATCAGTATTTGGTCTATGTTTGATAAAATTGTACTACATCTGTTAAGAGATCAATTGTCATTAATTATTACATAATAATCCTTAGGGCATCTCCCCTATATAAAGAGCAGGGGAATAAGGAGCATAAAGCAGTATGAGAATGTATCTATTTAGGAGTAAAATTAGATGGGAGTGGGGGTTGGGAAAAACAAAAGGAATTAGCTCTGACAAAGGAGAAAGGAGCTAAGAAGTTGTAAGTACAGAGTACCGAATATTGGGGCCAAATGGCTGTATAATATGGTGGTGGAACCAAAAATGCTCTATGGTATAGAAATATGGGGACTGAATGAGGGGGAGGAAACCATAGATGCAGTTGATAGGATGCTTTGCAGGGAAGTGTTGGATCTTCCAAGTGTGGTGGCAAGAGAAGTAGCGCAGATGAAGATGGGAAGGATGTCAAGGAAAGGTATGATTATAGAAAGAGCTCTGAAATTTTGGTATAGGATTTTGTTTAGATAAAAATAATCTGTTAAAAGCAGTGTGTGGAGCACCAGAAAAAGTTTTAAGGAATCTGGATGAACGAGTAGTATTTGAAAGAACCTAGAAATAAATGGGATGGGGGTTACTGGAGGAGAGGGGGGGGGGGGATAATCATAAGAAGGAGGTTTGAAGACATAGAAATCAAAAAACTGTTTGGTAGTATAATGGAAAAAAGGTCCCTGATAAATTACGAATCAATGAAGGAAACATGAGAAAGGGAGACATGTTGATAAGGTAAACAATGAACAAAGGGAGTCAATAGCATGGCTAAGGACCTGTGTTTGGAGGTTGAGAGGAATGAGAAAGGGCATCGCTCAGGGTCAGTGTTCCATTTGTGGAGGGAAGTCTTTAAGTGCCAAGGAACAGACTTACAGGTTTAAAAGGAGGCAATAGCATTGCTAAGAACTGGTGTTTGGAGGTTGAGAGGACTAAGAAAGGGTTTCCCTCAGAGTCAGTGTCCTATTTGCAGGGGGAAGGAAGATCTGGAGCACATAATCTTTTGAATGCCAAGGAACGGATGTATGGGGGAAAGAATTTCTGGGGCAGAAATGAGAGAAGGGAAATAGGATAACAGCATTTAAGAGGATTTTTAGAAAGAAGGTCAGGAACTTAGGTTAACTTTTAAGTAGAGTTAAGAAAAAATGGAATTGTACAAAGAGAACAATTAAAAATTTGGTGTTACAATGTGTTAAATAGTTATAGAGAAGCAAAATGTATGCATAAGAAATTATGTTGGTGGATGTGACAGACTAAGAGCTTGGGCTAAATGTCTCATATTCAAGTATGTATTAATTTAAAGTAAATAAATTATTACTAAATATAGAGGGTACCCTTATTGCCCTGCCGTAGCTGAGGCCATGGAGGAGTGCAGGTTGGGGGTAGTTGTGGCGGTCAGTGTTCCAACTCCCCTGACCATAAGGCGACTACTTGACCTGTTAGGCACACTACCTTTCCATCTGAATAGCTACTCAGTTGACATCACAAGGCTAACTGCATCCCGTATAGACCTCCCGGCAGGGAAAAATCTGAATGCCAGTATCAGGGATCTAAGCTGGGTTCTCCATGCCAGAAGCAGGCATGCTACCAGCACTATGGAAGCAGTTTAGCATATGGAATATTCTTACTAAAATTACATAAATTAAACTAAATATAGGGTGTCCCAATAAGAATGCCAGATGAACAGTTGACTCTTTCGGCACATTGTTCCGGCCTAAGAGCGCAGAAAAACTTGTAACAGTTTCAGCATAACATTTACAGATCTAGTAATTAATTTTCACAAGTGTGCAACAGTGTAATGCGCCGTACCAAGTAACTGTAACATAGAAAACAGAAAAGTTAAGTTGTTGTTGTTGTTAGCTAATGCTGGATTTCTGACAATGAAGTCATTAAGCCTCTTGCTCTACAATAAGTCATAGAGCAATAGCAGTATAGCAACCGCTTTTAAGAGAGCACCATATTTTTATGTTTTGGTGGTCACATCGCTCTCAACCCCCAGAATGTCTGGAGGACCACACCTGTCGTTGGTTTACGGGTCTCACTGACCTGACCGGGAGAATTATCAAAATAAATTTACCGACCATATCCTCTGATTACCAATCAGAGGACGTATTATATGCCATGACAGGTCAGCATGTTAAGGGTTAATATTAAAATGCCAACAGCACGTGGTGTTCCCAAGCGGTCACCCATCCAAGAAAAGTTAAGTAGAATGCTGACAATCTCACAGGACCAATTCAGGTGTGGTGTTCTTATTGGAACACCCTATACTACAATTGCTTATTCTTTGTCTGCAGTGCTGTATGCATCAAGACACAAACACTTTGATTGTAGTCTGTAAATGGCAAATGGTGAAGTGTCTTTGTAAGCTTTAGACATATAATCTTAATACCACAAAACATATCTAAAAGCAAATTAACCTTTCCAGTGAAATGGGTTCAGATGTGCTATAAAGCATAAATAAAACTGAAAAATGTATGATAGATCTACAGGTAATTTACGTTAACTATTTAAATTTGTGTTTCAGATACATTTCAGACAGACACAGCCATTTCTAAGTTTAATGGTCAAGTAGGAGAAAGAGAGCTGGAGCCGTGGGTAGGGCCGGGTTGCAATGGAGATGAATATGACTTGGAATCAAATGCTGTAAGTATTTGTAAATGTAAAGTGTGATAAATATATGCAGTTCCTTCTGCGACATAACTTTTCCCCATCTCACAGTTTATGACTTTGCAATTTGCCATACCGAGCTTTGCATTGATATCTGTTAATAAATGCAATGTAAATGGGAGAATGTAATTCCCACGTCAAGTTCCATGTCAGGCTAGTTATACATTTTGTCATTTTCGCACAAGGAAAAATTGTGATTGTTAAATTTTGGGGAGGGGTATAGAAACATGTGCTTAAAGTATAGCTAGTCATCTTTAAAATTAGTAATGTGATAAATAAAGCCCGATTTTCTATTCAAAATGCTTAACTTTTTCCACACTTTTAAGCATAAGCAGAAATGTTATGTTTCGCAAGACATCTTCGTGTTAGTTGAGATAAACATTTGTACAAATTATCTTATTGCTTATTTCCTTGTAGGTGCAAGGGGAATATTAGAATACAGTAGGTTTTAAACGATAGTCAAATCTTTTAAAGCTTTGAGATCCCGTTCTCTTTTCTCACTTAATATATAAAAATGAACAACGATGTTCCATTTCACGAAAGTTAAGTTTTCCAAGACTGACAAATAACGAGGAATATCTCCGAAATGGTTCATTGTACAAAAAAAAATTATTTAGACATAAATTGTGTGTTTTAGTGAGATCATCATTTTTTTGTATAGTAAGATTTTGTGCATCTCTTACAGTTTACAAGTTATTCAAAATTCATCCAGAGTAAACAGGACTACTTAGGCTATAGCCAGAAAATTCAAAATATACATTTCATTTTTCATACAACTACCTTAAACATATGGCATTTTAATCAAAATCGTTAGCCATTTTCAAGAAAATCAAAATTTTCAAGAACGTTTCCATGTAAAGGGTAGTTTAGAGTGGGGCTGTTTTCTTCAAAATCTTTGTGTTGCATCCTGGAAACACATTTATTGCAACAAATTGTGGGATTTTTTATTAATTTTCATAAAAACCGCTGAATCTATTGAAATACGCCAAAGGAAAAAGTTGTCCTTTATTCAATTTTCTATGAATATACCCATAAATCAAGAACCTTCAATCAATAATAATTCAGCCAGGTAATGATAAATTTTTTTGATACAAATATTTTTTTTTAGAAAACTATAACCTTTTTAACATTTTGGTACTAGAGTTTCTTGTTATTCACAATAAGAAATTTGCTGTTAAAGTCTGGTGGACTTCCACTCTGTATATGTGGACTCAGCAACTGATTAAAAGCAATGTTGAACAATCAAGTTATAATGATACATTTTCCAAAGACCTGCCTTTAGCATTAGTGGGTTCTGACATTCCATTGTATAGATTGAATAATGTGCAGCTTCACATATTTTTAGAAAAATATAGAAATAAAAGGGTGCCGGTCGAACGGATGTACATTGTGCTAAAACTATATGCCATGGTTTTTTCAAGCAGTAATTGGTGATATTTGGAATACACAGAAGCATGAAAACATGAATTTCTGTTGATGAAACTACAGATATATCGGGACAGTATGTATGTGTAGTGCTGTAGTTCAGGGTTTGGCAGCTTAGTCACTCTGTGACATCATTCTGCAGAGTAGGATTTCTCCTTTCTCAGTACAGCTGTTTGCAAGACGATATTAAGGGTGGGGAGGGCATTACTCCTTAGTTAAACATCAGCAGCATTTGTGCTTTGTAATTGCATGCACTTAGAAACTAGTAGCACAGCCAGGATTTGGTACCTTTGTTGGGAAACTTAAAACTTTATTTATGCTAATGGAGTCCTCTCTTCAGCTATTGTAAACACAAAAAATATGCCAGTATTATTACAATATATAAGCAGGGCTAGGATTTTGATGACTTTGCATCTTTATTTTGGTAAGTCTAATTCATTAATGAGTTGTGTGTTGTAGCAAATGAGAAAACACCAGTTACTGCTATTCACTCTTTATTGCCTTCTAGTCAGCATAGTGCTAACATTACACTTACATCACTTTTGTACAAACTCAGAGCACAGAACAACTGTTGAATCGAATCAAGTAAAGAACTGTCAGATCACACTTGCACTGAACCACTGTCCACTGAACACTTTGCATAACTTCTTCCTCACTCCAACACTTCACCACAAGAACAACTGGAACAACTTCTACTCCTTCGCTTCTACTGCTACAACTCTCTCCTACTGCTGGGCTGAGCTGGTCCCTTATATAGTTCTTTAGACAATGGAAATGTTCTGGAAGTAGAATGATCGGGAATGGCTGTGAGGGAACAGTCCAGACACCTCACAGCTACATAATAGCTATTGTTTCTGTAGGCTCTATTGTCCTGCTGGTGGCTGGGTCTTTCGGGCAGGTAAACGCCTTTGGCCCTACCTTGTTGCTGGGTGGAGATCAGACCCTGCCCGGTATTTCTTACCAGCTGCATTCGGGTTGACGGCCAGTATGACAATATAAATCTGTTTCAGAGTAACGGAAGTTAAGCTAACCATATTTGTTAAGGCATCTTTTGCATTTTTCACTAATTTTATGGCATAGGGCATTTCATAGGATTTTTATTGCATTATTGTGCATTTTTATATACTTCTGGCAGTTTTATTGTATTTTAAATATATCTTTTTTGCGTTTTTGTTTTTTAGAGCAAAAGACCATTTCCATTCTTTACATTTTATTTCTTAGTAAATAATTTGCAGATGTACTGTCGGGTGGGAACTTACCTCTTGGAGAATGAACAGGAGACATTGAAGCAAGTGACATAGTTTACTTTAAGTATGCTCCTCTAGTATCAGTGCAAGTGGAAAGGAGCTTCTCAATGTTAGCAGATAATCAGCAGGCATTTTCCTTTGAAAATTTACAAATGGTAAATTCAATGAAAAAGCTAAAGTTGTTAAGAATGAAGCAACAGAATCTAAAATAAAAACAAACTTGCAGTAAGCAAACTTCAAGAACTTGCAGCAATTATTATATAATTATATATAATTAATAATTATTATAATTATAAGTGAAACTTTTAGTCTCTAAGTTTGTTTGTATTTTAGATTCTCCAAATGGTGCTTGTTGTACATTACAGGTCACGACTGATGAAATGAACACTTAGTATTTTCCTGCAAAATAAATCAATTGCTTATAGAATATCCTATTTAATTTATGTAACTCCATTAACTAAAGTTGTTCTTTGGTTAATTGCATTATTTTATTCTGTGTAACTTTGAATTTTCCTCAAACTACTATTAAAATTATGAGATCAAAACAAGCCTAAATGGCTTAAACCATGTTGATGATACTATTAAAATAAAAATTTTCAGTTTTAAGGGTATTATTTAAATAGTATAGGACTTTTTTTTTTTAGATTTTTAGGTCATAATTACGTTTTTAAAGTGCATGTTGTATTTTATAGGGTGTCAAAACCCTAGCCCTAATAATAATATAATAAGGTTACACGAGGTTATATTGTAAAACGGATAGCTAAAGAACTAGTGCACTTAAATTCAAAGGTACGTTGATTAATAACACTAAACAACACTTACTTTAGAATTTCTTGGAACATGTTTCGGAAGCCCATTTTTCTCCATTATCAACCGGACCTCGATTGGTTCTCTGTGGTGTGGTTGGCGGTGTTTTTTCTTAGGTCTCCTCTGCTAGTGGTTAAAGGAACTTGCTGAACATGAACATATGTTTCTGGAGATGTCGAAATCGAACACTATGTTTCTATTTTTCAAAATGAAGATTTGTTCTCATGTGGACAGCTCTTGTTTTCCCGTTATGTGTTTGAGAAGTTTGGTTCTGCATTTATGTTGTGATTTTTTGTCCAAAAGTGAGTGGCAACTGGTGATTTGTCTGTTTATGTTTGTGAAGTGTTCCTTGGATCTTGTTTCCAAATTTCTTTCGGTTTTTGGTATATAAACTTAGTCACTGCATTCAATTTGGTATGTACTAGATTTTTTATTAAGTGTGATGGCATGTTCAATGTTTTAATTCAGTAGATTTTTATGTAGTAATGGTTGACGTAGCTGAATTTTATGTTCTTTTTAAATTTTGTTCAGTTTCAAAAGCCCATGAATGGTATGTGAATTTTTTGAATGTCATTTTTGTTAGTATTGTAGTTTCTTTTAGTAACTTCTTTGTTTTTGCTAGTTTCACTTGTTTATCTACTAATGATTTGGGGAAGCCATTTCTTTGTGCTATTTTAATTATTTTGTTATATTCTGCTTTGTGTTCTGTTGGAAGAGGGATGTTAACCAATCTATATGTTAAACTATTGAATATTGCCTGTTTGTTACCTCTGGGGCTGTAACCATTGGCTTTTATGTAGTAAATGCCAATGTTTATTTTGTTTTTACTTTTGATTATTTTCAAATCCAAAAGTGGTAGTTGCTCATCCTTTTCTACTTCCACAGTGAACTTTATGCTTTTTTCCTGAAAGTTTAAGAGTTTTAGTGCCTCACTGATGTGAGTTTTTGGAACTGTTGCGAAAATGCCATCTATATACTGCTGCTAGAGTGTGAACATCCAAGGGAAAACTTCGGTGATTCTTATTTCTAATGCACTCATATATATATATCTTCTAGAAAGGGTGAGAGAGGATTGCCCTTTGCTAAACCTGAAGTTTGACGAAAATATCTTGTTTGAAACTGGAAAAGTGTTCCGGGAAATTCTAAAGTAAATTTTGTTTAGTGTTATTGACTTACCTTTGAATTTAATTGATTACAATAACACTGTTTTGAACAATTCCAAGGAAGCAAACAACTAGTGCACTGCTCTGCTGAAGACATACTATTGCTGCACAGAAGGGAAACAAGTGATTGAATCTTTAAATTGAGGTTCACTGAAAGATTAAGATTGGGGCAGTTTGGAAAGGTTGCATAGGAATGCATGTATTAGAGTGGCACTGTTTTTGGTGTTGCAGAATGGATGGGATGTAGATGAGATGTTCCGAAAGAATGAGCAAATATATGGTGTGCAGACATCATTCCAACCTTCACTGGAAGGGTACACTTTGCAGCTTCAGAAGAAAGACACAAAGGATTACAAGTAAGTAGTGAAACAGTATTATGTACCCAAAGAAATATTTTGAAATCCAGCATTAGCTTGACTATGTCCATTTGATGATTATTTTTTTTTTTTTTTTTTTTTATAATTTTTGGTGTTAAAAGTTTTATTGGAATAAAAATCCTTAGCATTGCTTCCTTCAGAAGGGAAGTTAAGCCAGTGGTCCTGTGTCATAGATTTATGTCATATAAAATAACCTCAATCTTGATAGAGGCCTCTGAGCAAAATTAAGTGGTCTTACATGTCCAATGTAAAATGGGACGCTGAGTACCACAATCTATATACCTATATTTCAATTTCTATTGGTGGTTGTGAAGGAGCTCTTTCAGTGTACAATATTTTATCAGATAAAAGAATCAATATTACATCAGTAGCAGTTGCAACCTTCAGGTTGATTACAGGACATGATTGTCTGGCAAAACATTTAAACAGAATTGGGATATATTCTTCACCACCCTGTCCTCTATGTGATCTGCAAGAGGAAATGGATCGAGACCACCTTCAAATATGCCCGGCCACTTCTAGTGCCCCATCCATCAGTGAAAAATATTGGAGAGCAAGAGGATTGACTTCATTGTCAGAAATCCAGCATTAGCTAACAACAACAACATATTACATCAGTGAACTTAGAAACCATGCTTACTTGTTATTTCATTAAACCTGCTACATATAATATTTGAAATGTATACTTGGCACCAAACAAGGTGATTGACAGTTGCTACCCACATGGTGGAAAGGTCTAAATGAACAGGAGGGGATGGATGCGCCATACGATTGTCATTGCAATAAAAAGAGCAATCAATTAGAGCTAAGGCATTTACATAGCAACGCTAAACCAGTGTTGTTGATATTTAACACGTGATTAGCTTGTGCCTGACGTGCAATCCAGCAGTAACATAAACTTTGTGTCCTATCTTCTGTTTTCCCTGCAATATATACAATGCCTCCCTCCAGCTCCAGCTTGCAATGTTTGTATCAGAGATTGCCTGTGTGCTGACAAGTTCGTTTGCATCATTCTATTTATGTGTTTATTTGCCTTGTGTTCAGGTGTGTCTGAATCTGTGCATATGTTGTGAGCATTTACAATTGTCTCACTCTTTTAATGAATATTTACTTATGTCCAAAAATATTGACAAAGACAGCATAGCAAAACAAAACACTTTACATACTCGGTAAGCGAATAAAATTGTGTTTGATATATATCCCAACTAAAGGATTATGCAGTCAATGGTATTGCTAAAAACATGGTCACAAAATTGTTTGATTTCCTCTTTCCTAGTGCAACCTGATTTAATTAATTTGGACCAAAGTAAAGGGTTACATTGTACGATTTTACTGTTGCCTATAATAAAGCTATATCAATAAAAAGCTAAAAACTGAACAAGTGGTTACTGATACAAAGGGCGTAATAAGTGCAACTTGGGGAAAAGGTAGTTTTGGAAGCAAGGATAGAACAGTGTTTCTGCAGATAATTCCAGCAACAACAGCAATAATGCAAGCAAGTTAGATATCAGCAGTATTTTCCCATTACAATATTTCACAGGTATGTTTCTTTTGCTAACAAATCTTTACAGTGATATACACCTGCATGTGTATCCTCTGCATGTAGATTCACTACTTTACTATTGTCTTTGAATACGAATATAAATTATACCTGCTCCTACATTCCAAATGCAATCCAACTGTCTTCTTACACATAATGCTAACACACTCTCCATGTGGCGCAATAAGCAGCAATGTTGCCTCGTCAACACCTTTCTTGCTTGACACGGATAATAAATTATAATAGTAATATTTGATATTTTATTTCACCATTTTATCCTGCATTGAGCCTTTTTATACCAATATTCACAATTTTTATTCTTGGTAAAATTGTGTCCCTAGACATTAGTAATACTATTAACACAGGATGCTTTGTTTGAACCCATGACTGGCCTAAAATTTTCTTGCAATGGCCAGCATGCTATTTATAGCCCCTTAAATTGAAGCATATAGATTTCTGCTGCATATTATAACTGTGTAACCATATACCTTCATAGCCTGGCTCTGTAGTGTGGTGATAGCATGTCTACTTAACATCCAAGAAGCCCGAGTTCAAATCTCTGTTTGGGTGAAATTTCCAGATGTTTTTTCCAAGATTTACCCATATCCTAAGAAGACAAATATCAGGTAACTTAAGCTCTATGGACCTTGGGATCATTTGAAGATCATTTCACCATTTCATTCATCATCTGATATGACACATGTTGGAGGATGTTAATGTAGAAAAAAAGAAAAAAAAACTACCTTCATCATAGAAATGTTATAAATTACGACCATGTGCTGCAGACATCTCTCATGCCTTTTGTGAAAATGAGCATTAATTTTCATTAATTCTTCATGGTCAGGCAAATAAAATCATTTGAGAGGTAGAATCAGAACTGAAAAATTCAATGCGACAGGCAGGTTTTGAACACAGACCTTCCGCTTTGTGTGCAGCTGCTCTAACCATTAAGGTACTGTGACAATCTGCCATTATGAAATTGAATTCTCCAACCAATTCGTTTTCAGTTTGAGAATTCAATCACTAATAACTAAGCAGTGATACTACTAAAAATAGAAATATAGTGAAAATGAGAGTATAATCAGGTTTATCCAAGGTTCACAGTGCCAAATTTGTTTTGAATCTGAATATTTGTCTTGTGCCTGTACAACAAGAAAAAATTTAAAAAATAGAAGAAAAATTGTTTGAGCTCTGCTCCCATTATTTTCTGAACTACTATTTCTCACAAAGAAAATGACAATAGCTATTATTTTCTTTGGCAATGAGCTGCATAATTTGGAAAGAAAACAAATAATTTAAAAACATCAAAACCTGAATTATGGTTATGAAAACCATGGTTTTGTGGAACAAAATTGCCCATCAGCTATTGAAACATAGGACAATCTGTCTTCTATTTGTGCGTGGCACGTCTTGTGTCGGTGGATCACTTTCATCACTTTTATCCCTGGCACCACTATCTACACATTCACTTCCACTTTCACGGTAACTGTAATCAATATCTGACATCAGATGGCAAAGCAACAAAGTCGGCCAGTAATTCTTAGACCCAGCCATGTTTTGTACAACCATGGTTCCCCACAGTCACATGACCCTATGCCAGCCTGCTATGGAGTAAAATGTATATGCAAGCCTTTGTATTTTAATGTCAGCGCCAACCAAGAAAGGGATTCACAGTCCACAGTGAGGGAGAAGCTACGTTGCTGCTTAACGGGGCCACGTTGAGAGCGTGGTATGATTATGTGTACGAAGAAGATTGGATTGCGCCTGGAATGTTGAGTGCGTATTATTTATATTCGTATGCAAAGACAACAGTAAAATATTGAATGTACTTTCAAAGGAAAGAATTTGAAATTATAAATCAGTCTAAATATTTGCATTAACAAAAATATACCTCAGAACAGTGTAGGTCAGCAAAGCTCCACGAGTGAAGTTATTACTCTGCACTTTAATTTTGTGTAATCAGCTAAAATAAAACTTCGTCTGTGAAAACGACAACTGAGTATAATGCTGCAAGGTATGTGAAGCAACTGTGAGTAAAGGTAGAAGTGGGGCTTACCTCTACTTCATTTTATTTTAGTTGTAAAATCAACTCTGTTGCTTTTTAGTGTTCCTAAATAACAGAAACAGAAGCGAATCGCTTGCATGGCCGCCTCTAACAGAGGTAGGCATACCAACCTAACGAAAGAAAATGCAGCTAACATCGACTGTCCTACCCTGAATGTAACCAATACTGAATGTAACAACGATACCTATACTAATAGTTCTAACAACGTAAAGATGACATCACTGAACACTGATAATGATACCCCTAATAACCAAACTCACGGAAATCCCAATGAAGTAAAGAAATCTCCCACTAATGAAATTGTGCCAGCTACAAAACCAAGCTACTCCGACATAACTATGTCAACCCCTTCAAAAGAACAGGCAATAGTAATTGAATCTCATGAGGGCATTACCATAAAAGACTACATGCTTGCGCTAGGGAAACTTATTAACCCAAGTAATATATGCTATGTTTCCCGTATATCAAACGGAAGAATATGTGTTTTCCTATCCAGTGAAAAATATGTAGAAGAAATTACCACAAAGCACTCCAAAATTCTCATCAATGTCTTATTAGAAATCAGAACCCTACTAACAAAGAACAAAAGAGTAATTCTGTCCAACGTATGTCCAGTTATCCCTAATTACACTATAGAAGAAGAATTAAGCAAACTAGGCATAAGAGTAATGTCAAAAATATCGCCAATCAGAGCTGGTTTATCAATCCCAGGATTTTCTCACATATTAAGCTTTCGAAGACAGATGTTCGTCCACAATGAAGACTTTGACAAGCTTCCCGAAATTCTTCAAATTCAATATGATGGGACGAATTACTTTATTTACCTTTCGTCTGACATTCCTTCCTGCTTTCTTTGTAAAAGTGAGGGACATTTAGCAAAGTTCTGCCCTAAAACCAACCAAATACATGAAAGTGCTCCTTCTGATCTCTCCCATAGCACATCTGATGGAAATCTATATTCTTCTGAATTTCCCATTCTTAACAAGAAATTACCAAAATCAAAATCTATAGATGACGAGAACATATCCATACCTTCATCTCCAGTAAGGGAAAACACCTCCCGATGCACCCAAGATACAAATCCTGTGGACAGACCAGATGAAATTCAAGTTACTCCTAACCTCTCTGAAACAAACACAGAATCTAGTCTCTCTGCACAGATAGAGAGCTCCAAAACTCCTGTTCACATGGAAACCCAACCTCACAGATCTAAAAGACCAATTTCAGTAACCAGCAATGAAACTACCAGGACTGATGAGCAACGAAACCTTCCAATTCAATCGGGTGCAAATAAACAGATTTCTACATCTAAACCTAATCGAACCAAGAGGCCTAAAAAGGAAACACAGACGTCATTAGACACAGTACTTCAACCAGTAAAACAGGTAATGGAAGCCGAACCAAGTTCCTTTCCAATCAATTATTTACAACTACTAAGTTTCTTTGAGAACACAATAGGAGTTACCGATGTATCCTCAGTTGTAGCTTACTATACAAATGACCTAGAAGGCTTAGCTCGTGCGATTCAAAAACTACACCCTCACTTACCTAATAGTGGCATAAAAAACAGAAGCACGCGCATTGTAAAAAAACTACTTAAGGCTGCAAATAGAACAACGGAATATTCAAGCGATGAATCTTCATATCTTACACAATAATGATCATAAAGCTTCTTGTAAATTTTTTTTTCTGTTCTTTTCTATGGCCTCATCAATAATTCAGTGGAATATTAACGGTTTTCAACCACAAATCGAATACTTCCAACTTCTAATAAACCGCCACCTGCCTGATGTCATTTGCCTTCAAGAAACAAACTTTAAAAATACTTTAGTTTCCAATTTAAAACAATTTAAAGTATACTACAAAAATCGTAGAACCGCCCTTCATGCAAGTGGAGGTGTGGCAACGTACGTGAAACATAACCTCACTACCAGAGAAATCCCACTAATCACAGACTTGGAAGCAGTAGCCATTGCAGTAAATCTGCCCTCGTCAATCTGCATCTGTAATGTCTACATTCCAAACAGCTATGCACTCCACAGTGATGTTTTAATTGACTTAATCCATCAACTACCAAAACCCTTCATATTATTGGGAGATTTCAATAGCCACAACAACTTATGGGGAAGCCGTTATACCGACAGAAGAGGAAAGATAATAGAACGATTACTACACGATTTTGACTTAATTATGCTCAATTCCAAAGAACCAACCCGTTATGACTTAGCTCATGGAACATCAAGCAGTATCGATTTAACAATTTGTTCACCTGAAATTTATGAATTACTTAATTGGTCTGTCTATTCATGTTTATTGGGCAGTGACCATTCACCAATAACAATTTCTTTGAATAGTTCCAAAAGCACATACACCTTCAGTACTAAGTGGAAATTTCAAAAAGCCAATTGGCCGCTGTATCAACATCTTATTAGAGAAGGCATCCGGCAAAATCCTCCACTCGCTGATCGTTCTTCCGGTGAAATCGATACTATTATTGCTGAAATCACAACATTAATTGTTGCATCTGCAGAAACTAGCGTCCCCCAAACCACAGCATCTAATATTAATAGATGTGTACCATGGTGGAATGAATCTTGTAAAATTGCTCTTAAGAATAAGCATAGAGCATTTTACAAATATAAGAGACACCCATCTTTGGAAAATAAAATTAATTTTCTGAAGCTTAGATCAAAAGCACACAAAGTTATAAAGGAAAGTAAAAAGCTAAGCTGGTCAACATTTCTATCTTCTTTAAACCACAATACTCCCTCCTCTGTTGTTTGGGACAGAATTAAAAAAATAAGTGGTGTATACAGATCTCCTCATATAACTAGTATCTGGAATGCTGAGGAAAATAAAAATTTTAGTTCTACCGACATCGCAAATATTTTCGCAGATACCTTCGCAAGTATATCAAGCGACTCTAAGTACAACGAAAAGTTTTGTCAATACAAAACATCTAAACCAGAATCAGGGTTGGCTGCACTATCTGAGGACTATGAAGATTGCTACAACGAAGAATTAAATATCCACGAACTAACGAACGAACTACAGCTATGCACATCAAAAAGTTCCGGGCCTGACAACATACCATATGAACTGTTAAAGCAACTTCCTCTAGAAGGACTTACATATCTTAATGAAATATACAACTTTATCTGGACGAATAAAACATTCCCTAATCAGTGGCGCCTGGCAACAGTTATTCCGATACCTAAACCCAACAAGGACCTTCACTTTCCACAAAACTTCAGACCTATTGCTCTCACAAATACAATGTGCAAACTAATGGAGAAAATCATTACCCGAAGATTAAAATACACGTTGGAACAAGAGAAATGCTTCACCAAAATTCAAAGCGGCTTTCGCCGTCACCATTCAACCACCGATACCCTAATTACACTCGAAACAGAAATCCTAAATGCATTCTCAAAATCACAGCATCTTTCCATGATACATTTAGACGTAGAAAAAGCATATGACATGGCATATAAACCGCACATTATTAAGACACTGCTGGATTTCAACATCAGAGGAAGAATGATAGCATTTATTTACAATTTTCTTCATAATCGCAGCATCAGGGTAAAAGCCAACGGCATATACTCCAAAGAAATTAAAATTAAAAATGGAGTTCCTCAGGGCTCCGTGATCAGCGTGACCCTTTTCCTTATAGCCATAAACAATATTGCAACATATATTCACCCATCAGTTAAGGCGTGCCTTTATGCTGACAACCTCATAATTTTTTGCCAAGGTAAAAACATAATCACCACTCAAAAACTACTTCAGTCAGCCTTAGATGATCTCCAAGAATGGTCGTCTACTACCGGTTTCAAATTCTCCAGCACCAAAACTAAATGTATCACCTTCACAAAAAGACAAGTTCCTGAACAGGACCTTGAACTATATATCAATGAAGAGAAACTCAACGTACTTACGACCTCAAAAATTCTGGGTGTCATTTTCGATCAAAAACTTTCATGGTAGCCCCATGTTAAAGCCTTAAAAGAAGCTTGCACAAATCGACTCAACATTATCAAAACTCTTGCCGCAAGAAATTGGGGTGCTGATTTATTCACACTTCTCAAAACCTACAAGGCTCTTATTAGATCCAAACTAGACTATGGTGCTATTGTTTACAACTCCGCAAACCGTTCAACTCTCAAAACCCTGAACTCCATTCAGTCTACAGCCCTAAGGTTGGCATTAGGGGCATTTGTCACCAGTCCAACCTTAAGCCTTCAAATGGAAGCAAATGAGCCGCCTCTAAATATTCGCAGAAAATTATTAAGTGTAACATATGCCATAAAGATTGCCTCACATCCATGTCATAAAATGCACAACTATGTTTTTCCACTACACAAAGCTTGTCAGATGCAAACAGAACGACACAGAAGTCCGTTTCACATTAGAATTCTCCAATACTTGAAAGAAATAGATTTAACAATTTCTATGATCCAACCCAGCTATATTAATTGCTCCACACCCTACTGGCAGATACAAAGTCCACCAATTGATACCAGTCTTTCATCTCATTTGAAGCTTCAAACTCCTTCTTGTATACTTAAACAAACGTGGAGTTCTTTACTGGATGAACATAACTCTAACACGAAAATTTTCACTGATGGATCAGCCTCTAAAGAGGGAAGAGGATGTGCAATTGTGTATCCTGATCAAACAATACTCTACAGTTTACCTCGCCTGTTTAGCATTTTCTCCTGTGAAGCATTCGCTATTAAGGAAGCGCTTCTATATATAACCAATTCATCCGTTAAAAGTCACTGTACCATATTCACTGATTCCTTAAGTGTACTACTTGCCATACAAAACTCCGAGCCAAACCATGCACTAATCCATGAAATTCGACTTTTGTGTCACAATATAAATAAGACCGATAAAAAGGTATCCTTTGTATGGACTCCCTCTCACGTTGGCATAACAGGTAATGAAACTGCAGATGAAGCTGCAAAAGAGGCAGCTAAACATCCCGTCAGTGATGCCTCGATCGCTTCTCCACATCAAGACATCATCAACGGTACTAAACACATGTACATGCAAAAATGGATACAGACATGGTCATCGGTTAGCAGTAAACTCCATGAAGCTCGCTCAGGCTGTACAAAACCTTTTCTGCATCTCCAAAGACTGAAAAGAAGAGATCAAGTTAAGGATACCCATCTGTGAAATTTTGAAAATCTACAGTTTTCATTGGATTGATTTGAAATTTTAACACAACAGTCACTGTATAGTGAGGAGTAACTGTGCCAAATTTCATACATTTAGGCAGATTAGTTGCAAACATATTAATATTTTATTATATATTTTTAAATATTTGTATAAATGGTTCCCCATGATGCAATTTTGATTTGAAAAACTTAATAATTTTCAGTTATGTCCTGTAATAGAATGTTAGCAAATTGATGGGATAATTTTTTAATCTTGTTATTAGTTTGGATAAAAATAAATTGTAAAGTTTAAATTCATTATTTCTTTCATTTAAATTTTGAAATGTAAACTTTAATATTTAATTACTCAGCAGTTATTCACTTTATGGGAAAATTATCTCATCATTTCTGTTTAATGTTATTTCTAAGCAGGTACACCAAATTTCATGCATAAGTACTGAAAATTGCATCGTGTGGAGCATTTTAAAGAGTGAACAGTGCTAAAACTAAAAACATGGAAAAACTAAGTTTGAAGTCATAGCAAGGATAATGGAACTGTATGTATTTAAATGGATACGACCGCTTACAGGCAATCAGTTAGACGGCCATGTGACTTAGATAAAAAGGCCGTAAGGCTATAAAACGCATATCAAAATAAAGCAGACGATTTATACTATTTGATAAAATAAAAATCCATTTTTGGCAATTTTGGAAATTTTTAGCCTTTTTTCACAGATGGGTATCCTTAACATCACTCGGCTTAGAATTGGACACTCCAAACTAACACACAGTCATCTCCTCACCAAAGACCAACCTCCAAATTGTGCCAACTGTGATATTCCTCTAACCATCCACCACATCCTTATAGATTGCCCACAATACAGCAGACATAGACAGCAAGCCGGCATTTCCAGTCTTCATCATGCAGTCAATACACCGAATATGATCAGCAAGACTCTACAGTTTATGAAGAACATAAAACTTTCAAATTTACTGTAAATGTCAACATAATGTAATATGTGTATGTATAATTGTAAGTTAATATCCACAATGTATTACTATGTATGGTCGTGATAAGACCGTGCTGTCAAAACGACCTTAAATAAATATTTACAAAAAAAAATATACCTGTGAAATATTGATGCTTATTGTAATGGGAAAATACCACTGATATTTGAATTCTCTTACAGAGCATATTATTTCCTGCACTTGTCCTTTAATTGGGATACCTTTACCAAACAGTTTTATTCGATTCGCAAGTATGCTCAATTTTTCGTTTGGCAGCACTATCTTTATCACTGTTTTTTGACATTGTTAAATACACATTAAAACCATTAGCACAATTACAAAAGCTCACAACAGATGCACAGATACACAGACTCAGACACATGTAAACACAAGGCAAATAACTGTCTATAGAATAATGCAAATGAACTTCTCAATACACAGGCAATCTCCTAACTGATGCAAGCATTGCATTGCAAGCTCGGGCTACAGGAAGACACTATTTGTTTATATGCAGTGATAGCAGAACATAAAAGCAGTTGATGTTACTGCTGGGTTTCTCATCAGCCACATGCTAATCACGTGTTATGTATTGGCAACAGGGTCCTTGTGTGTACCATTTCTATGGAAACACCTCAGCTGTAATTGGTCCTTCTTTTCATTGCTATGACCATCGCTAAGACACATTCATCCCCTCCCGTTCATTTATGCTTTTCTGCCACGTGCTTAATATCTGTTCTTTCAACCCAAAAGTGCATACAGAGATTCCCTTCAGTGTCTTAACAAGGCTTGATTCTAGTGAGTAGCTCCTGCTGTTAGTGTTCCAACCATTGCATAGAGAGGTCTATACGACAGCCAATGGAGCGCAAGTGCCTATTGTATTTCTATGTTCCCATTGTACCTGCAAGGAAATCTGTAACAAAACCATTTCTAAATTATTTTTTTTTATTACGTCCTCCAACATAATGGGGGGGGGGGGGAGTAAGTGATGCACTAATGAGACTGAGGTCCATAGAGCTGTAAGTTACCCAACATTTGTCTTCTCAGGACAAGGGAAAACCTTGGAATAAAACCTTACCCAGATAACTTACCCTAAGTAAGGTACGAACTCGTTACCTCTTGAATGTGAGGCAGACACGCCAACCATCAATGTACCGAGGTGGGCACCATTTCTAAAGATGTCTATGTGGATTAACATAAGTAGATAGAAGAATAAGCATTTGTAAGAACAGTTGAAACAAGAGTAAAGAAAGTCATGTGAATGCTACATATATATTTTTTTTTACTCTGAACACTGCTATTCAATTTATAGGGATGCTGAAGCACGAGCAGCGAAAATAGCAAGTGAGATAGAATCGAATCCAAGTTACAAAGCTCGTATGGACTTAGAAAATGGAGATGAGGAAGAAAGGTTTGCAGCTGTGTCTCGACCCACAGATTCCCAGAACTCATCTGGCACTGTAGAGGGTGGAAAATATATTCCTCCTGCAAAACGGAAAAACACCCAGGTGAGAATTCAACATTTTAATGATACTTTGTTTAAAAGGAAAAATACTAGAAAATAGTAGATTGTGGCCTACTAATTACATGTTATAGGAACATGGTATTAATCCTCTGTTAGGAGTGCACTCTGGTAGGACACTGGGTCGCATGAGGCCTAGTAGGCCCATACTATATTTTTATGCTTATATATATTCCTTTTAATTTTATGTAGAGAAGTTGTAAGGCAGTTTGGAACTGAATTTCCTGGCATGTGTGTTCTGAGTAGACACATTGTAAATAAATTCAGGGAGACGGGATCTATTCATGTTAGGAAAAGAAAGGTAAACTGATGTGTGCTTATGAAACAGAAATTAGACCAAATCAGAGAAAGGTTAGAACAGTCACCTCAAAAATCTCTTAGACACCTTGCACAAGAAAAAATTGAAACAAAATGTCAGGACAGAAATTAACGCTATTTCATAAGCTGAATTAATGCATGCTAGTGAAAATTTCCTCAGAAGATACCGTAGATGTATTGTTACATATGGATGGCATTTCCAACATCTATTATAAGGCAGGTTTTGTATTAATAATGAAAAAAGTGAAGCTATTAACAGTGAAGCAACGTAAATCTATAAATGTAATAATAACATAGAGACTATGAGCTTCACTTATTTTAATATCTGCTGCAAGTTCTTGAAATCAAAGGCTTCAAGAATTTGCAGCAGATATTAAGATATATGAAGCTTGTCTCTAAGTTATTATTACATTTGTAGACATGTTTTTGGGTTTATTCTGACAATTGTTAATGTGATTTGGGATTTAACTTGACATCCATGCATATGTGATTGGGAGGTGGGCCATGAGACTGCCAGCCAAGTTTTGTAGTAAACATACTGTATGTGTGTGTCTAATTATGGAGAAATGTAAACTCAAGTTTGGGATTGGTTTAATTTCACATTTCAGTCTTTGCTATAGCCTGTAATTGTCTTGGTTCTTTTCGTGCATGTTATGATATGATATCTGCTACACTTCTGCCTGCACAATATACACTTGCAGTCTTTGTCTGGCTCTTATTTACACCTCTTGTGGTGAAATCCGTGTATGGAGAGTCATGCTGCGTGTTGCACTCTCTTGTCCACCTATCGTTCATCATCGCTGGTGAGGTGTACAAGTCATTGATTTCACTTTTCTTCCTTTCCCTGATGTTTACTTGTGCTTTGCTTGCTTCTGTTGATTGTAGGTGTGTGTGTGTGTCTAATGCTCTGGAGTTAATTATGAAGTCATTCTCCGCCTGGCTTCCCAATATTTGGAGATCAAATCTTCTTGGACCTTTAGACCTTTACATACTGCTAGATGGTTTTTATCCATATCCTCTTTGGTGTACAACATGAATAGGGAAAAGGTTAATAATCCCATTTTGTATAGATGTTTACCGATACAATTGAGACAGAATATTAAAAGACCCCAAAAGAAAATCGTTTATGTGAATATTTGTTAAGAGTGTAATTTGTTTTTGATGTTGGTATGAGTTGGTTAAATGACGAAAACGTGTTACTAATGTTCATTGTTACAAACAATTAAGTTTGTTTAAAGACGTCATAAATATTTCCATATTTAATTTTAACATATATGTATAAATAAAAGAATTATATATGTTCAATATTGAAAGCGAAGGTAAAATGGCTAAGGATCGCTTCCCTAACAATGGGGGAACTATTTGATGAAGCATAGGCGGATGTACACAAAAAGAAGTGTAATCCGGCGCCAATTGTCTAGTTATTAGCGTCTATGTGTTTGGTGTTGATGGACGTATTTTTATGTGTATGCGTCATAAAAAAGTGAAAGTAAATTTACTAAGTGTTTAAAGACTGTTAATTTGTGTAAAATAAGTGAAACATTAGCCAGCTTTAATAAGTTAGTTAATACGATGTGCGCGATTAAATAAAAGGACATAAAATAGACGAAGTGTAAAGTGATAGAAAACACTTTTAGCAAAATATCGCTAAATTTTCAGAAATTAAATCCCGGCGATGCTAGGGAAGTTGATCCACTGAAATAAAAGTACTGTAATACGATTTAAATACTGTGAACAAGAAGGTGCGAGTAAAATATTTCACCAAAGTTAACCCCGAGTGTATGTTCATTCCATCCAGTACCACGACCCGAGATAACATAAGAGTCAAAAGCTCATCACCATCACATTCATTAAACATAAAAACAGCACCACAATCATGGCCTGTGAGAAGACGAAACATGGTGACAGTTGATTTTCTTGGGGAGTTTGGGCTTGAACTGAATTTCTTTTCCACTTCTTGTCAGTTGAAACTCAAAAGAGAAGGGATATCTTTCAAATTTCAGGGTCTATGTATTTTTTATTATTCACTTAATTGACATGTATAGGATTTTTTCTTTTATATTGTCGCCCATCACATTATTGTCGGCACTACCGCAAAGGAGCCGAAGTGAAGAGACAGAGAATGGCCGCATTGTTGGGGCGCTTGCTGAAAGAGAGAAAGGGATAGAGACTTCTGGAATTTTCTGCTTTGTATTTCACCGCAATAATAACTGAACTTTCCTGAAGTTTCCAGAATAGTGCCTGGGAGATATAAATAGCGGTAAAGTGTGAGAAGGGACAGTTTTTGTGTTACTAATTCGGAGCTGTGCTGTTGGTGAATCGGTAAAGACTTTCTTGCTGTTGCAACGAATGTACAAAGTTACTGTTTACGGAAATAAAAGTGTTTCTTTATCTCGACTACATCTGTCTTCTTCACTTTACATCCACCAAAGTCACAATATTATAAATAATTTTGGAACCTTTCTTTGCTAATTTGTCAGCTTGTTCATTGCTTGTTATTCCACAATGAGCTGGAATCCATTGCAAAAATATCGTTTTATGTCATTTTTATTAATATATGTATTTCATGTTTTTGCAGTTTTTGGATAATCTGCTTATATAGCTTGAATTGCAGCTTCGGAAGCAGATAAGAAGGCTATATTAGTAATTTAATTTAAAAGGTGAGTCAATAACACTAAACCATGCTCACATTAGTGTTATTGACTCATCTTTTAAATTGTATTGATTATAACAACACTGTTTTCAAACTTCTAAGAAAGGAAGATACTATATTAGTAAATTTGTTTTATCTAGTAAATCAATTTTGTAATGACACATAGGTAGTTTCAATTTCTCCATCAAAGTTGGTGGAATTGTCTCCAACATGTTTATAAAAAGAGAATAGCTTGCAGGTGGCACCAGCACCTACACCTTCACCTTCATCTTCATCTTAACCGTAAAGGGAGTCATCGGTATAGATATGAATCCATTCATCTTCCAAAAATCTTACTGATGTTTTCAAGGGCATGTTGTTTAGATTCTATAGGAGTAACATCTTTTGTTTGTGAAGTTTTCAAATAGATCTAGATGATAGTTCACTTTTAGGATATTCAATGGATTGAGGCATATGAATCTCTTTTAGATGGATAATTTATATTGTAACACAATTCTTGTAAGATTTAAAGCTTTCATGGTGCACGTTATTTATTAAAGTTTCACGGGCGATCAGCCGTGTGAGGTTTGAAAATATTGAGCTTTCGGCCATTCTAAACTCCATGGCCTTCGTCAGAATGAAATGACGAAGGCCATGGAGTTTAGAATGGCCGAAAGCTCAATATTTTCAAACCTCACACGGCTGATCGCCCGTGAAACTTTAATAAACAATTCTTGTACTTTCTGTGTCAATTCTATTTGAGGTTTTAAAGTATTGATATAATTATGGTATTTTTACCAATTGTTATTATGTGGTAGTCTCATAATTTTTTCCTAGGTTAAACTTGTTCTTTTTTAACCTATGAAACTTACTGTATTATGTGCCTTGTTTTGAAATGAATATTTGTTTGAAACAGACTGGAAAGCTAGTAAGATCTACACCTCCGCCATCATCACAACAGCAGCAACAGTCACAGCAGCAACCAACTCCACAGCCTCAACAGTCATCCCCACAACCTCCTCAACAGCAGCAAGTATCGCCACCCCAGCCACAGACAGCTCAACAACAGCCACCGCCACCTCAACCTCAGCCACCCCCACAAACCCAGCAAGCACCTCAGTCACAACCTGCACCGCCACAGCAAGCTGCACCACCACCAAGAGCTGCAGGAGGTGCATATCTTCATCCTCCTCCATTTCAGCCTCCTGCTGGAGCACCAACACCTGTTGTATCACTGAATCAGCCCCCTCCAGGTGCTACTATAATGCACAATGCTGGATATCCCCCCACACAGCAGCCACTTCCACAGAGAGAACCCAAGATAAATGGGATGGATTCCAAGAGAGTGTCCCAACAAATCAGGCCAGGTAGTATCATTTGTTAGTACTGATAGCTTCAGAAGAAATGCATGTGTAGAATGTTAATACAGTAAAACTTCTTTTACATGTTTCACACTTACTTTTTTTTCCAGCAGTTCCAGCAAAATTCTATAGCATATTATGGCAAATTATTTCGTTTATACGACTTTCGTTTATAGAATTTGAGTCAGAATATATGGTTTGTCCCCAAAATATGTAAAAAAAAAAAACATTATGAATGAGACTTATTTTTTGTTTGTAGTTGATTTTGTTTGCATTGCTTCATTGTTCAATCGTTGAGAATATTGTTTGTTAGTATCATAATTGTTGATAATTACGTTTCGATTTAATGTACATAATCTTAAGAATTATTTTAAATGTAATACCAAAAATGCTAGGAAGTTAGATTGAGATAGCTTTCTTAACATTTTGGGAACTAGGAAAATATATGAAAGATGACGTCATAGAGGACGCTATAAAATATACATATATGCGGATGAATACATATGCATAGCAAAAAGATGCAGCAAATTCAATCACTTAACAAGCAGTGTCCACCGATGTAAGGCGTGTTTTAATATATGTGCCATAGAAGACAGCAAACATGAAATATTTATTGATGATATATAGCGAAAATGTTGAAGTCAATCCATGGATGAAAAGTGTTCATTAAATCCAGCCCAGTCCAGTTAGCTTTCTATCACTTCATTTTTCTTCTAAACTTATGCACAAAAACAATTCTCTTCAGCTGACATTAACACAGTCTACAGTCTTCGCAATATTACAGTTTAAAACGGTTTGCTTCTTGTAACCATGACTCAGTCCTTTCACTCTCTTTCTTCACTTCCTCAGTCTCCCAAACACTAACTTGGACGATTCATTCACTCAACATTCATTGAAACTTCTTCACTTCGATGCAACATATCTTTTACAACATCAGTACCACACACACAGCTGTCTTGCACTTACTGACCGACTCAAGTCTGTAACTGACTGTCTGCTGTTTCTTTGTCTTCTTATATAGCAAAGATAATTTTTGTTATTTTGGTTTTTTAATTTTTTTTATTAACGTCCTCCAACATATTGTCATATCGGATATGAATGAATCAAATGGGGTGAAATGACGCTCAAATGATCTTTAAGTTACCCGACATCGTCTTCTCAGGATAAGGGAAAACCTCGGAAAAAACCTTACCCCGATAACTTACCCTAAGTGAGATTCGAACTCACGACCTATTATGTGAGGAATTGGAAAATTATCTACATTTTATATTGGATTGTAGGGAAACTTAAATAATGGAAGGATCACTGGGTACCAATTAGATAGTTGAAATTACCGGAATAATTAAAATGAGATTGAGAAAGTCTAACAATGCAGATGAGATTAGAAAGTTGGGTGAATTGTTAGGAATGACGAAAGAAAAATATGAGAGTGGCATTTCTAAAATTATAAAATAGGATGTTCGAAAGGATGACTATCACGTAAATTGGTATGGTTAATTAAAGGAGAGTAATACAAATTGGTAGTTTGTGAACCTGGTGCATAATATACAGGGTCCTTATTTTAGAATTTTGCGAGAAGACGGCAAAACTGTGGCGGTGTTGTGGAGCCGATTGCCGGGAGCGGGTAGATCTTACAACTGGTGGTTGGTGCGCAGGCTTATACTTAATCAAAACATGTTCAAAAGTGTGTACTTACATTTCTCACGTTTAATGCTGAAAATGTCCTCCATCTACAGCTACACACTGTTGACATCCTATGAATGAATGGACATTTTGAAGTTCCACTGCAGTTATGGCTTCGATTTCCTCTCTTATATACTGCTTAAGTTCATCAATAGAATGCGGATTTTTCACGTACATGTCTAATACTTTGTTTTAGTGTGTTAATGTTGCTTTAACATCGTGATATTGCCTCGTTTAACTACTTTGCTACTTTTATCTGTGGGGAACACTAAAAGTTAGAGTGTACATGAAAAATCTGCATTCTCTTGATGAACTTAGGCAGTATATTAGAAGAAATCGAAGCCATCACTGCAGTGGAACTTCAAAATGTTGTCCATTCTTTCATAAGAAGATGTCAACAGTGTGTAGCTGCAGATGGAGGATATTTTCAGCATCAAAAGTGAGAAATGTAAGCACACAGTTTTGATTAAGTATAAGAGCGCACGCCAACCACCGGTTGTAAGATCTACCCGCTCCTGGCAAGCGGCTCCACAAACACTGCCATGCTTTTGCCATCTTCTCGCAAAATTCTAGAATAAGGGCTCTGTACTAACAACCATGGTGTTTATCGATATTTGCACCAGGTGCAACTCAAGTATATGTGGATATTTAGATTAATTACGTATTTTCGTGTGTCTGGTTGAAACAAATGTTGTAAAGATAAATTAATAAATTCTATTTGTGAACAGGAAGGTACATGCTTATTCATAGGATTGTTATATTCTGATTTGTGATGTAGATATTTTAAGATAAATTCATTGACTGATTCATATAGCAAGGATGATGTCACACAGTCCCTTCTTGAACTTCTACAAACAAGCTGGCTGCCATACAGTTCTCAAAGGCTCCGGAAAACCTTTTGTGTTGCTGCTTGATTGTTGTTATACTCCTGCCACTGTAACATTGTACTCGGCAGCTCACGTGGATTCATGTTAAGTTTTATGCTTGCGACATTGCCACAGTTGGTAGTACACAGTAGTAGACAATGTAGCTTTCTATTGCGTCTCAAAACCACGAAGAAGGTATGCAAGCTATGAACATATAAGAATAATAAACTTCTTTGTTATTTACTATTTATTTATGCCAGTAAACTTACTCTTGGTGTTTTTAAACACACAAGCCGTGTGTGGGCAATATTTCTTTGTTATTTATTTATGCCAACATACTTACTGTTGGTGTTTTGGCTCAAATGGATTTGGTTCAAATCCCAGCTGTGGCATTGAATTTTTAAGGTCCAGTTCTACCTCTCAAACTTCTTTGTTATTTGAGAGGTAGAATCAGAACTGAAAAATTCAATTCCACAGCTGGGATTTGAACCACAGACTCGCTTACCAGGTGAGTGCTCTAACCATTAAGCTACTGTGACAACCTGCCAGAATAACATTGAATTCTCCAACTGATTTGTAATTCTCCCTGTTCTGTGGCATTGAATTTTTCAGTTCAGATTCTACCTCTCAAACATTGCCCTCACATGACTTCTGTGTTTAAAAACACCAACAGTAAGTTTGTTGGCATAAATAAATACTTTACTAAGTTAAGTAGATTTTCCGGGTTTGTGGGCCGTGGTCGAGTTGGATTACCTTCCTCCGACGTTTCGCTGGAAACTGCGTCCAGCATCTTCAGGGTCAACCTCTGTTATTAGCGGCTGCACTAAATTAAAGTTCACTACAAACTTTCATATTCATCTTTGTTTGTTATTAGTGTCCATGGTAACAAATTTTCACGATCGCTCGTTCTCATAAATACCAACATGAGATTATCGATCTCAAAATGCCGGCAAATGGGACGTCTCTGATCGAGGAAGGTAATCCAACTCGACCACGGCCCACAAACCCGGAAAATCTACTTAACATAGTTGATAATGCCGGCCGTGAAAGCCTCAGCACTTATAAATACTTTACTATTACTAATAAGTGAAAGTACACTGCACCATAGGTACAACAAATTTCAAGTAATTTCCATACGGTTGGGTACTCCTTTCTACTATAGTAGGTGTAATATGCCTTCAAATGACGTCTGTTTTGAACGTATCAATATGTGACCAGATGAATGCAGTTTCTTGTTCCCTGGAGTTGACAAAAATACTAGCTGCATTCCAGAAGGTCCAGCAACCTTGTCTTCCTTCTCTTGAAGCAATACTCCTTTGCTGATTACAGTTCTTCTGCTTCAATCCAAGTGTTCAAGTCCACTCCATACCTTCATGAGCAGGAATACAGTGATGCCCATGGATATCTAAATATTCCTTCTGTTGTTCACAAAATTCCTTTGTTCTTAATAATTCTAATGCTTGGCTATTTAGTGTGACACATTGACGTAAAGGATTTTCACTTTGTAAATCACTCAGCAATCAGTGTTTCTTCTGAGGCATCATTTTGCATGTTAAATTTTGTGTATATAAAAATTTGTATAAATGATTGAGAGGTAGAATTGGACCTGAAAAATTCAGTGCCACAGCTGGGATTTGAACCACAGACCCTGTGCTTACCAGGAGGGTGCTCTAACCATTAAGCTACTGTGACAACCTGCCAGAATTCTATTGATTCTCCAGCCACACCCTCCTGGTAAGTGGTAGGTCTGTGAATTTTTCAGTTCCAATTCTACCTGCCAAACATTGTCTACACACGGCTTGTGTGTTTAAACACACCAACAGTAAGTTTGTTGGCATAAATAAATAATTTGCATAAATATTACATAAAATAAAGAATAGATCTTAAATATACATCCTTAGATCAAATACATGATATTGGATATATCAAAATATACAAAATATTAACATCATTTCTTAATCATTTTAACAAGTATAATAAATTACACACCCAGAAGGGGTTCACGGAAAAGTATTTCCAAACGCTTCAACTGAGTAAAAACAATGTTGCAATAGCAGATGTTTCACCTTGCACTTAAATGCAGATAAATATAAAGAATAAATATAAACATAAATAAACAAATGCCAACAATGCTATCAACAATAATATAATAAACATGTGAAGAACTAGATGCATTTGACTGGAAGCAGTGATAAACTGCAACAGAGCTTCTTCCTCTCCCGTTTGCACTTCTGCTTTGTGACCGATGTACCGGAATGCTGCACTGTGATTGGTTCAGGAAGTCTTACGGGCAGTACTCTTCATCTGTTATTCTGTGAGGGTACCAACTTAACGGTGAGCTGTTGGGTGCAAAGATACAGTGGGGAGGGGGGTGTATAGTCCCATGTTTGCTCGCATGAGTAGTGTGGGGAAGCTTGTACTTTTACTATAAAATAAATATTGGAACATCAATATTGAAAATGCTTTCCTTTAAATTTTTCGAATGCCATGGTCCAATGTACAGTTGCTTTTAGTATTCATCTGTTTCACAGTAATCATAGCAGTTTTTAGTAAATACTTTTAAAAATAGTAAAGAGAATAATTGGTATTTTTGTAACTGTTTAGGTCCAAGAGGTGCATTTCCTGTGTCTGAGCCTCCGCGGTACCCAGCAGAACCACCTCAGCAAGGACCATTACCTCCAAGAGTGGAACCCAAGTTACCACATCATGCAGTGGTAACTCCAGGGGGACTTCCTCCAGCACCTTTTGCTACCAGCAACAACAGTGCTATAGCCCCCAACAATGCCCCAACTGGAGTGCCTCCTCAAGTGCTTGCTGTTCCACCACCTGTTGTGGCAAGCACACCTCCTGTACCTCCTCCATCTGCTGTTGTTACTTCCCCTGTTGTTCCTGTCCAGCAGCCGCAGCCTCCTCAACAGCCTCCACAACCTGTAGTTGACAACATGACAGCTATGAAGGTAGCTTCGCCATCTGAGCAACCCACAATAGTCCAGAAAGTTCCCAATAATGCCAGTCTTAATAATGTTGTTCCTGCTAACAGGAAGATGCCTCCGACACAGAGGGGTAAGTAGAGGATTCACACATATATAGTGCTTATAGTTACAGTTGTAAGTAATTAATATTTATACGTAAATTTTTGTAGGTCCCATCAAAATGTAGTTCAGAAACGTATTATAGGTCGTGAGGTAAGACATGAGCAATTGTTGCACAAAGAGGAAACTGCTTTCCATCCCTTCCTCTCTGCAACGGCTGAGAGGGGGAATAGAAGTGTCAGTTTGCTGCAAATGAATAAACTATCACAATGTGCCACAACTATTGCAGTTTACAGAAAAGTAATTGTTGGCACATGGCCATAGTTATAGCAAAATTGCTTTATTTGTTATACATGTCATTAGCAATATGCACTAAAACGATGCTCGCAAATTTTGCTTCCTCATGAATAGAAACATCATGACTTCTATGCATACATGATTGCACACTTCCCCCCATCAGCGTTTCAGGTAAAAAGTTGCCACTGTGCAGCTAAGGGAATTGCTCTTGTGCCTCAAGTATAATAATAGAACTTTATTTATATTATAGAGAAATGCACACTCAAGTTTGAGCATTTCACATTTCTTCTCCTTGATATACACATAAACCAGGTTTAACTATAATTGATCAAATGCATAAATTTGATTTCTGCAATCCTAGCATTAAAACAGCTTATTATGATGGCATATATTACGCGAAATTAACCTATTTTGGCAACAGTGCCAGAAAATGAATGTTACTATGATAGCATATGGAACGGAGGCTATAAGTAAACTCAGCTGCATTATTAATCAAGGCTTTACGGGTGATCAACTGCAAAGCCTTGATTAATAATGCTCGTCTTAAAAGCTTCAAATCTTAATCTCAGTTGCATGTTTGAAATATCAACTTGTGTAAATGTCACTGCAGTATGATGTGGGATTTAAAAGTATTCTGCTCTCCTAATCTGCTCAGTCATTTTTTCATGGTAACACCCTGGAAATCCTGGAATATCATCGAAAGCACCTTGAATTTAAAATTGCACCTTGAAAACCTGGAATTCACCTTGATATTCAAAAACTCTCCTTGAATTATTATTTATGCCAACAAACTTACTGTTGGTGTTTTTAAACACACAAGCCGTGTGTTCTACCTCTCAAACTCTCCTTGAATTTTTCTAAAGCATTTCTATGTTACATTCTGTGGTCACACTCACGCAGTTGAGTTACATGCCGCTCTGGGTACGATAGAGGGATCGTTGACACACTTGCGCGTGACTTACGCCAGTCTTCCACTGCGCTCTTTCCAAACAAGGTCGAAGCTACGCAAAGACTTAACCTGCTAGCAGCACTACAGTTTGTTCACCAGCTCACTTATTTGTATTTTTA
This sequence comes from Tenodera sinensis, assembly GCA_030765045.1. Taxonomy (NCBI): domain Eukaryota; kingdom Metazoa; phylum Arthropoda; class Insecta; order Mantodea; family Mantidae; genus Tenodera; species Tenodera sinensis. The sequence continues at coordinate 40,592,909 of CM060973.1, forward strand.
TATAAGTCTGAAAAAAAGGGAAAATTGTGTTGGTCACATTTGATAGATTAAAAAATGTGTGTTCCTTAGAAAGAATATTGTTCATAATAAGGGTTACATTCCATGTTTAGTTCTGATAAAACCTTTTTAATAATTGGCGTAATCCTTAGATTTACAGTATTTCCCAGAATTACTGATTTCCTTTAAATTCAGAGATAGCCTACGTCGTTTCACAGTCTGTTACCATTTAGCTACATGGAAGTGTGGTAAATAATAGTGTCATTAAAGAGAACATATTTTTAATTTCCTTTCTTAAATTTTAACTTCATGTATGTATACCATGTGTCTTAGGTTGTTTTCATTTACCATGTTTAGCTCTTTCTCAGTATTGTTTATAAGTTTGTGTGTCTCCTTGAAAAGGAATTCTTTTGCCTTGAAAAATCCTGGAAATCACTTTGCATTTGATTTTCAAATTTTGCTAGACACCAAGTGTTTTCCATGGCTACACAAAACAAATGGATGACTGGCTCCAGTGTTTTTCCAAGATGTAGTTCCTATGTTCAAATAACTGTTAAACGGATATTTCAGGTCGAGAAGAGCACATAGCGGACTTGAAGAAATTCGGACAAGATTTCAAGTTGAGCTCTGGAGAGCAACCAGAATCTGTGCCGTCAGAACCCAAAAAGCAAGTGCAAGGACATCCATCAGTTACACCAGAGAGTTTGCCTCCTAAAGAGCATCAAAGCTCCGATGCCACGGTGGTAGCCGTGGATAAAGTAACGTCTGCGCTAAAGAAGTCTACTCTCAATCCTAATGCTAAGGAATTTGTTTATAACCCAAGTGCTAAACCATTCACACCTGTAAGTATCATTTATATAATTTTCATTTTGTAAATAAAACAGCAAAATAGTTCTCTTGTAATTAATTTAAAGATGAAATGTTGTTGTTAGCTAATGCTGGATTTCTGACAATGAAGTCATTAATCCTCTTGCTCTCCAATATTTTTCACTGATAGATGGGGCATTAGAAGTGGTCGGGCATATTTGAAGGTGGTCTCGATCCATTTCCTCTTGCAGATCACATAGAGGACAGAGTGGTGAAGAATATATACCAATTCTGTTTAAATGTTTTGCCAGACAATCATGTCCTGTAATGAAATCACGGTTTCATTGGGCCTACAATATATTGTTTCATTGTTTCTTTTCTCTGACTATTCTGCGGTCTCACTTTTGTCACTATCATCACTATTTTCATTTATATCTGGCTCAGATAACACACCATCTTCATTTTCAGTATTCCACGTTGTCCTCAGAATCATCAATGGCACAAGAAATTCGAGTTTTTTAAAACTCTTCTTAACAATATTGACACTAATTTTCTCCCACGCACGGATTATGCACTCGCACATCATCGGTATTGATGGCTTCCTTATCTTGCCTCCTGGAGTCAGCTAATGAGATCCCGTCGCCATCCATTCTGAATACAGGCATTGAAGATATTCTTTGAAGAGTTTGTTGACGTTGACATTTAAAGGTTGAATGGACGTTAAACCTCCAGGGATGATGACAGGATGGGACTTCATCCGTTTCATTTTCTCCTTGACAGCCTCCACAGGTGACCTCGGAAACCGTCTAGGACAAGAAGGGACTTCTTTGTAACAATGCCCCTGGTCGCCTTCCCCAGACTTTCTCCAACCAATCCACCATCAAATCTGCTGTCATCCAGCCCTTTGAGCTTGCAAGTGAATTCCAAATCGGATAGTCTCCTTCGGTAAGGCCTTCCTTTTAAAGATGGTGTAAGGTGGAAGTTTATTGCCATCTGTTGTAGTGCACATCTCCGCTCCAGTTGTCTTCACAAGCACACTTTTTAAGCCAATAGGAGCAATGGTTGAGTTATGTGGCATATTAAAAAACTGGCGTCTGGTCAGTATTACCAATCTGAGAGAGCAAATAGTCATATTGCTGTCGCACTTGTATTGCATAACAATGGAACTCGAGTGCCTTATCTGTGTAGTCTCGAGGTAAACACTGGCATAAAGGTATTCTTTCCGTAGACTGAGATCTTGCCATCTCCTAAAACGAATCACCCAACCAATGCTAGCTGTAAAATCCTTTCTGTCAATGTTGAGCATGGCAGCTATCTCGTGAGCTTTGTTCTGAATCATTTGCTAAGAGACAGCACAACAGTCTTTCCGAAGTTCATTGACATAACCAATTACACCATTATCAATTTCAGGATATTTTCCTGTTTTAGGCCCATGGAAAGATTTGGAGCTTGTCTTTGCAGCCTTGAGTTTTATCTTTTTGTCTCTGCCAATACTGTATTGAATTAGGATCAATGGAGAAATGTCTTCCTGCAGCTTTTACCCTGTTTGCATCGGCATAAAATAATGCATTTAATTTACATTTTTCCGTATAGTTTGAATATTTCGACATTATGACGACTTGTAACAAACTGGCTTAGAAACACGTCTGCAACTTCACATTTCAATTTTTGGATACATTGTGACTATGGCAACACGAGTATTTTTGTGGCAAGCACTGCATCCATTGTTGTCCATGCCAAGCACTGCTGCATTGATTGTGGACCATTATCAAGTTATTTGAAGGCCAATTAGAATTATGCCAGGAGAGGGAATTATGCAATGTTTAATAGGTAAATACCTTATTTTTAGTGGTGAAAAATCATATGGGAGGAAATATGCGCTGGGGGGGGGGGGGGGGGTGCCTTATGCAATAAAATACAGTAATTGCCAAGTCTGCATTATTTCCAAACTTGGCACTGCTTTTCTATATACACATTTTTGAGAGTAATTTTCAGTTCATCCTTTGTTAAAATTGTTCATGTTATGTGCATATAGGAGAATATTTTATATGCAACAGCTACTCTCACTATTAATTTTGTGCTTTTCAAGTTCCTTAGACAAATAAAAATCAAATTTTAAAGGAGGGGAAAAAAAACACCCATAGCAGCTTTATAGCGTAAAGACGCAGTGACATGAATTGGTATACCATTAAAAGTGACAACATAAGTATGCCAAGTTTAATTGGTGTTGCTAGATTGGCAAAACAAGGCCTATTGAAGCCAATATAGATGTAAAAGTTTTGGTTTCATGCATTCAACAGGTTATTTACATAACCCTTCGTGTGAGGTAAGAGATTATGACCTCAGATAATTACATGATATTACTGGCAACAAGGAGGCAGATGTGGCTGCTAAGGCTGCATGCCGTTTGCCACAGTTACCCACATGCACTCTGCCGTTTAGCGATGTGCAGCAGTATTTCGGGTGCCATCTCTTTTTGTTCTGGCAGAAGTCTTGGGAAGACATCTGGCACTCAGTTGCTGACAGTTAAAGACACTGTACAACCCTGGCAGACCTCTTGCAGGTATTCCAGGCAGGAAGAAATGATTTTAACCCACTTGAGGATTAGGCCACACCCGAGCCACCCATGGACACCTTTTGCGTGGTAATCCGGCACCTGTCTATATAACCTACAACGTTCCACTCTCCATCACTTATGTCTATATTGACTGTCAGCGATACGCTTGAGTGCCAGTCCCTTGGCCTGGGTCTTACACTGCACTCAGTTTTAGCCAACGGCCCAATAGCTGTGAATACAGTACTGCGTTTTGTTGTAAATATTGATTTTGGTTAGTAAGTGAGGTGTATTTTATTTTGGAGGTTTTAAAATTTTAGGGGGTTTTACTTCTCCTTTTTACTTTAAACATTTTAATAGCAACCTCCCCCCTTCAATCCTTAAAACTCATAGTAGTTTCCTAGAAAAGGTAACACAGATTAAATCCAAATTGAACATTCCTAACACCAGAGAAAATCTACTTATAAGAGAAAATCCATTGGAATTATTGCAACCTACCTTCAATTTGGAATTAATAGAGGAAATAAGTAAATCAGACACACCAAAAGAAATACAAAAACTTCTAGCTCTGGAAACAATCAATACTAGGTATCCCACAGAAGAATGGCTGCACATATATACTGATGGATCCTCGAAGGAAAACCTTACTGGAGCTGGAGTTACATGTTCACATTTTTCCTTTTATCATTCTGTTGGCAGAGACACAACAAATTATGATGGAGAAATAGAGGCTATATACATTGCTCTCCGACAATTATTAAATCTTCCCTTAAATAAATTTAACAAGGCAGTAATTCTTTCAGATTCTAAAGCTGCAATTCAGGGAATATGTTCAAATACTACAAAGAAGTCAACAAAAATTAGAGAATGCTACAAAATGTTAACACAACTCCAAAAAGTTAATAAGACTGTTCATCTCCAATGGATTCCAGCACACTGTGGAGTCATGGGGAACGAAGCTGCAGACTCACTTGCAAAGAAAGGCACAACAATAAAACAAAAGTCTAAATTCAATTTCTCATATTCCTCAATAAAGCGCTTGATCATTAAAAATTTTTGTCATTCATACCTACAAGAAATAGAAACAAATGCCAAAGATAAAAAATGGATTACACTACTTTCCAATCCAGATATAATCCCCCAGAGACCAAGGAAAACAGCGGTTGCAGCCTTCCGGCTACTGACAAATCACGACTGCTTAGCAAGTCATCTCTACAGAATAGGTATCTCAGCCTCACCAATATGTGTCTTGTGTAACGATCCAGCAGAAATGAATGAAGAACACTTGAAGACCTGTGAAGCATTAAGATCAGAAGAAACTACAGTTCAAAAGTATTGGAAAGCACGAATGCTAATGGCTTCATTGCCAGATGCAAGGCACTAGAAAACAACAACATTTTAATAGCTCACATCTTCACTTAATTATGTTTTAGCTGTTTTCAATTTTAGCTATCTTAACTTTAACTTTGTAGCTATTTTAACTTTAACCTTTCACTTATTTTAACTTTCATTTTTTTAGCTTTTTAGGGGTGAAGTTTTAACTGTTGAGTTTGCTTGTTCTTATCTTTGGACTTTGGGCCCTAATGACCCTTAAACACCATTTACTCTACATGATATTGAAGTCACTCCAGTTTGGTAAATGAATTATGTGGTTTTCAATGTATAATTTTTCCATCAGTGAAAAACATTGAAGAGCAAGAGGATTAATGACTTCTTTGTCAGAAATTCAGCATTAGCTAACAACATAACATGTATAATTTTTTTTACTCATTTATATACTGCCTTTAACATCTAGATCATACCAGCGTCTTTTGCCTTTGAAGCAATAATTGCTCATGGCAATGGTGTTTACTGTTTCTTTATCAAAGGGTTGTCTTTTTAAATTCACACACATGCACATACACTCTTATTTCTAGACTCTAGGGAAGATAGGGAATTCTCCAGCTGGAAATGGAACATGATACCTCTCGATTAGAAGGTTAGAATGCTAATCACCAGACCGGGGCCTTTCAGGCATGGCAAGGAGCAAAATGTAACTACCTTGTTTACCTTGGTGCAAACATTCATTGGCCCTCTCCTTTGCTGTCTTCCCCTTCCTTACTGTAATGTTTACATGCGGTGCACAGTGTTAAACTGGTTAAGGGCCTGTATTACGATCTCCAGTTGCTAGCCATGGTTTGTTAACTTTTGGTTATCGCTAAATGAGGGTTAGTCTCGGTGCCTCATATTACAAACTTAATTTGACTGTAGGTTTGTTACCCTGAGGATTATGATGAAATTTGAGCAGTTGGTAACATTTTTCACTAGGCTTTTGCTGTGTTTGCAATTCTATCTTGTGGGTGAAGCAGTCATTTAGGTTAACCACATCAGATGTGTGAATAGTATTTGTAATGATGGTTTGGAGATCTGTACACATTGCACAACCTAAAAATATCTTCTTCTTTCTTCACTATTCATTCAGAGCCTTAAAATGCTTTGAAGTAGTGCAAAATTGTTGTGCTCACAATGAATAAAATGTGACATTTACTATTTAAAAGGTAATCGTGTGCACAATGAATAAAAAGCAACGTTTACTAGTGAGACAGAATATTAGAAGACCCCAAAAGAAAATCGTTTATGTGAATATTTGTTAGGAGTGTAATTTGTTTTTTGATGTTGGTATGAGTTGGTTAAATGACAAAAACGTGTTACTAATGTTCATTGTTACGAACAATTAAGTTTGTTTAAAGACGTCATAAATATTTCCATATTTAATTTTAATATATATGTATAAATAAAAGAATTAAATGTGTTCAATATTAAAAGCGAAATCAGGATAGCTAAAGATCGCTTCCCTAACAATGCAGGAACTATTTGATGAACGCATGCGCGGATGTACACGTGGCAGTCGGAATGATAGACTCGCAACTAAAAGAATCGGGACTAGCACCTAAATATCCAAGGTGATAAGACGTATTTTGGTAGCGTGTGAACATTGTAGAACATCTACCAGACTTTCATCAAGCTTTTGTTCCACTTTTTGAAAAAGTGGAAAGACTTAAATAATCTAAAATGGTGCTAAGAGGATTTATTTAAATGTAAAATAGAGAAAAAGTGTTAATAAAATAACACATTGTAGTAAAGAAACATAGTGTGATTTTTCGTTCCATCCGTTACCATGCCCTGAGAGAAATAAGAGCCACATCGCTCAAAATAGAAGCAACACTACAATAAAAACAGCACCACTAGTTAAAAATAATGATCTCAAGTTCATGTGCTTTTTAACTTTTATGTGTACCTACACATTGTATGATTTTCTGTGTATTTTCTGTTTGCAAAATGTGTAATTTGCTATGCAGTGTTCATTAAAATGTGGTGTCGATGTAAAAATAACTGCACAAAACATTGTATTGCTTGTATCAATCCATTATACTTATGGGGCTCTAGAATTAATTTCCATAACCTAATGGCCATCAAGATACACCTAAAAGTTGTTGGTTTATTTGTTTTCATTTTAAGACTGTCGGGAATATAATACAACTCTGTGTATATAATATATGTGTTGAAAACTTTACTTTCTGTCATGAATTCGATGCCTTATTTCCACTAAAATTCCAGATGTCGTAGCTTTTGGTAACCTGTATCTTTGTAGAAACACTATCTCGTTCCACTGCTCGAAATTATCTTTGCGCATTCTTAATCTCTTCGCCCTTTTTCTATTAAATAAATACTGAACCAGCACTTCATCTTCGGTATCACTGTCAACATACAAATGTGGTTGGAGGTAGACCATTTTTGTGCGTGAAACATGAGTAAACTCCAAATTAACATTCTAACAACTACTTGAGGTTGCAGTTAGTGTACCTCCAGAAATAACTCTTGGTTAGCCCTTAACCAAAGGTCGTAATACTGACATGGGTGTAACTTTAAGTTAACTTAACCTTAACCAGAGATCGTAATACAGGCCCTAATTTGACTTTTTTATGACCAAATCTGGTCTACCGTTTTAATGACCTAGAAAGCACTGGTACAAATCTTACTTTTGTTTAAAGGATGTTCTGACTCTCTGGGTGCTATTCTGGCCCTGCAACAGTTTCTCGGCACCTCTGCCTTCATTATTAAAATTCAGACACTCATCTCCCAGTTGGTCTCTTTTGGATACCAGTTGGTTTTTAGGTGGCCCCCGGCTATGTAGGCAATGAGGCAGCAGATTCAACTGCTAAGTCTTCCTGCCATTTGCCACAGTCTTCCACTCACCATCTACCCTATGCACATCCTCAGTGTTACTTCTGTTGCAATGTTTTATCGATCTGTGAGCAATCATGGGAAGCGTTATCTGGCACCCAGATCTGGACAATGAAGGACACTGTACAACTCTGGAAGACATCGAAGCAGTCAGAAGTCATCTTAAACTGCTTGAGGCTAGGGTCATACTCATGCCACTCATGTTCATCTCTTGTGCTGTGACCTGGCCCCCATCTGTCCTATGCGCAGTTTAGAACTTTGTGTCGCATGTTCTGCTTGACTGCGGTACACTCATGAGTGCCAGTCTATTGGGCTGGGTACTACACTGCACTCAACTCTTGGGGATGACTCCATGCCTTAGATAAGGTGCTGCAGTTCATCGCCGAAATTGGGTCCACGAAACAAGTATAACTGGTAATTAAGGAAATTGAAACTATTAACAGTGAAGCAACAAGATTCTAAAGTAAGAACAAATTAGAAACTAAAAACTTCTCTTTAGAAGTATAACTGGTGTTTTATTTCGGAGCATTTTAGAATTGTGAGGTATTTTACTGTTTTAACTAATCTTTTAACTGATTAGCCAACTTTCATAAAAATATGAAAATTCCCACTCTGATTTAAATGGACTTTTGGGTTGTTTGCTTTATTTGGAGATCACTCCATTATTAGGTAGTTGTATTGCATCTATTTCATGAGCAAGTGTCTATCAACCAGTTGCAGTGCGCAAGTTGGGCCGAGGTTAACCCAGTCACCATGAAGTAAGGTGTAAGCAGCCTCTGCACATTGGATAACATCCAGTGCTATTTTAAACTTTGAGAGGCCCTGCACCAGACATACAGGGGTCTACCGTAATTATAATTTTGAGATTGTAATGTTCTCCATTCATGATCATTTGGAAGCAGCATGCATGCAGGAACAGACCGAGAGGTAGCATTAAGTATAAGCTGTTTTGCAATATCCAAGCTCAAGCGTAAACTTCTAAAAATTTACAAACCATCTGATTGAACATTTTGTACACTTCTACCAGAATGATTCCTCATGAATGCTACCATTTAGATAACAGATGCAAATTATTATCATTGCCCACAAGCTAATTGTTGGCACCTTTAAACACACAAGCCGTGCGGGGGCAATGTTTGAGAGGTAGAATCGGAACCAAGAAATTCAATGTCACAGCTGGGATTTGAACCACAGACCTTCCACTTCACGCACGGCTACTCTAACCACTGAGCTACTGTGACAGCTTGCCACCATGACAAATTCTCCAACTGATTTGTATTTTTCCTGGTAGACCACTAAGGGAATCTCACATCAAAGATAAATACCCCAAGGGTGACTTACAATCGTAAGTACTTTGTCTCAGATGGTAATTATTATTTATTTATGCCAACAAACTTACTGTTGGTATTATTAAACACGCACGTCGTGTGTGGGCAATGTTTGAGAGGTACAACTGGAACTTAAAAATTCAATGCCACAGCTGGGATTTGAACCATAGACCTTCCGCTTACCAGGCAGGTGCTTTAACCATTGAGCTATTGTGACAAACTGCCAGAATGGCATTAAATTCTCAAACCAATTCTTATTTTTCCTCGTAAACCACAAAGGCAGTCTCACATCAGAGACAATTACCCCAATGGTGACTTACTATTGCAAGTACTTTGTCCCAGGATTAAATAACATTCAGATGGTAATTATTATTTATTTATGCCAACAAACTTACTTTTGGTGTTTTTAAGCACACAAGCCATGTGTGGGCAATGTTTGAGAGGTAGAACTGGAACTTAAAAATTCAATGCCACAGCTGGGATTTGAACCACAGACCTTCTGCTTACCAGGCAGGTGCTCTAACTATTGAGCTACTATGACTGTAACCTGCACAATTGGCACCCTCTATTATGGCAACTGTTCACTGCTTGAGGTTCCATGAACGTTACAACAGTAAGGAGAACACTGCTAGCTGACACTATTGTATATACACTATTAGCATCTTTAAAATGTTTTTAAAATATGCATTTTAAACTGATGTTTACATACAACACAAAACTTTAAATTTCTACTCGTCTGCCTCCTTCGAAAGAAAATTGTTTTACCAAAGCTTTAGTTTTTGACAAAGGAATGAAGGAGTGTAATTTTAAAGCATAGCTGCACTCATCGTTCTTGGCTCCTGACCTTGACTGGCAGTCCTTTAGGCGAACTCATAGCTTTTGTCTGTTTCATCAGCTCATATTGTATAATTCTGCGAATGAAACCATGCACAACATGGTGAGGGAGGGGAAAGGTAATGATGTCTGCATGATCTGAGACAGTCCTTGCTAATTCACAGGTGCTTTTTAGTGCAGTGTGCAGTTGAAGACAGATCTTTGCGATAAGGAGTGAATATAGTGAATTTGTGAGACATAGCGATCATAGCGTAAATCAATTATGCCAACTATACGTTCTAAATTAGGGATCAAAACATTACACAGTCAGAGCAGAGAAATTGTTTCAAATGTATGGGCATACATGAAGAAAGAAACTAAATGCAAAGAACTGCTTATCAGAAGATTTTTTCAAAAACATTCAAAAAGTTCAAAAGCGCATATCAGATGCCACCTTTAGAAAGAAGGTGCATTGTGGAGACATTTTTCTACATGGACTGTACTGCCTTGGTAAGAAGTTATGTGAGTAGCATATGAAGCTGACGCACCAATTCGCATGCTGTTTGCAGTCACCTGGCTTGCATATGCTTCCTCCACGATGAATTCAGCTGTACAAATGGATCACTACTTCCTGTCCTCCGTGAGCGCTTGCAGGCCTCCAGAAAAAAAAATTGTAGCAAATGCACTTATGCTCGCTCCATAGTTTTGAATGTCTTATTTTATAGATAAAATGTCAGGGATTGTGTGTATTTTTTTAGATTTTTAACACATCGATTTAAATTCTATTTTTGGTTTTACAAAATAAAGCATCAAAAAACACTCCAAAATTTGTGTCTAATAATGATTGATCGAAAGTTATTAAAAATGTTGTATTTAACCTTTCCAGTGTGCCAAACCCCAACTCTCAACTCTATATGACCTTAGAGTAACAGGTGATTTTATATTACGGTGCACGCAGAAATTGCTTAATTTCTAATAGCCATAACTAAGCAAATAATTTAAAAATACGGAAATAAAAAAATATGGGTCTCCTTATTTGATGCTTGTTATTCATAAAAAAATTTGAACCTCCTACGAAAATGTCATGTTTTAGGGGTGTTCGATTTGACGTGGATTGACCAATAGGCAGTCCTGATGTTTCTAAACGTTTGATGCTTTCTCCTGATGTAGGCAACTGGAGTTGCTGAAAGCAGCCTGGGGTTCACAAATAGACGCAGTTCTTCCAGGATCAAAATAAGCTCACTATAGAAATCAGCTGGTTCTATCCATGTTCCCCACCTCATTAATACTGGTTCCAGAGGCAGTGGTTTATCTGGTAATTGCTGCTTGTAAGAAGGCACTCATTGCGGAAACTTACCTCTAATATCTTTGGCAATACATTGCACTCCATAAGTCAGGCAGGTAAAATGGAGAATGTTTGAGGTCATTTTGAGTCACTTTTTTGCACTTACCTTCATTTAAATTGTTTTAAAAACTGGAAACAGTTTCAAGACCATTTGGTCCCATCATCAGCTATTGGGTGATTGATGCTATCCTCTTGTTTCCTCTCTCTGCTACCATCATCCTGCTGCCTTGTGGTGTTATGGGCACAGAGCTTTAACACTTCACTTAAAGGTGGGATTTTGAAGTTAATCACTTTATTATTGTTTTTGATTAAGTACATTTTTTCCCAAATAGTCTGTTATATTGGTGAATTTAGAGACTTTAACAGTTTTATATCGAGGTATATTGGTGAATTTAGAGATTTTAACAGTTTTATATCGAGGCCAATTGGATTCAACCCAGCCACCATTAGGAACATGTCAAAAAATGCAGAAAAGCTCAAGGTAATTTTGCAAACCACTACATTAACATCACTTACAAATAACTGGAAATTTAGAAAATGCTCCTATCATCCCTGGGCCTTTAGGACATTTGAAAAAATCTTCAAAAAACTAAACATAAAACTGGCACCACAAAATAAATGCAGTTTAAAGAACCTGCTGAACAAGCCACTAAACAATACTATCCTGTACAATCTAAAATCTGGAATTTACCAGATCAACTGCAATAGTTGCGATAAAAGCTACATAAGACAAACTAAAAGAAATTTGGAAATCAGACTAAAGGAACACCAGAGAAACATAAACTTAAAACAAACAGAAAAGTCTGCTGTGGCACACCACTTTTGGAATGAAAACCATAACATTAGCCTTTATATAAAACTGTTAAAACCTCTAAATTCACCAATAGAACTGCACATTTGGAAAAAATATATGCATAATCAAAAACAATAATAAAGTGGTTTACTTCACAATCCCAGCTTTAAATGAAGTGTTAAAGCTTTGCACCCCTAACTCCAGATGGCAGCAGAGAGAGGGAACAACAGGATAGCATCAGTCACCCAACGGCTAACAATGGAACCGAACTGTCCTGAAAACATGTCCAGTTTTTAAAATAATTTAAGTGAAGGTGAGTGTAGAAAAGTGACTCAAAATGACCTCAAACATGAATACTTCAGTTATTAGTGCTTCTATTTTTAATATTCAAAATAGAGCATATTGGGATAAAGCACTTTCAGGGCAGTTACAGCTTTATATGCTGCGGCATCTGAATACTCACTAATATCTTCTCGTCTTACACACCAGATTTGTAAAGTCCAGCTGTTTACAGTAGATCAAACATGATTTTGAGATGCTGTCAGGTTCCAGCTTTCCCACCACAATTTACTCTCTTATGTTGTCCATTACCTCCTCATAGCAGACTTGAAGATAATTCTTGCGCAGTGTTGGTTGATGAACATGTATATATACGAATAGGAAAGTGCTAAATATGTAATTTTATGTTATATCACTAAAAATTTGTAATATACTCACAAATATGTAAAATGATATTCAGTTATATTAACCCTAAACATTGTGCTTTGTGAACATATCATTTTTCCCACTAAATTGCAAGGAAAAAATATGTAATTACATAGAAATCTCAGCTCTATTCTTTAACAAATGAAGATAAAATGTCTGAAGCATGAATTTGCTATTGATTCCCAATAAAGCAATTATTTATTAAGTAAATGTGATTGATATTTCTTTTTATAACAATAATTGTGTTTTTCAGCGGTCACCAAGTACTCCAACCCCTTCAAGGCCGCATACGCCTCAGACTCCACAGTATTGTGCTGCACCACCTGGTGCTCCCGCTGGCATGGCTGCTACTGCAATGGTGATGCCAACATATGTTGTAGCTACCAGCCAACCTCCAACATTCACACCTCCAAATCAAACTGGTCGCTTCCGTAAAGGTGAGCACATTAGAGGTAATGTATTCATGAGACTGCTGCTTATTTTCTCTCCTTGTTTATATTGTAACAAAATGGCACAAGTTCAGTTTTTCTTTCTCTTTCTAACTGAATGCACAACACTGTTCTCCTTTACTGATGTTAATACAGTCTTTCGTGATTTGCAAACTCACACTGTTTTCCTCTCGTAACCTTGACTCATTCCTTTCTGTCTTTCTTCACCTTCTCTGGGTTTTGGAACACCGGTACGGAGCGACACTTCTATGGAGAGGTATTTGTACAAAGCCTTTTCTTCTATCCCAGTATATTCAACCTTTTTTCTCCACACACCCCCAAAGAAAATGTTCCATACCCCTGGGCCTAGGTTCTAAGCATAGTCCTAGTAATTCTTAATTCAAATTATACATAACCATATATAAAATAGATAAGTGCTCATTGTGTGGAGGAAAAGAGGATGTAGAACTTATACTTTATGATTGTAAGGAAACTGAGATGTGGAGGAAAAGAATGCGCTGACAAAGAAGATGAACAGAAGAATTAGCTTAGGTAAGAGTTTAAACAAAAACTTAGGTCAGTTTTTAAATAAGGTTGAGACAGAATATGTGGTCAGACCCCGAAAAGAAAGCATTTATGTGAATATTTATTGTAAATGCAGTTTATTTTTCATGTTGATAAGGATTTGTTGAGTACTGAAAGTGTATTACCATTGTCTCATTGTTACGGGTAATATTTGTTTAATAATGACATCAATGTTAAGTTAAATGTTCAAATTTAATATGTATAATCATAAGAATCATTTTATGTTTAATATTAAAAGTGTAGGGAGGATAGATAGAGATTGCCTCTCTAACATTACAGGAACTATTTAGCGTGTAAGATGATTTCATAGTGCTCCGCGGGAAATGGGCGTATGCGCATATGAATACAAACGCATTATGTAAGAAGATGCTAGATATTTTTTCTTAGCATCGTAGCATCCTTTGAGAGAAGACATGTTTTGTGACACGTGCAGATGTGGACGCTAAAAGTTATTTAAAATAATAACAAGAAGAAACCATTAAGGAAGTAGATTCACGTGCAACAAAAGTTAAAGTGTTACGGGTGTAATATTCAACGAGAAAGGTGCAAATAAAAGTGTTATAGAAAAGTTATATACGGTGTCCGCATTATTTCACCCTGCACCACGACCCGAGAAGCTCTTGCAACGATAATATTAGAAAACAGCACCAAGGTCAAAAACAAATGGATATGGAGTCCAAAAAGAGGGAAGGAGCAATAGTTGATTTAGAAAACTTTGTTATAAAGTATATTGTAATGTGTTTGTAAACAAACTATACCAGCGTGTCCTGTAGATCAGTGGCCTGGGTATATACCACAGGGCAGTCAGTAAATTGTATGAATTTTATACTTCAATAAATACCAATACTTAAAATATAAAATAGGTTTAACATTTTATGACTTATTAAAAACTACAAAAGGAAAGATAATACTATAAATGTGTGACATAACACAGGAACTATGTTATTTTCATTTCCAAAAGACTGTCTTTAAATTTTATGGGAAGATCAGAGGAATTGATGGTGGTGGTGCCAAACTGATTAGTGATATATTCTTTTGTATTATAGTCTTTCTCAATTTCTGGAAAGTATTATAAAAACTGTAACCTGAGATTTTGTTGGTGAAATTTGTTTCCAAAAATCCATCAGCAATACTAACTGGTAGAGTAAGCAAAATGAATTCTTGGGCAGAGGGTAATTCAAATCTCTGAGATTTTTTTGAAAATCTTATTGTTTTTTTTGTTGAGAGAGTTTAGTGATCTCTTTCAAGTGTTTCAACCTACCCACTCGGAAAACTACATAAAAAATAACAGCTTCAATCCAGTTCCACACAAACTTGCAGTCCTACACAGTTTATCTTACAGATTGTTTTCTTACTCGATTATGAGAAGAAGAATACAAAAAACAATACAAACACATAGTCAACATAGTAATAATGGATTCAACAAACAAATCATTGATAAGAAAATAGCACAATTCAAAAAACAAACACTTGAAAGAGATCACTAAACTCTCTCAACAAAAAAACAATATAATTTTCAAAATATTCAGTTACCATACAAGTAAGCACTAGAAATTCCACAACATCTTCAAAAGTACATTATCTTGGCCCCACAAAATAATTTCAGTGTAGAGAAATTCTGTGCAACAAGTCAAAGGACCAGATATCACAGAACAAAAGTGCAAGAATCTATCAAATCAGTTACCCAGATTGTGACCAGA
Source organism: Tenodera sinensis (assembly GCA_030765045.1). NCBI lineage: Eukaryota > Metazoa > Arthropoda > Insecta > Mantodea > Mantidae > Tenodera > Tenodera sinensis. The sequence continues at coordinate 40,608,188 of CM060973.1, forward strand.
TTTACATATGGAAAACCAAGAGGAATTTATTGTATTGTTTAATGAGGCTGTCAATAGCCAGGATTACATCAGCATCACTGGTGTGTCAAATTTCGTCTCTGAGGAATTCTTTCACATACCAGTAAATCTACTGACATGGAGCTGTTGTTTTCAGGTGCACTTAAAAATTTGAAGCTGATAGGGGAGTTCAGTCTGAAAGACAGCCAAGTGCAGTTGGTAACCGAGAAGTTGACTACATGAATTAAGTTGTTTGGCACCCTTTTATTTTGCTACAATATACAGCTTGTAACAACAAAAACAAATTATATCATATAAATACATCGTACACTACTGATATTGAAAATTGCAACATCAAGAAGGAAGTGCATGATTGAAATGAAGTTTATACCACAGATTAGATACATTACAATAAACAAATTATTAACTTAATCTGTACATGATCTTTGAGACTGAATATTCAGTGTTTGGTGTAGCATACATGCACGGCAATTAGAGCTGCTAAAAGCCATGGTCCATTGATGATCACATGACCCTCAACTGAAATTTTAAGTTCTAGTGCAGTTCAGTTCAGTTTTCAGATTGGAAGTCTGACTTTATTGATTTTTATGAATAATGTAGGTTTAATAACAGTGACATTCTCATAATATGAAAAATAACACCTGACTTTCTCTATGTACTAATCATTCTTACAAACTCTTATTCCTCTATCTTATTCATGTTAGTTGAGATAAACATTAGCAGAACTTATCTTATTTTGATTTCCTTGTAGGTGCAAGGGGAATATGGCTTTGAGCAATAGTCACATCTTTTAAAGCTGGTTGCTATATGAAGGCTTCGAAATTCTGATCTCTTTGCATGGCTGACATAAAAAGTGAATAATGACCTTCCATTTTAGAAAAATATAAGCATTGCAAAACTCACGCAAATGACCAGGAATATGTCCAAAATGGTTCACTCCACAAAAAAATTAATTTGGACATTGTGTGTTTTAACGAGATCTACATTATTTGTGTATTAGGATTTGGTCTAAGGGGAGCACCATGACTGAGTGACTATCCATGGTGGATGATGCGGCTTCTCGGCAGGTTTTGTCCAGATTCTCCCATTTCCCCCAGCACTCATTCCACCATTGTCACCTTTCCACTCATCCATTTCGCCTGCATTTCATATAATCTTCCTCCTCTCATACCTGGTGCTGGGCTGACCACCCCCTTCCAGGTCTTCACTCTGCCCGGTTCATAGGTTCGTCTGCTCCTCGTCAGGCCTCTGACCCTAGGCACTGACTTGTAAGTCCTAGGAGGTGCAAGTCCCACATAAGGGGAGGGTAAATGGAAGATGATTTGGGTTCACCAGTTATGCAAAAGATGTCGAATAAGCAGAACTACATAAGCTCTAACCAGAAAATTCAAAATATACATTTCATTTGCAGTAAAGATATCTTAAACATACAGCATTTTATCAAAATCGTGTGTCATTGTTCAGAAAATCAAAATTTTCAAAAAATGTTCCATGTAAAGGGTAGTTTAGGGTAGAGGAATTTTCTTCTAAATCTTTGTGTCGCATCCTTGAAAGATATTAAACTTAAATGCTAACTTTGGTTTTTAACCAACTTTTCGTTTTTGAGTTATTCTGTTCACACGCACGTGTGTGGACCGTTTTCTAAAAATTCCTGTGAAATCTCGACTGACAAGGGTGTTTATTAAATGGGTTAAATGTTATATAGTAAACTGCTGTCAACCATCAAGAAATTAAATAATATAAAGCAGTTTCAGAGTAAATTAAAACAGTTCTTAATAGAACAATGTCTGCACTAACCTAATGACTAATAAATATGTACAACTATTAATCTTACACCCCAGCTGCTGTAAGTTTGCACTTGACAGCTTGCATGGATTCACATCAAGTTGGCTATTCTGTGCTTGCAATGTTGTCAAAGTTGTTAATACATAGTAGCAGACGACATAGCTTTCTGTTGCATCACAAAACCACATAAACAGCGCACGTAAGCTAGGAACGTAAAAGGACAAATTTCTTTGTTATTATTTATTTATGCCAACAGGCTTACTGTTGGTTTTTTAAAGACACAAGCCATGTGTGTTTAAAAACACCAACAGTAAGTTTGTTGGCATAAATAAATAATAATTATCATCTCAAGGTTATTTAATCCTACTTGCAATAGTAAGTCACCATTGGGGTAATTGTCTCTATTGTGAGACTGCCTTTGTGGTTTACCGGGAGAAATACGAACTGGTTTGAGAATCCAATGTCAATGTCATTCTGCCATCCAGAATGTATGTAAAATTGTATTAATATTGTTGATGTCACTAGAAAGACCAAAATTAAACTGTATAAGAATCTCATTCAACCAGTATTATTATATGGGCCAAAATGTATGTATTTTGTGTATGTATGTAGGTATTTTATGTAACATGATATATCATTCTGGCAGTTTGTCACGGTAGCTTAATGGTTAGAGCACCTGCCTACTAATTGGAGGGTCTGTGGTTCAAATCCCAGCTGTGGCATTGAATTTTTAAGTTCCAGTTCTACCCCTCATACTTTGTTATTGCTAATAACTGAAGGTAAACGCAGGTATTTTATCACAGTATCTCTGGCATTGACCCATGTTTCGTCCATCCACACAATTTTGTGAGGATTTTATGCAAAAACCCAATCCGTGCCACTACTATGCGTCTTTCCCAGCAGTACTTTTTGTTTGTTTACCTTTTTATATTGGAACCAATCCTGCAACCCGCCCCCAGTGAAAAGCTCTGCATTTCTCAGTGACAAGTAATTTCTGTACAGTTGGGTACTCCTTTCTACCGTAGTAGGTGTAATATGCCTTCGAATGCATCAAACTCTGTGACCAGATGAATGTAGTTTCTTTTCTTCCCTGGAGTTAACAAAAGCACCTGCTGCATTCCAGATGATCCAGCAACCTTGTCTTCTGTATCTTGAAGCACTACTCCCTTGCTGATGTCGGTTCTCTTGCTTAATCCAGGTGTTGTTGCAGTCCACTCTATAACATTAACAGCTGGAATAGAGGATGCGCAAGGATATCCATGTATTCCTTCTCTTTTTTATGAAATTCCCTCGTTCTTCTTGACTCCAATGCTTGGCTATTCAGGGGTACACCTCGACATATAGGATTTTCACTTTGTGAATAATTTGGCGAATGGCGTCTTTTCTGAGGCACCATCCGTTAAATTTTGTGAATATAATACAAATAATTTATATAAAATAAAGATTAAATATATAAATAAGCACCAACAAAACTATCAACAATAACAATAAAATAACATAATAAACAACTCGTGAAGAACAAGTAAATTCATGCGATAGAAATCACAAACTGAAGCACGTGGCTAGAAGCAGTGATATTTGGCAACAGAGTCTCCCTCTCCTGTTTTTGCTTTGTTACCAACCGACCACGACCATAAAATTTTTGAGTGGAATACAGTAATGCCCCTACTATACAGAGTAGAGAAAGTACGAGGGGGTTTCAAAAATTAACAGAATTATTTTTTTTTATGGAAAATACTGCTCACTTTTTTTCACATTCCATTACAGATCTTTAAAGTAATCTCTCTGGGACGCAAACAATTTCAGCGTTCATGCAAAAGTTCAAAACACTCCTTGAAGCCCCTGTTTGATAGTCTGTTGAGTATACCTGAGATTTTACTGTTCAGCTCTCAATCACTAAGAATAACGAAGCTCTTTTTTCACTGCAGCAAATAGGCCACTGTGCTAGGTCTGGTGAATAAGGTGAAGTGGTATCACCTCAATGCCTAATTCTGGAGTCTTGATGGTGCAATGACACGCCATCACACCGTGAACCTTCTGTTCCTCATTGATCACACGAGGCACTTACTTTGCCATAGAACATTTTGTACAGTGTCTTCAGTTGATCTGTAGGATATATTCATAATCTGCAATCTTTGTTAATGGAAAACAACAGTCTTCCCACAACATGACATCAATTGTGCTGACATTGGTTTCAGTCTTTGACCCTATGTGCAGCATCCACAAAGTCATTTTTACCCTCCCGGAATCGTTTATGTCACTCAAAAACTTGTGATTTCCCCAAGGCTTACTCTTTATAGGCTTGCTGCAATGTTCCCAGTGTTTGTATTGGAGTTTTGTCAAGAGCACAATATCTAATTGACGCACACTGCTGCTACTTGTGATCCATGTTGGGTACAGTAAGCATGACCATACACTTTTCCTGTTTTCCTCCAAGTGTGTACCGCTAGGCAAATATTGCATGTGATATTAAGTTATTAAAAGGTCACACCTCTCCCGTATTGCCAACGCCAATCTCAAGCATGGGCACATTATAATGCAAAAAAATAATTTTGGTTATTTTTTGACACCCCTCATAATAACATCCAAATATTAGAGGTCTCTACTCATTAATGCCAAATAAAATCTATGCAGTGAAAGAACAAAATTATGAAACTTTGTGGTTTTTGCTTACAGTGCAAATGGTGCCACATCGTCCAGACATCACATCGCAAATGCAAGTTGCGGCAGCTACGGGGCAACCTCTACTGGCTCCTGCACCCATACACACTCAGTTCACAGTACCTTATACACCACAGGGACATCTGGCACCCCAATCATCGTATCAGCATGTGAGTTGTGCATTCCCAGATGCTGTATGTCTCATATGTGATGTAGATAACAGGATTGGATAGTTACATGAATATTTTTCTACTTGGCATGTAGAAAATAGTGTAGAATATTTAGACAATTGTAAAATTTTAATTCAACAATGGATAGTTAGAATATAGGTACTTGTAAAGGTGAAAACTTAAATTCAAATTGAATTGCAGATGTACCACTATTCCAGCCAACTGAACTACAAGTAGAGCAAAAAAGTTCCAAACGGGAGAATTCAATGCCATTCTAGCAGGTTGTCACAGTAGCTTAATGGTTAGAGCACCTTCCTGGTTAGCGGAGGGTCTGTGGTTCAAATCCCAGCTGTGGCATTGAATTTTTCAGTTCCAATTCTACCTTTCAAACATTGCCCACACACGGCTTGTGTGTTTAAAAACACCAACGGCAAGTTTGTTGGCATAAATAAATAAGGGCTGCGTGGTGTTTTGTCAGTCAAAGTTCTCAGCGCTCATTGCTGTCTGCCATTATTGTAGAGAGACGCAGATGAAACCATACACCTTTTTAAAACTACTTTTAAAGGCATTACTTATCAATTTTATGAAAGGAGATGCTGAAACTAGCCACCATCATTTGTACATTTTTACCACCTCTTTAGGAAACTATCCATCACTTGCCATAGCTCACGTTGAGAAATGCTGGCAGTATCTATCCTGATGGATACTTTGTTTTAATTCTTCTAGGGTGTGTGGGTTTGTGTAGCACACTTTGTTATCCCAGAAGTAGAAATGGCTTATCAGAGCTCTGAAAAGTCTTTTCCGCTAATGGCACACCATACACCTTTTTTTTTCGTCATAAAGGGGTACTTAATGAACAAGTACTGAGCAAGGTTCTGAGTCATTGGGCCAATTTTTTTCAAGCCAACAGTTGACGCCTGTACATACGTGAATATAATTTTGTTCCTTTTAATTTGAGAACTAACAGACAGGAAGGATGATTTTGCCTTTTTTCAACAAGACTTTACAACAACTCATACGGCCAATCTTTCAATGAGAACAATTGAAATGTGTTTCAGAACAGAATTATTAGTAGAGATATGTGGTCCCCCGACTTAACCCTGTGCGATTTCTACCTTTGGGGTAACTTAAAACATAAAGTGTACAAGACAAACCCACATACCCTGGAGAATTAAAACAAAATATCTGCCAGCAAATTTCCAGCATTTCTCAACGCGAACTATGGCAAGTGATGGTAGTTTCCTAAAGAGGTGCGTATGGACAACGATGGTGACCAGTTTCAGCATCTTCTTTTATAAAGTTGATCAGTTAAGCCTTTAAAAGTAGTTTTAAAAACGTTATATGGTTTCACGGATGCCTTTCTATGATTGTGGCAGACAGCAATGGATGCTGATAGGTAAAACACAGTGCAGCCTGTTTGGAGGTAATTTGCTCTCCTGGTAGTATGAGACTGAAAAAGTTTTGGAAATAAAAATGAGAAAAATTCAATGCCATATCATTTAAACCCGGGACATAAAGTACTTAAGATTGTAGTTGCCCTTGGAGTATTTATCTCAGATGTGAGATTCCCTGATGGTCTACTGGGAAAATATGAATCGGTTGGGGAATTTGCTGGCAAGTTGGCAATTGGAAGGTCCATGATTGTAATCCCAGCTATAGCATTGAATTTTTCAGTCCTTGACTCATTAATGTATTATTATTATTCTATTTATTTACTCTCTTAATTCATTTATGTTTAAAATTGAAAATCATATATAAAAAGTTTCAATGCCTGCAAGTTAGTAAAATTTATTAAAAGAGCTTTAATAAGTTGGAGCATATTAATTGATTTGTATAAAGGTTTTTTTTGTCTAGGGTTGATTTTAATTTTGACATGTTCTGGTGTAGATGGTGCGTATGGTTACACAGCAAGGTGCAGGTATGGTGCCAATTGGAGCAGTTCCCACGTCAATGAGTTATCATCATGAATCTCCTGGACCACAACCTCCACCAGGACCACATCAGTTGCAATACATGTCCCCTGCTCCACCAACAGCGATGGGTCCACCGCATCATGCTCATCCACACCATCCTCATGCGCATCATCATGCACATCCTCCTCCTCCACCAGGACCTTCGCAGCAGGGCCCACCAAATCCAGGTGGTCCTTCTCCAGCACAAGGAGGCACTCCAAATCCCCCAGGACCACCTCATACACCTGTGGGAGCACCCAGTGCAGCAGCTGCGGCAGGCGGTGCAGCAGCCTATCATCATCATCCTCAGGCAGGACATCCCCAGAGTCCGGCTGGGGCACCACCAGCCACTTACCAGCAGCCACCTCCTGGTCCTCCTCAGGGCCACCCTCCTAGCGGACCCCCACATACATTTCCCATTATGTGTCCTATTCTGCCAGCAGGACAGTTACCACCTGGTGCACACACACCACATCATCCTATGATGCAACCAACTAGCATGCAACAAGCTGCAGTTCAATATCTTCATCATCATCAGCACCAAGGTAATCAGCAGTGGCTTTTCTGGAATCCGGATTAGCACCACGTAACATAATAACATTCCTTGTAAAGCTTAACACCATTGTTGTTTGAGCAATTTCATTAGTAGTTGTCAATTTAATTGTAAATCAAAAGTGATTACATACATTATGCAAACTGAGTTGAATAAAAAATATAGCAACCACTTTCTTAACAGACAAAATTCAAATTGCAAAACATATTTGAGGAGGTACTTTTCAAATAGTATTGACCACTTCACGCCCTAATTATCTTCTGAGAAATGGTAAAAATATGATGTATTTTTTCTTTAGGTTTTGCAGTCACTGGTTATTACTTACATTGTATCTAGGAATGACACTAAAAACACTCATATAGAAACAACAGTGGGTTTTAATACCTCTCTATTATCCCGAGTATTGTTGGGGTTGTTAAATTTTTCTTTATTGCATTAAAATATAAAGAAAAATGCTCATGACACTTTTGGAAACATGTTTCGTAAACAAACTTCACTTAAATGTTAGCTAGAGTGTGACAGCAAGGTGTAAAACAGAGTGGAATGCTGCAATCTGGACAACAGTAGCGGCATCCTCCACATGGCGACACTTAGCACACTGCCTGGTTGGAGCTGTGTTCTCCATTAGTGGTATGACTTCAGGAAAATGATGCTCTGTTAGGCATTTGGTGTTTCCCCAGTCAACCTGCTTTCGGAGACATTACACTCGGGTCATATTTTTCAAATGTCTTCCGAATGACAGACATCCTTTACTGAAGAGGAATTTTGTTATAGCGTGATTTTATGTTTAGGACGTATGAATTCCATAATGCCAATTCAAGCAAGTGGAAGAAAATTTTGTTGTAATATCTCTTTCCTCTTTTTTGGGTGTAGGATACACCACTAGGTGTTGATATACCCTATCAACACCCCCCATTGTGTAGCTATAATGAGGTTTAAGTATATCAGATAACTCAGGTTAGATATTTTTCAACCATTTAATTACGAGTATTCTCTTGATTATTTATTTATGGGGCATTGAATTTTTAAGTTCCAGTTCTACCTCTCAAATATTCTCTTGATAATAGGTAAAATGATTAAGTCCACATTTTTATGAAATATAGGTATTCATGGCCACACTATCCAATGGCAAATTCATTTCAAATCTAACTGCATTAGAGTAGCCATCAGGAACAATGGCATAAGTGCACATGCAGGGAAAAGAGGGGAAGTGTTGCATTACAACTGTTTCCCATCTTTTGCAGGAAGCATTATTACACATCATATACCATTTCCCTGGCTTGACTCTTAATAACGCAACATTGTTTTTGCTTCTGCCTCTTCAGAACTGTTATGAACTTACTATCACACAACAGAATGGACTTATTGCTTGGAATTACTTAATTTCACTGCAAAACTGTACAAATACTCTCATATGCACTCTGAAACAGACTACATCTGGTTGTCTAGAAAACATGTTACTGTGACATCATTGGATATTTGTGTAATGTGCAACCGCCTTCATTTCTGACAGCGACTCTACTTTCCAAGCAAACAAGGCCTGAATTACGGGGTTCACCTCAAATCATATTTGGTCCACCTCAAACCATATTAAGTCCTTCCTCTTCCAAACTGCCACACATTGTAAATAGACCCTTTTCTTTTTCTTTTAATTAACTTCCTCCAACATAAGTGTCATCAGAAGGTGAATGAATGAAGTGGATGAAATGATGCTCAAATAAGCCCAAGGTCCATTGAGCTTTTAAGTTACCGGACATTCATCTTCTCAGGGTAAGGGAAAACCTCGAAAAAAACCTTATCTGGATAACTTACCCTAAGCAAGATACGAACTTGTGACCTGTTGGAAGTGAGACAGACATGCTACAGAGGCGAGCATAGAATGTCATGAATGAGCACCAATACACGGGAATAGATTGTCAAGAATAAGTGCCAAAACATTCAGTGCAGACAAATTTATGCTCAGGAATTGTCTATCTGATAAAGACAAGAACAGTTAAGACTGAAGGAATCAAATTCTGTAATTTCACATTTTATTAATGAGTACAGCAAACAAATATTACATTAACTCATTCCATAACAGCCTTTTCAGAATAATTAGACATTCGAACTTCTAAGAAAACATCACCTTGTATATAAATTGGAAACTAAAAGCTTCATTTATCATAGTAATATTGCAAGTTCTTCGGTGCTGACAAATTTCAAGTTGACTCCAACTCATTCTCAAAGCTATACAAACAAATTAGTTACCATAGCTACTGATGCTCAGTTTAATCACCAATCTCTGAAAACAAAAGCTATAAATACAGTATATTGGAGGGATTTCAAAATTCATAACATAGTTTCTGTTTTTTAAAATAAGTATCTTTTCCCAAACCATTAAATCTATAGGTCCACTTAATTGTTTTAATAATTTAACCTCATGATTAAATGACCAAAAATGATCTGCCACAGCTGATTTATCAGTTTGTTTATATTTAATATTTCTAAAATGCTTTTTTATTGTGGTTTCTAAATGACCTTTAGTTTTACCAATATAAACCTTATCATAATACAAACAGCTAAATTGATAAATGCCAGATTTTGTATAATTTGGAATTTTATCTTTTTAGAAAAATTTAGTCAATTTTGTATATTAAATTTATTTTGTGGGACCAAATTTATTCCATATTCTTTAAAAAATTTTGTAATTTTTTATTGGCCCAGGGATGGTAAGTAAAATTTTTAAAAATACAACTACCTTTTATTTTTTTGAGGGTAGAAACCTCTTTAACAGCCTTTTGATACTTAAAGTTTTCTATCTTTTTATGTATAAAATCTGTATTAAAACCATTAATTATTGCAGTGTTAATGTGTTCATATTCTGTGTCAAATTCTTCTTTATTAAGGGGTATATTTATTGATCTATAAATTAAACTATTTAAAACAGCAAATTTATGTGCTAAGGATTAAAACTTATTTTCTATGTAATTATCAGTTTGAGTAGATTTTCTATAAATATCAGAATTCAATTTATTATGTCGTAATTTTTAGTCTAGGAACGGAAGGCATCCATTACTTTTGGTTTCCAAAGTGAATTGTATGGCTTTATCCTGTAAATTTAAAAGTTTTAAAGCATCATTTATCTGCTTTTTAGGGACAACAGCAAAAATGTCATCCACATATCTATACCATGTTTTAAAAATTAGAGGGAATGATTTTATAATTTGAGTTTCTAAGAAGCTCATGAAAAGATAAGCAAGAAATGGCAAAAGTGGGCTACCCATTGCCAAGCCAGAAGTTTGTTGAAAAAAATTACCATTAAAACTAAAGAAATTTTTATCTAAACAAAGATTTGTACATTGTAAAGTACATAATATATGGTAAAGTACACCACTTTTAAATGCAATTACACACCAGTTATGCTAGAGGTGTATTTTAGTCCTGCAACCAATCTTAATTTATACATTACATACAATTACTCTATACTCATTTTACCCTAAACTAATTTTGCATTGTTTTAAAGAAATCAGCCAGTTTTGTTTGGCGGCATAGTTGACAATGTTTTTATCTCCACTTATTGTACGATTGTAGCAAGATGAAGATGAATACTGTTTGATTCATTTTCCTTCTCCATACACAGAATTATCCTGTTTATGATACTTATGACTTCACTAACATGGAGAAGCCACTCACGGTCATCTTTTGTGTAGCTACCCGGCCCCTTGTGTATCCAAAGTGCAACACAACTCTGTCCCATAAGTTTTGATTGATTGTCCACGATAGGCTCGGAAGTGCCAGTCCCTTGGTCTGGGTTTTAATTTGCAGTCAATCTTGGGCAGCGACCTGGTATCTGTGGATAAGGTGCGGTTTGTTGCCGAAATTGATTTTGCGAAAAATCTTAAACGTGTGTTTTATTCTCAGAAGTTGGATTTTACAATTTTAGAACACAACCTTCGCCTTTAATTGTTTTTACCGTTTGATTTTAGCATTTTAACTATGTACAGTTTTAGTTTTTTAACTCCATACCTTTTTAACCTTTTATCTTTATAATGTTTTTTAGTATTTGCCTTTCTAACCTTTATTTTAGCTTTCATCTTTTAGTCACCCAGTTGGCAAGTGTTTTTAGACTTAAAAATTTGATTTAGGACCCAAATGACCTAGCTGTCGATGGGCCCTTAACCCACTCACTCATTCACTTCACTAACATGTAGAATATCTTCTTCCATGTGCATGTCTCGTTACTTCGGGATATTCTTAGCAATGTAGTGGCCAAGGTCAAAGCTAGGAACACAGTGACTGCAGTGGCCAAGGTCCACGCTGAGGGTAGCAAAAAGTCTATTTCAGTACCACTCTTTGAAGAAAACTTAAACTCAACTTTCAAAAATAAACAAAAAGTACGATATATTTTCAGGGACATACTTTCACACATTAAATCCAAATCTGCTGTATTTTGGAATGCGCTATTTCAAACTTCTACTGTATTTCAAAGCCTGGAGTTCATTTCCACATCAAACCATGGTATGTCCACATTGTTTATACAACTCCTGTTTTACTGATTTCAGTGAAAATATATCCTTAATCTTGGAACTCTTGACTTCAATTTATTTCTAAGGGTTTAGGAGTTATTAGTTTTTCTTCCTTCCTGAAAAAATTGCTGTAATGAACATATGATTTGAAAAGTACGTCCTCATTTACGATTGTTAATTATTCAAAGCATGTACATTTTAAAATTGTACACACTCTACTTACCACATTTAAAATTTGGTTACTTCTTGAGGATGTTGCTTAACATGGCAGCGTGATTGTTAATACGTACTTGCCGACTTTTACTGTTTGCCTGTAAAATCTAAAGAAGTGAAGGCCTGTTTGGGCATTGAGCCAGGTTTTAAAGGCTTTGTGAGCAGATTCAAAGTGTTACAGATTTTGATGTACATGACAAAGCATTAAATTCTTTTACATTATAATGTAGTTTGTTGTTTATGATAATGCAAGATATTCTCACTGGAGCAGGTTTTTTCCCCTCTGACTCCAGACTCGAGTTCAGGCTGTTCCTGCTGCATCACATTTATACAAAGGTTGATTTAGAAGTCGTGGCAGCTACTTTTTATTTTCCAAAAATGTGCCAATATAGCAAATGTACTATAGTCAATTCAGCCTTAGAATCAGACCTGATGTAAACAAAACATTTTGTATCCCTCCACAATATACTCATGTTTGTATCAGCAATAAGGAAAAATCACATGTAAAAACCACGTGGAACTCAGGTCTCATGTTTATAATCCAGTAGAGCTGTGTTCCATTGAAATAATAATAATAATAATAATAATAATAATAATAATAATAATAATAATAAACAGGAAATTAACAAATAATTAATAAATGAGCATGTGGTTAACACATGTACATAAGACAAACATTTCAGCCATATTTTGCTGGAATGAATGAGTGCAGAAAATCTCACAAAATGTCTCTGTTTAACACTTACCAGCATTGAATCTGACTTCCTGATTTAAACTTTAGAATTGTACGTGAGTTTGCTGCAATGGGGTAATGAGTACATTTAAGGAGCCACACCCACCTGTGCATGTGCATTTAAATCAAGATGTAACAGCTTTTTATATGGCAATGTAGTGTAAGCGATGGTAAATTCTGAAAGTACAAGGACAAACAATTTTAAGACAAAAAACAAAAAATGTGACTTTTTATCATTTGGTAGTTTTAACTTCTCATAAATTAATAGTAAAAGTTAAGTGTCTGAATTTGAAGATCTAACATGACGAATTTGTTGGATATAACAGTTAACAAATTTTCAATTGGAGTAGATATGACACCAGTAATTAGTCTTAATGCGACATTTGGAGTTTAAGGATTTTTCTGTTTGAAGATGAAGTTTAGCACTTCACCTCAGTATTTTAAAATGGGTTTAATGTACAGCCATGGAAATAAATAATTGAGCACAGCTCTTTCAAATATTACAGCACTCAGTCTTTTTTTTTTTTTTTTTTTTTTTTTTAATGGTTGTAAGTCGTATTTAAAGTTTTCTTAGAACCACTCCGTTTTTTAGTTGTTTTTTTTTAACCTATCAGTTGCTCTCTATATACTTCTGTCAAGCTAGTTTGTCAAAGATTGCTCCAGGGTATTTAACTTTTTTTACATCTTAGTAAGTTAACGTTTCCATATCACAGACGGATGTCGATGTGGTTTGTTTTGTAAAGAGAAAAGTAGGAAACTACCTTTATCTGCATTTACATACATTTAATTGTTTGAACATCTACATGCAGAGGATAGCACATGCAGGTACATATCACTGTAAACAGGTCTGGACTTTCACTTTAATGTTTTGGGAGCTAACGCTTGTGATTGGCCTAAACTCATGCAGTAAACACAGAAGGACAAGGCAGGGTATTTGTGTTCTCAAAAAGCACCGTTACTGTGTTTATGTACTGAGCTAGGGAAAGTGACACCCACACAATCAGCAGTGTTGCCAGCTTGTTTTCGAGAAACTAAAATATCTCCGTAGGAAATGGTCAGGGACACAAACGTAAGATACAAAATGTGTTCCAAATACCGATATCTATCACTGGTTTAAATTAATGTAATGACTTCCCTTCCTCCCGGTATAATTTATCCATCGGTGAGAATGGACCAGAGCAAACAACAGCCAGCTGAAGTACACATTGAGAAGTGTTGAACCTATGAACCTGCCATTCCCTATTAACTTGAAGTACTGGTAGAGCAGAAGCCTCTGAACTGACTGTATGATGTTTTTCCCATCTGTTTCCTCTGCGCTTGTTGCTGTCTACCACTATCATAGAAAGGTGTGGATGCCTGAAATTTATTGTGAAGTTCATAGATTGTTGTACAGCCTGGAACTTCTACACATGGAAATCTTTCTGCAAATTGTACTTTCACTGAGTTAGCACATATGAATCATAAATAAATACATGCTGTGTAGAAGAAAACATATGCTGAGCTATAATACGCCTTGTGACTAAGCACAGGATAAAATAATAAATCATTTGTAATAACTGAACCACATCACATCACTGTCAACTCAATACCACAGAACAAAACCATGTCAGCAGCGTGATCTTGTTTACACAGCAGTCTGTTATGTTTCCACATGCACAGCCCATTTGGAGGTATTGTGCTCTCCCATTATGAACAATAGATTTAGCAGCAATGGAATCCCAGGCAGCAGTCAGCATGTGCATTGTCTGTAGGACATTAAGCTTCAAGGTTTCCTTTTTTTTTCTCTCCCCAAGGTATGTCACAACATTCCAATCAGTGGCTTCCTGTATTTTATTTTAAAGCATCACCACATTCATGTATATCACCCTATTGCTAAGTTCATTTTTTATTGTGAATCTGTCCGACCATCTGTTTGGTGCTTTAAGTTCACCAAACCTAAACTTTAAGCAATTATCCATGCCTTTTCCTTTAGAAGCTAACATCAACAGGCAAACCAGATCATACACCATTAAACCAGCATTAATATTGCTTCCATCTCCTCACGTGGGGAACATCTAAACTTGTTTTTTACTTTCTCTACCAGTATAGTAAATAGGGGAGCTATTGTGTTCCACCCAAAAATTCAGATCAAGATTTAACCAGAAATTAATATTTTGACTTTCCCTGAATCCAGAGGATGCCTTCCTAGAATCCTGTGAATAGGATAACAAAAAATAGGTTGAATACCAAATTTGATATTTTAGTTCAGCATCTTCCATCTTCAGGATACTACATAAAGATTTTCAAGAAATTCCTCCACTCCAGACTACCCTTTATATGCAATATTTTTCAAAAATTTTAATTTAATTAAAATCTATTTGGATTTAAATATAGAGGAAACAGCTTATTGGAATACCCCAAAAATCAACTGTGATGTTTTCCCTTCATTATCCCATGGTCTGGTTATATTTGATGATATTCCACCTGTGAGGTTCCATTAGTACTGCCAACTGCTCATAGAATACAGTAGAATCCTAATAACCCGACTATTGGTAACTTGACAACCTTTTTTATTTTAATCTCTTTTTTATATTTTTTATTGTTAAACTTTACTGTAATAATTTCTATTATCTATTACACAGTATGAATAATATACGTAAATTTTAATTAGTATACATACACAATTTATTGCATTCTCCCTCACAGTATCAAAGGGGCTGATCATGTATTGAACTTCAATATCCAGTCAGAATATAAGCAACCGACAGAACATTGTCACGAAACCAAAAGCTTGCCGATAATAATATGAATACATAGCACAAACACTTGTTAGGAGGGTTTGAAGGTTTATTGTTTTAACCAGCACAAAGGCATTTTTTAGACATGATGAATTGTGCAGTGGTTTATGCTTGAGTTCACTTTTGTATTTTTAAGACCATAGCGATGTAAAGTTATCTTTCCAACTTCCATGTAGTACATAAACTTTGCGGACCATGCACGATCAAGTACAGTGCCATCTCATATTATCAGCAGTGTCTAGTTTATTTCAAGGAAGAAAACAAGACTCTGATTAGTTTGCATGATGTCACTCTGCAGATCCTAGCAAGGTCTTTCGCTACGTCTAACAATACCCCTGTATGTGGTAAGCTAAACTTTGTTACATATTTCTGGTTACAGTGCAGCTTCCAAAATTTCAGGCTTACTGTTAGTGTTGTGTTGAGTTGTTTGTGCCAGTTAAAATGTTGAACAAGAAGAAAAGACAAGTTAACATGACAAAGGAAATTACACTGGTTGTGTTAAAGGGAACGCATTAATACGTAATACATTTTAGGATATGTTATACTTCTGTTTCCTATATTGTGCTAGAATATCCATTTATGTCATTTGCAGTATTATATTATGGGTTGTGAATAACAGAGCCCTTATTCTATAAAACTCGACATTTCGGTAACTGAGACCATATTAGGTCGAGCTATCAGAATTTCACTGTATAATCATGGTAAAGCTACAGCCATAGTTGGTGTTATTGCATCTGTTATGTTCTCACAGAAGCCCTTGTTTTTGAACCGTTGCAGATAAGCCAGCCAATAAATTTTAAAACAAGATTCTGTTTAGCCACCTCATTAATATGTGGACGCTATTACTCGTGTGTGCATGGTTTTGTCTTGAATTGTTTTAGAGCATTATATACAGTTATTGTCACTTTTTATTACTTTCTCTAATAGGAAAGTATTGTATTCCACCCAAAAATTCAATGTCGAGATTTCACCGGAAATATATGTTTTGAGGACCCCTGAATCCAAAAAAAGCATTTTTAGAAAAAGGTCCGTGTGTGTGTCTGTCAGTCTGTGGACAGCATAACTCAAAAACGAAAAGTTGGTTAAAAACCGAAGTTGGTATTTAAGTTTAATGTCATTCAAGGATGTGACAGGAAGATTTTGAAGAAAATAGCCCCACCCTAAACAACCCTTTACATGGAACGTTTTTCGAACATTTTGATTTTCTTGAAAATGGGTCTAACAATTTTGATTAAAATTCCATATGTTTGAGATATTTTTATGACATATGAAATGTATATCTTGAATTTTCTGGCTAGAGCCCCTGTAGTCGTATTTACTCTGGACGACTTTTGCATAACTGCTAAACCGGTAGAGATAGACAAAATCATACTATACAAAAAGTGTAGATCTTGCTAAAATACACAATTTATGTCTCAATAAATTTTCTTGTAGGGTGAACCATTTCGGAGATATTCCTTGTTATGTGTGAGAGTTTCTGAAAACTTAAAACTTCCGTGAAATGGAACATCGTTGTTCATTTTTGTATATGTTAAGTGTGCAAAGAGAACAGAATCTCAAAGCTTTAAAATGTTTGACTAACGCACAAAGCCTACTGTATTCTAATATTCCCCTTGCACCTACAAGGAAACAAGCAATAAGATAATTTGTACAAATGTTTATCTTAACTAACATGAAGAAGATATAGGAATAAGAGTTTGTAAGAATGGTTAGTACAAGAGTAGAGAAAGTCATGTGAGTGCAACACATCAGATTTTGTTTGTTTGCAACACAGTTGTGCATTAAATATATTATGATATTTAATGTTCAGAAGTGATTTTATACAAAAATGTTATTGCACACAAGATTTGCCAAAGGTGATTAGGGTCATCAGAGTTGTGTGGTAACAATGTTCAAGTGTTGTTATAGTTTGAAAGCACGTTACTCTAACCCTGTGATACATGAGGTGACTTCTACATAACTGGCAAATCGTGGGAGAGAAAATTTTACTACACAAAAAAATGAAGAGCTGATGAGACATATAATTTGCCTGATACATTCTTTTTGTGGAGTGAACCATTCGCAGACATACCTTGTTATTTATATGAATTTACCAATACTTATAAGGTCATTCCAACAAGCAGTTCTCAAAACGCTTTCAAACTAATACTTACATTTTATTACACACATGCACAATCGAGCATGCTCTCAGAACTAGTTTTCGGAATTTTGTACGGTTGGGGCATTAGCTGAACCACTATTAATCTATGATTCTGAATAACCTGAACACGCATTGTAGGCTATATGATTTTCGCATGTTCAGAATTTGCAGTTCCTACCTTTGTACGAGCACTGATTTTGTCATATTGCAATCCCCATGCTCAGATAATTCAGAATTTATTCTGGATCATGTTGGACCAAACCTATACTTTTCTCAAATGGGAAATTATTTTTTATCTCTTGACCATGCAAAGAGAGTAAACAGAATTTTAAAACCATCACATAGCAAACAACTTTGATTTGACTATCACTTAAAGCCTACTTTATTCCCATATTCCTTTAGTATCTACAAGAAAATCATACATAATGACAATATTTCTGCAAATGTTTTTCTCAACTAATATGAAGAAAATAAGAGGAATAAGAGGTTGTAAGAATAGTTTGTACAAGAGTAGAGAAAGTTGAGTGCAACACATCGGATTTTGACTTCAAACTACGACTTATTTTACAAAAATTTAGTATGTGAGGTGTCTATAGGGAGCATGAAATAAGAAGGGACGTGAGTAGCTCCAATCCCTACTCAGCTATGGAGCGCTGTTGCCAGAGCATATCGCTATGCGAAAGAAAGAGAGGAGATATGCACGTGAGCGTTACCGGTAGACAGCAGCGAAGCCGGTGAAGGATTGCAAGGGATTAAAACCTGTCATAACAATTTCTCTTTAAAATGAGACAATAGGCTCTCCAATCCTGTAATTTGCTTCAAATATAAATTCCTCCACGTAAGCGTTACCGGTAGACAGCAGCGAGGATGGTGAAGGATTGCAAGGTGCACAATTAAAACCTGTCATAACAATTTCTCTCTTTAAAATGAGACAATAGGCTCTCTAATCCTGTAATTTGCTTCAAATGTAAATTCCTCATCTAAGCAGATAATTTTCATTTGTAATCTCTTGTTTCAACTGAGACAGAATATTAGAAGACCCCAAAAGAAAATCGTTTATGTGAATATTTAAGAGTGTAATTTGTTTTTTGATGTTGGTATGAGTTGGTTAAATGACGAAAACGTGTTACTAATGTTCATTGTTACAAACAATTAAGTTTGTTTAAAGACGTCAAATATTTCCATATTTAATTTTAATATATATGTATAAATAAAAGAATTATATGTGTTCAATATTGAAAGCGAAGGGAAAATGGCTAAGGATCGCTTCCCTAACAATGCGGGAACTATTTGATGAACGCATGCGCGGATGCACACGTGGCAGTCGGAATGATAGACTCGCAACTAAAAGAATCGGGACTAGCTTCTGTATGCTCAAGGTGATAAGACGTATTTTGGTGGCGTGTGTAGAACATTTACCAGACTTTCATCAAGCTTTTGTTCCACTTTTTGAAAAAGTGGAAAGACTTAAATAATCTAAAATGGTGCTAAGAGGATTTATTTAAATGTAAAATAGAGAAAAAGTGTTAATAAAATAATACATTGTGTTGAAGAAATATCGTGTGATTTTTCATTCCATCCGTTTCCACGCCCTGAGGGAAACAAGAGCCACATCACTCAAAATTGAAGCAACACTTCAATAGAAACAGCACCACAACGGAGTTCATATCTTTCAAGTTGAAAATTAGGCCTAGGTGATAAAACATTATAATGTTGAGTTTTTAATTTTTTTATTATATCCGATTCTCTATGAATGTTTTCGTGTAAATATTTTTGTTATTGGAGTGAAAATGAGAGAGTTACCTGACAATTTGAATAAATCTAAATGGTTGTGCAATTTGAGGTGTTTTCTGATAGGTATTTCTCATATTTTTCTAAGTGTCTATACAGAATTTCTGCACTTATGTTAATCAGTTTCTGTATTAGGTATTCTAAGTGAAAATCTACATAATTTAGCAACAAATGCCTAAGCACAATTTCAAACCACCTTTTACGAGTAATATTGCAATGTGGCCTTCTCGATTGTGTATTTTAGACATTTCAGCACTTCAAATGTTCCTTACAATGCAATTTGTAAGTTATCAAAGTAAAGCTCTGGAAGTAGTTTCCCCAACATTGTGCCAACCAGAATTTGCAATGAGGTTAATATAAGGCAAGTATGTTAGGCTAACATGCTCATCAAAGTTTATATTATATTACATATAGCAAAAGCGGAAACTTACCATTGAACAAAATATTTTTTTAAACCAGCTGTGAGAGGACTATTTTTAGCAAACTTACTTTATAGCTCAGTAAGAAACATAAATATGCAGTGTTGATTAAAAAAATTGTGAACATTGTATCGCAAAAAGAATTTGCCATAAAATAGCTTACATTTTTGGTTTAAACCACGTAATCCAGGAATGACTTAACATATATGCACCAAGCTTTGAAGCCCACTTCTTTATACATATTCAGCAGTACATCTTTCTGAAAGTCGTCCAGATTCGAAACCCGTTTTCTTGTATTACGGTGTTTTCTGTGGCATTTAAACAAGGGCTGCCCTGATCCAGAAGAGGTTATTTTACCTTGTTGCACTATGTGCGACACTGAATGTTAACTTACATTGCATGCTTTAGCTGTTAGCACCCGGATCTGTTTAAATACAATGTTTGCATGCACTTCTTCTGAGGACAATTCTTTTAAAGCAGTGTAAACACTGAAAATAATAGCCCAGACATCTGAATGCGATACTTTCCCTTTCGATTTACTCGTCTGTAAGCCGCTTGTACCAGGTTTTGATAATGCCATGTTTCTTAGCAACAAAACGAGTTACAGTAATTATAAGACACAGGTAACACTGTACATATACATCAGACTTGGAACACACATAAGAATAAACTAAATTCCTTTTCCTTTCCTGCAAACATCACACTCCTTGAGAAGAAAGATATTTGAGACGATAAACAATCATGATGCAAGTGTCGTTTGCTATTGCTGAGCGTAGCGTTTCTTCAATCACTCATCTTGGGCTACAGGCCACCTAAAATATTGCTTCTTGGACAGTCAGCTTCAATATTTCTAGCTCTTTGCAATGGAATTCTTTGTAATAATGAGCTGTTGCTGGATTTGATGAGCGCAAAGAGAAAAGTGAAAAGCAAATATTGCGCTAGACAGTGCATTACCGAACTGGGCAACAATGCTTCTCTAGGATAGGCTACTTGCTCTCACACACCTTCTTCTAGCTCCGCCTCATGTGCCTTCTTATTCTGTACAGCCTTTAGTATCAAAAGTTGCCAAATCCATTTTTTGGCCAAATTGAGTTATGCATTGCTTTTGATAGATTTTTCCTCAAGGAATTCAGTACAATCATAATATGACAGCAAAATCCGACACAACTTATTAAAATATGTAGTAAAAAATGAGGCTATGAATATCTGCCAAATCCAGTACCTATATTAACATTTGTAGCTTCAGTGCCCAACAAACCCCTTTTGGCCAGTCAGTGCTTTCCTGATTTCCCAGTTGACAAAATGTTGCCAGTTACACATGGTATGAAAGTGACTTTCCTAAAACTGCAAGCATAATTTCATCTTGTCTGTCATCACAATAATGAACTCTTGAGTTTGAAGAGAAAACAGTGGTCACATGTTTTGCATTGGTAGTGGTGGGGAGGGGAAGGACAAAAATAGCATGTTTGGCTTATTGAAAAAGACCTGTAAAAATACTATCACTCAGCTTGAAGAGCATGAATAAATTATCCAAAGCCATGGAACAGTATTCAAAGTAATTAATTACACTTTAACTATGCTACGTACACTTAGTTCGTGCTTTAGCAGACATTAAGTGAGATTTCAGACCTTAGTAACAGTATTTCTTCAAGGGACTATTTAGACAGCAAAAGCGTCAAGAGGGCGCTCTGTGGTCAAAATGTATGTGGCTTTGTTTACATCTCCTCTAATCTCTTGATGTACAGAGTATAGACCCTGTAATACGATAAGAAACTGAGAGATGCTCCCAAACAGTGCATATTACTAAATTTGTTTTGTGTACAAGAATTGGATGAGGATAACAGATTGATAAGTTCAGTGTTTAAAAGCACCAATATTAACGGATATCTTGGAAATGCCTGATGCTATAAGGAGTATGCTCTAAAGAGTTTTACATATTTTCTGTAGTAGTTTTTGTCTTCTCTAAATGTTTACCAGCAGCCAACCATTTTCATTTTCTAATATGAATAGGAACAACAGCAAAAATATCAAATAATTAAATAATTATGTAAACTTCCATGACCTTTGTTGATTACTTCTTTCTTGACTTCCAGTGTGGGCCACTCCTGTTGTATTCACCACTCAAAATCCATTCTCTTACCCAAAATTTCCTTTGTACCTTTTATGTTTTTGTTGCTGTAGCAAAGTGTGATATAAAACACTGCAAAGCTAACTTCAGTACTAGAGTAAGTGCTTACCATATGAAGGAAAAAGTTGCATATGTGAAAAATTGTGCCATAAATCTAGCACAGTGTAAATACTCTGGGCTATGTTTCTATGGGCAAGCCAGTTTTCAAGTTACGTAACAAGAAATGATGCAAATTTGCATGCTTCATGTCAACTACAGTGGAATCCTGATAACTCGACCTAATGTGGACTGAGAGGCTGTTGAGTTTTACAGAATAAGGCATCTGTTATTCACAACTCGTAACACAATACTGCAAATTACATAAATACATATTCTAGCACAATATATGAAACAAAAGCATAACATGCTCTAAAATTTATTACGTATTAATACGTTCCCCTTCGTTCAATCTTTTAACACATCCAATTTAATTTCCACTGTCATGTTCACTTGTCTTTTCTTCTCATTTGACATTTTCACTGGCAGAAACAACTCAACACAACACTAACAGTAAGCCTGAAATTTTGGAAGCTGCACTGTAACCAGAAATATGTAACTGAAAGTTCAGCTTACCACATATAGGTGTATTTTTAGAAATACAAAAGACCTTGCTGGGATCTGCACAAATGACATCATTCAAACTGATAAGAGTAAGCCTGTGTTTTCTTCCTCGAAATAAACAAGACACTGCTGATAATGTGCGATGGCACTGTACATACTGTCAGCAAGAGCTAACCTGGCACTTGACAGCTACGTGATTGACTTAAGTGTGAACAAGGCTAGCCCTTTCTCGTGGAATCGACTAATCATTGCGCAATGTATTTGTAGCACAACTGGGCGAGATAGGGCTAGCCTCGTTTGCAGGTAGCTGTCAAGTGCCAGGTTATTTCTTGCCGACTGTAATCATGCACGATCCGCAATGTTTATGTACTACATGGAAGTTAGAAAGATAACCTGACACTGCTATGGTCTTAGAAATACAGAAGTGAACATGATCATAAGCCACTGCACAATTTGCCATGTCTAAAAAATACCTTTATGCCTGGTAAAGCAATAAACCTTCAAATCTTCCTAACAAGTGTTTGTGCTATGTATCCACATATTAGCGGCAAGCTTTTGGTTTCATGACAATGTTCTGTTGGTTGCTTATGCTCTCACTAGATATCGAAGGTCAGTACTCTGTTAGCCCTTTCGTCACTGTGAGGGAGAATGTACGTTGTAAACGTATAGTAATTAAAATTTACCTATATTATTCATACTGTATAATAGATAATAGAAATTATTACAGTAACATTAATAAGGATAAAAAATATAAAGAGATAAAAATAAAAAAGGTAGAGTTATTGGGATTTTACTGTACATAGCATGTTTGTTGTGTGCAAAAGTGGCATACATTATAAACTGCACCATGGACAGGTACCTTTAGACTGACAACACAAATTGTTCGTCTGAATCACCATCTAAGAGTGTCAAATGATGTTACTTTTTCTTTTCAGGTTTTAGACATATTAAAGGAAGCATCCTTAAGAAAATGTTTTCTCTTTTCCAGTGGGAAGCACCCAGCCACATCATATTCAAGTGATACTGCCTCACAACCAATGATGAGAGGGTATAAGTTAGTAGCAAGAACACAAATTAATAATTAATTATCACAAGCAGTAAAACAGTTAATAAAGAGTTAAAAGCATAATGGTACTCCAGACAGTGCACATGATTATAAACAAAAGGCTTTTTCATTGGACTTGCAGAATACTTACTTATTCTGGCTGATGAAATAATTTTGTTACATTGTTGAGTTTCGACTCAGTGCATTGGCCTGGAAGATAAGAGCTGATTTGAGTAAACAACAGAATACGAATTTTCCGAAACAAAAACGGACTGGCATGCGTATTTGCAGTTCACTGAAAATGCTGAGTAAAACTATGGGCCTTAGATATTTATTGGACATAATAATCAATAAATAAGCTATCTCTTTATGAGGTTCCTGTAATCTGCTCTTGGTATTTTAATACGTTGATCCATTGTGCTAAACACTCCATCGTACTTGGATTTGGAACATTCAAGTATGATAGATAATATTGTCAAGTAAAAGGTCCAGTAGGGACATAGGATTGCCTTATTATTCCTTGATATTACCCCCTGTGGAATTGTTTGATAGAATTCCTCTCCATCTAAAACACAAGCTTAAAAAAAAAAGAAAGTTTGTAATTCTTTAGCATTTAACACATATACAAAAACCTGTGGAAGAAAGAAAATAATTGATTTGCTGGACTTATTGCTTACAGCGTTGAAATGAGCAGAGATTATACTAAGTGAGCTGAGTCAGAAGTGTCTGTGGTGTATCTGTTGTAAAGCATTACTCCAGCAGTCATGTATCTGATAGTGCAGATGTGAAATTGGTGGTCTAAGGAAATTTTCAAAAAGAAAAGGAAAAAAAATAGAGGTTAATAAAATTTAACTTACCAAAAGCTTAAAAGGAATAAAAAGGGCTTCAGAAGAAATGCATTCTATGAGTCTCTTTAAATTTTAGGGCTGCATCATTTTGTAAAGATCATTGGAAACAAAGGAGTGCTTTTAGGTACCTTCAGTATATTGAAAAGAATCATTTATAAACTGTAGGTTTGAAGCTATCTCATCATACATTGCCATCTTTGTAGACTTGTTTACGTGTACATATAATGATACATATAAAGCTTTTTATCTCTTTTACCTTGAATTGAGTTTTAAGAAGCTGTTAGAGGCGTTCTTCAAAGATGGCATTTATGTTTGGTGAATAATTTTATTCATTTTTCTCTTACCTTTTGTTATTTCTATCTACCTGTTTTCATATATATAAAATTTAACATTTTTTTCAAGTATGTAAGCAAATGAGATACTTGAAAAGCAATAGATCTTTGAAGGAGTACTCTTTTCAGCAAATCTGTTCATTAGTCAATATAGCTCAAGACTTTTTTAAATAAGTCATGAGTAGTTTTGTTGCAAAGCAGTACTTCGGAGTTAATCAATTATAATTATGTTCCATTTGGCTTCCAGATTTCATTTTTTTTAACTCGTCAAGTGTTTCACATGTGAATGTGAATCTTACAAATGTGGTTCAGTTTGTTTGCAATAAGATTGCATCTTAAATAAAGAAGTTTACTGTATCTTCTTTTTCTTAACAGAGTGGTTGCAAAATTTTCTTTCAAGATGAACTGCTTTACAGAGTTTCTGTAAAATCTGATCACAGTAGTGCAGGTATGGAAAATTAGATGCATTAATAGAATGGCAAGTGCAAAGTAATGGGTGATCCAAAAGACTCCGAACCACTGCATTGTGTTTTGCCTGTATGCATCCTCACCACTCGTCACCAACTGCTGCTATCATGGAACAGCACAGATGAAACCATACATCATTTTAAAAACTACTTTTAAATGCTTTACTTACCAATGTAGAGATGCTGAAACTGGCCACCGTTGTCCATGCAGTTTTGGCACCTCTTTAGGAAACTATCCATCACTTGCTGTAGTTCACGTTAAGAAATCCTGTCAGTTTCTTGGCAGATATTTTGTTTTAATTCTTCCAAGGTGTGTGAGGGATTGTCTTGCACTCTTTATGCTTTGAGTTACCCCAGAGATCACCTGGAAATCTTCCTGCAAATTGCACTTTCACTTGGCCAGCTGAGTTAACACATACGAATCATAAATAAATAGACGCTGTGCAGTAGAAAGCAAACACTGAGCGTAACACACTTTGTGACTAAGTATAGGACAAAATAATAAAGCACACTGATAATAACTCGACAACTCAATACTGCACCTTTAGAGCAGAGAAAAACAATCAGCCACATGACCTTGTTTACAGCAGCTGCATTTTGTGTTTCTGTATGTGCAGTGGTTCAGATGTTTTTGGGTCTCCCTGTATAATAGGACCTTTCCTTAATGTTTTTTAAGGATGAAGGGGGGATTCTCACACATTTTAGTATGAATTTGAGTTTCTCTGATTTTTAGGAATAAAATAGTTACCTTTTGCAAGAAAATTATTTTGATTTTTGATGGACTGCAGGATGTGTTGTGTCAAAATATATTATAATAATTTGGAGGAGAGATTGCCATGTTTCTGCCTAAAACATTTCTCCAGTATCCTGAAAGAAAAATAAATATTTAATTTTTATAAATGTAGTAAGGATCTGCATATACATATTGGATAATAATTACACTTTAATTGCTTCATTTTCTAAAATAAACCTCAAGCCCAGCATGCTTTTTGAATTGCCACATCTGTATTAAAAAAATTGCTTTCCATTAGCATTATTGAAGAAACTTCTAAAAGTGACAGCAGTTAAAGCATTGTCATTAGTTTTATGTTGTCTTCTGTTCCTCCTCACATTGAAGGAAAAAGTATTTTCCATGAGGTGAATATACCATTTTAGGTTAATATGTGCGTAAATGCATTTGTACAATAAGCTGTTATCCTCTACCTTTTACTGATTTGTCAATAGTCGGAAGGCTGCAACCGCTGTTTTCCTTGGTCTCTGGGGGATTATATCTGAGTTGGAAAATAGTGTAATCCATATTTTATCTTTGGCATTTGTTTCTATTTCTTGTAGGTATGAATGAGAAAATTTTTTAATGATCAAGCGTTTTATTGAGGAATATGAGAGATTGAATTTAGACTTTTGTTTTATTGTTGTGCCTTTCTTTGCAAGTGAGTCTGCATAAAAACCAAAGTTGGTATTTAAGTTTAACATCTTTCAAGGATGCGACACGATTTTGAAGCAAATTGCACCACCCTAAAGTACCCTTTACATGGAAAATTTTTATTTTCTTGAAAATGGCTAAAGATTTTGATTAAATGAGAATATGTTTGAAATATTTTGATGAGAAATGAAATGTATATTTTAAATTTTCTGGCTATAGCCTATGTAGTCCTGTTTACTCTGGATGACTTTTGAATAACTCGTAAACTGTAAGAGATCGACATCTTACTATACAAAAAATTTAGATCTCGCTAAAACACACAATTTATGCCTCAATAATTACATTTTTTAGAGTGAACCATTTCGGAGATTATCCCTGTTATTTGTGTCAGTTTCGAAAAACTTAAAACTTTCATGAAATGCAACATTGTTGTTTAGTTTTTTATATGTTAAGCGTGCAAAGGGAATGGGATCTCAAAGCTTTAAAAGATATGACTATCGCTCAAGGCCTACTGTATTCTAATATTCCTCTTGCACCTACAAGAAGATAAGCAATAAAATAATTTGTACAAATGTTTATCTCAACTAACATGAAGGTATAGGAATAAGAATTTGTAAAAATGGTTAGTACAAGAGTAGAGAAAGTCATGTGAGTGCAATACATCAGATTTTTATTTATTTATTTTTCAACATAATCTTTTAGCTTGATACACCTTTCCCAGATTTCTTCAACTGTTTTAAACCTTCGTAAAAGTAGGATTTTGGAAGGTCCTCAAAATAGGCATCTGTTTGCATTATGACCTCTTCATTGGATGTGAATCGTTTTCTGCTGAGCCTAATTCAAACCTTAATTCCACAATTTTCGCCATCAAATCTCCACAGTTGTGCACCCTAGCATTGTCTTGATAGAAGAGAATCTTTTTCTTTGCCAGATGAGAGTTTTTCTTGATTTCCACATTCAAGTGCTGCAATAACGATGCATAACACTCTCCATTTACTATTCTTCCTTTCTGCAAGTAATCAATGTAGATGATACTGTGTGTATCCCATCACTTTGTCTGCAGATTTCACCACCTTTGCCTTCGGAGCCAGTTCGCCTTTAAAAACCCACTGTTTCGACTGTTACTTTTGTCTCTGGAATGTAGTACTATATCCATGTTGCATCCACAGTTATGTGTCTGCAGAAACTCGTCAGGATTGCGACAGAAAAGTGCCAAACCAGCCTCCATACTGATCACACGATTGTGTTTATTCTCCATTGAAAGCAAACACTGCATCCATTTTGCCGAGACCTTTGTCAGACCTAATTTTTGGTGTAAAATTGAGAACACTGTACCTTGTGATATGCCTATTTCTACTATTTTGCGAACTTTGATTCGTCAATCACTCCAAACCATGTCCTGGATTTTGCCAATCATTTTGGAGGAAGTCACTTGTAGTGCAGGTTAGGAATGATGTTCATCATTTGTGGATGTATGGCCATGTTTAAATTGATTTATCCAATTGTAAATTGAAATTGTTGTAAAAGCAGAATGAACTGCATTCAACTCGGGTTTTATCTCTTTCAGTGTTAAGCCTTTTAAATAGAAGTGTTTAATCACACAAAACTTTTTTTTCTTTTTTTCCCATCTTTCTCAATAAGTAAAAGTTTGTTGATTCAGTCACCTATGACAATGAAACCATGTGATGGATATAGCTGAAACTTTTAACTACCATCAACAGTTACTACATGCAAAACTTTTCGATGCTACAAGTGTTATTTCTTAGCTTTTCTAAGGACTTGGTGAGTGCCCCTCGTATTTTCTGAAGTGGGTTGAAGTATCAGTAATTTAACCTTTCAGAGTGAAGGTAGGTTATATGAGAGAATAATGCTCCTGTATGGCACATTGATGTGTAGTGTATGGTGAGACTGGAAAATTCAACCTTTTCAGACTCAAATTTTTTGGAGTGGAGAAAAAATTAATTTGTTATACAGGGTGGGGCAGAAACAATAAGCTGGTTTTAAAATTAAAAATATTTATATTGGTAATATTTATACATATTCCTCTTACGGTATTTAAAGCACAGTCCTTGGAGATTGCAGAACACATCACTTTTTGAATACAATGTTTTTAGACTTCATTTTCATGCACTGTTGTATATGTCACTTAAAGTCACTCTTAACTTTTTGTATGTACAGAACAAGCTCACCCAGGCGGTGATTGCTTTTGACGCTACCTTCTGTAAACGATTGTCGCATCCAACAATGAATAGTGTTCTTTAATGGTGCATTACATTAAGTTCCCTTCAAAATGCTCTCTGGGTTTATGTGATCGAATTAATTCTGAAGTATGGCACAAGTGCGCTTCGTCACTGTCCAGCACTCCGTGATCCACTTACAGAATGAGGAGAGGAAAACCAACTGATGAACTCATTTCCAAGTTGCCATCTAGTCCTGTCACACACTCGCAAAAGAAAAAAAACCGCCAGATTCAAAACAGCAATTAATTCAAATGCACTTATTTTTTCTGTCCCCACCTATATTTGGAGTCCTGAGGACATGTCTGAACCTAATTAGAATTCTTTTGGAGATTTTAACTAAGAGTAAATAACAAAATTGTGGATTGTACATATACACTACCTTATCAGAAGTACCCAGACAGCTATTCTGAAATTGCACATAATACTTACCCATGTTGCATTTCCTACTACTGGACATTAATTTGGGTGGGTTCA
Source organism: Tenodera sinensis (assembly GCA_030765045.1). NCBI lineage: Eukaryota > Metazoa > Arthropoda > Insecta > Mantodea > Mantidae > Tenodera > Tenodera sinensis. The sequence continues at coordinate 40,637,462 of CM060973.1, forward strand.
CCCTTTGTCTTTAATTCTGTTGGGAACATTTTCAATTAGGTTTCTATATGTCTGTGAGAAATGGCAGCCCATTCTTCCTGAAGAGCCAAAGCCAGAGAAGTTGGTGATGTTGGACGCTGGGGTCTGGAGTGAAGTCAGCAGTTTAACTCGTTCATTGTGATTCAGGTTGGGACTTTAGGCAGGTCAGTCCATTTCACAAACCCTTGCCTAATAATTAATGTCCAGTAGTAGGAAATGCAACATGGGTAAGTATTATGTGCAATTTCAGAATAGCTGTCTGGGTACTTCTAATAAGGTAGTGTATATGTCATGCTGATACAATAATGTGCGATCTGGTTCTCTACCATTTGCAGTACACAATAGTCTAAAATGTATTTATATCCTCCCGCATTTAGATTTTTCTTAAGCACAATAAAGGGACCATGTTCTAACCATGCCAGAGACCCTCATACTGTAATGGCACCTCCTCCATACTTCATTGTTGGCACTAAGCATGGTGGAAGGTATTGTTCTCCAGGCATTTGTCAAACCCAAACCCTTCCTTCAGACTGCCAATAGGGTATAGTGTGATTCATCACTCCAAATCACTTGTTTCCAGTCCTCTGCAGTCCAATGGCAGCACTCTTTTATACCACCTCAAGTGTTGCTTAGCATTGACTACCAAAATGTTTGACTTACGAGTAGCAGCTCGACCATGGTACCCCATTCCTTTTAATTCCCAACACAGTCATTGTGGTGTCGGGACTGCTGGTAGCACTATGGAAGTTGCGTGTTATTCCTTCCTAAATATTTTTACATTATAAATAGGGCCTGGAACTTGTTGACCTAAAAATTCTCTAAAAATGAGCTATAATATGCTCTTGAATATAATAAAAATGCACATAAAATGTATAAAGGTGACCTAACAAAAATTAACAACTTCTTTCATAATAAATTGATAACGGTCATAGACATATAATGAATATATGGTTCGAATAACCATATTTTAAAATTAACTTTTTAGTAAATAATGCAATTACTGCTACTAAATAATAAATAAATTCAAAATTCATCAGGTCATTTTCAATTTTATAAAATATGAAAAATAAGTTACTGTACCCATTAGCCAAAACATACCTTACTTAGTGTTGCAGTACCCCACCATGGTCTTCAAGTTATCAAAAGTAAAGGAACAGCAGTTGTCAGCTACAACTGTTTTATACTGAGAGAAACTTCTCTCCACTTACACAAATGTTATAGGTGTATATTTGGAAAACACTGCCTATTAAATCCTGTTCAAAAATATCAGTTCTGAAGTTTTCTGCTGACAAGATATCGGCAGCCTGACAAACTGTTTGGTATCCTTTATTTTTGTCCAACACAAATTTTAGTTTCTGTCTAATTTTGTCCCCAATCTCGCCTTTTACATTTTGTATCCTCTCTTCTGCATTCCTCACTAACTCAACCGACTTATCCAATGTCATGCCACTTTCTTCAAGGCGGGTTATGGTTTCTGTCAAAAATGTAAAATTTGATTCAATGAAAGTTAATTTACCTTGGATTTGAGTATCAGAAAACAGATCCTGTGTGCTCTCAATTGTCTTAGAAACTGACCTATCAAAGCTATTCACCACTTCTCTCACTATTTGAAAATTGTCACAGCAGTATATATATGCAGTTAACCATGTACCCCAGCGTGTTAAAATTGGTTGATGCTTTCAAAAATATTTTCTTTACTGTGGAAATTAGTGTATCTACTTCTGGAAATGTTGATCTGACCTGTTACGCAATTCGATGAAAAGCATGGGCCAAACACGTAACATGCACTATCTTACTGTAAAATGATCTGATTGAGTTTGCCGCCTTTACCATGTAAGGTGCTGCATATGTTTGGAAGAGAAGCACGTCATGTTGTATTCCACTAGGCCCCAATAAACACATGGATTTATCAAACAGTTTGCATATCTGACTGTGATTAACAGCTTCCATAACCTCTGAGGTCAGAAGAAACATGTCCGGCACTAGTAGCTTCTAGCGTACCTATCACTACATTGGCTACATAATGCCCCTCTGAATGGTTGTCTCATCAATTGATACATAAATTTTTTTCCCATTCACACATTCATGTATTCGGTTTAACCTGTCTTCATAACATTTTTGTAGGTAACTTTCACGCAAAGTTGATTCATCTGGAATTGTATGACCAGTGACCTTCAAGAAAATCTTGTAATTTGGAATTACTTCATTTTCCTAGCAGAATATTTACACAAACAAACACTCCACATAATTCTTTATAAAAAGAAGATGACTTGTTACTTGATGTCGAAGCAGTTTCTTTTAACAGTAACTGAAACACTTGTCTCTTTTTCACATTTTGAAGAGCTCGCAAATGTTTTTCCTGCCCAACATGTACAGTGAACCATTTGTCTGCAGCGACTTTAATTTTGCACACTTTACAAAACAATACAGTTCCGTCAGTAGAGAGTATGTTTCTACCAAACTCTGAAACATACTGTTTCAAACGGGATGCAGTTGACTGTTTTTGTTTTGGCATCTCAATTCCACAGCACAACAAATTTACACATCTCATAAACTACTCTCATATCGACACTTATAGCTCCTAATGTCCTGACTGATACAAACCACACATATTGCATGATGTAATCGGTGATCCCTTGAATTGATGCATCATATATTCATCAGCACTGGTAGGACACCAACCTGTGTTAATTACATGATTATCACACTTACAAAGTTACTATTTTATAAAAGATGGTGATATAAATGAACTTTTAACCACAGATTATTTTAAAATGCCCAATAAATTTGTGAGAAAGAAAGAAAATGACCAGAAAATTCATGTAAATGTTAAACAATGGCATTATAAAAATGCTGAAAAATGCATTTTGATGACCTATAAAAACCACATATCTAACATATTTGTTCCAGAATGCACTTAATTTCCAATAAGCATCGTCTGTGACTAATAAGAAAAAATATGACTTTTCATCAAAATCTGGGACCTAATTATAAGATTTTTTTATCCTTTATCATTCATTTGTAAAGTTGTCTTTTTCTACAGATTTATTTGCAGACTGTGTCTTTATGAGAAACCCTAAAATAGGACAGCTATCCAAGTACTGGATTTTCTCTCTCTAGTAAGGAATTAGGTCCAAAACAGTACCATAAATTTGCGCAGGGTTGGTAGAAATTAACAATAGTGCTAACAAAACAAGAAAGGAAATTGAAGTACACAAATGCTCGTAGCGGCTGTAAGTGCATGACCTGAGTGACTGCTCTGGTTCCTAACCAAAGCTCTCTAAGGAAGAAAACTAAATAGATCCATGTTTTAATATTACTACTGTTTTACTGCACCATTTTTTACATTAACAGTATTGATAGTGAGTGGTTTTATTTAGGATACAGTAAAAAGGAAATTGATTAAAGTCGGCTTGAAAGGATATGTGGCAACAAAACCACATTCTGAAGCCCATAAATAAAAAGTTACTCAAATGGGCTAGAGAACATTGTAATTGGACGCTGAAGAATGGAAGAACGTATAATTCACATATGAATTGAGTTGAGGATAATTGCTGATGTAAAAGAGAAAGGGTGGCATTCTACCTACAGTAAAACATGATTGGGGATCTATTATGGTTTAGGTGTGTTTTCCAGGAGATAGAGTTGGAGACATTGTGAACTGGATATATGGACCACCACATCAGGATCGTACAATACCATGTGAATTGCACTTAATAGGGAAAGGGTCCACCTTACAACAGAATAGTAACTAGGGAGCAGATTTTTATGTGGTAAAAACGTTAAAAATATTTTTATGTGTTAAAAATTGTTAAAATATTTCATAAAAATGTCAAAATATTTGATAAAAATCTTAAACAATGTTCTTAAATTCACAGAAATGAGAGAAAATTATCTATTTATTATTATTATTATTATTATTATTATTATTATTATTATTATTATTATTATTATTATTATTATTAAGAGGTACTCACCATCCATAAAAGGATAGCAGCTCCTAGCATGTTCCCTTAAAATTGCAGTGGACAACAAAAGCCTTCTCCAAATTGTCCATCATGAATGTCTAAATAGGGCTTTATATTATGAAAATGATCTTTCCACATCAAAGGATGTCAGACGTGCACATATAAACAAAGGGATGCCACTAGCACCCACACATTCTAAATCACATACTGGCTTACCTTCCAGCCACCCTGCACAATATTTTTAAAACCATTGTTTTTCTCAAATAAATTTTTAAGTGTACCTGCAACAAATGCTCTGCATAAATCTAAATAATACTGGGAAGGCTTTGATTGTCCTACACCTGATAAAGCCAGTTCACCTACCAGTAGCTGTCGTGAATTCACATGAGTCACAGCAGCAATATTTTTATTTCCAGATAAATGTTGAGTGACTCGTGAACACTGATTTGCACATACTGTTTTTCCACATTGTTGGCAAAACAAAACTTTATTTAAGAGGTAGAACTGGAACTTAAAAATTCAATGCCACAACTGGGATTTGAACCACAGACCTTCCACTTGCCGGGCGGACGCTCTAACCACTGAGCTATAACTTTGCCCACACACGGCTTGTGTGTTTAAAAACACCAACAGTAAGTTTGTTGGCATAAATATATAATAATTACAAAACTTTATTGTTCATGGTAAATATGTTTTTCAATTTGTCTACATATTGCTGAAGACACGAGTTAGCACTTGATTTAACTTACAACATGTTTTCAAGACGCATGGGTACACGAAACATTTATTCGTAAGAAGTGAAGGAACGCAGTATAAGTTTGTATGCATCATTCACACTCTTGGTCGCAAGTACTCAATGTAGCAGTATTAACATATATAAAATATAATATAGGTACAGATAGCAGAAGAAAAAGTAACCAGAGTGCAAGCAACTTTATGATGGCCTAATCCGTTCTATTTACTTTAGATACCATGATGAGGTGAATATCCTCTTATACTTGTGATACAATACAAGTCATTTGTAAATATGTTATAATAGCACAAATTTAAAATTGATAAATTTATAAGTAATGGAAAAAATTAAATGATTACGTAGACTTCCATGGCCTTTGTCCATCACTTGTTTCCAGTATGGGCTGCGTCTTGTTGGATTATTTAAGAAATTAAAATCTTGGCATAATTTCTAATTTGTTAAATAAGCCAACAAGATGCAGCTCATACCAGAGACAAGAAAGAAATAATACAAAAAAATTAATTCAAATGTATACATTTATGGGAGATTTTCTGAAAATATGTATTTCCATATTTTTTCTTCAAAATACGTATTTTATATGAAATGAGATTTCATATTTATGCTCATGATCCTTTGAGTTTTCCCCTTTTTGTAGGCACGTATATGCTTGCAGAAAAAATATCTATTTTCCTAAGAATCTGCTCCCAAATAATGACCCAAAACATTGATCAGCATTCTGTGAGAGGTACAGTGCATCAAAGGAAAAGCTGGAAGTACTGAAAGACTAGCCGTCCCAATCCCCTTGAAATGATCTGGGATGAAGTGAACAGATGTATCAGGGAAGTACATAAGGAGCATCTCGGTGCATGGAATCGTATACTCAAAATACCTACAAAAACTGATTGGCTGCATGTCTGGAGTTTGTGAGGCAGTCATTAAATCCAAGGGAGAATACTTTGATGAAAGTAAAATATAATTGTTCTGTTAGTATTTGTGTATGTGAAGTTTATATAATTATATTTTTGGAGAAATGAAGTTTTCCGTGTGTTTATATCTGAAATACCAGGTAAGTCTAGGTGTATTGAAATTAATGAGTGGTGGTGTACATTGTCAATCTAAATCTCTTTATCTTTTTTTTTTTTTTAATGTGATGCTCCAAGACATATGCTTGGTTTTCCTCTTTTGTTCCTTGAGGCACTTTGCTAGCATTCAATAAACCCTATGTTACTCTGAAATGAAACTTCATTAAATCTGTTAATTAGTATTTTGGTCTTCCTACATTTTCACATCTTTTCTGTATTCTAGCCAGCTGTTTACTACAGTTAGATCTGTTGCATGAAGAATCACTCATATGGTCCATTTTCATGAAACAAGATTCAGTAAAAGCTGATAAACATATCTCTCCCATTCAATGATTTCTCTCCCTTCTAATGATTTCTAGCCTTGGTATATCATATTCGAAATTCATTTTCTCCTATTGTTTCACCATGTACTCTTCACTGTTTTGTGTAGTTAATATGGAACAGATTTTAGGCAAATGAACCCTTTTACTTTCTCTATAATAATCCTTAACCAACTTACAAAGGTGGACCAAAGAAAATTTAATGACTGTTAATGCAACAAAATCAAACTACCAAACCTTTTCACTAAGGAAAAAACCACTAAAAATAAAACTAAATTTTGAGGGTCAACAATTACCAGAAAGAAAGGAAGCAAAGTATTTAGGAGTTACATTTGATACCAAACTTACATGTACCAAACAAATAGAAAATGTAATACAAAGAGCAGAGAGACGCCTTTCACTGTTAAAACGTCTAACAGGAATGAAGTGGGGATGTTCCAGAGCAACGCTTAACACAACATATAATATATATATAAAACCATTGTTTACTTACTGCAGCGAAGTTCTTGTAACAGCAAACACAAAAAAAATTCAAATCTTTCAAAACCAAAGTCTGAGATTAATTACAGGTGCTGTCAAAACCACACCAATAGCAGCTATGGAAATACTAACCAACCAATATCCCATTGAATATGAAATAGAAAGCGGCTCTTATTCAACACAAAAAGTTGATCAGACTCCCATTCAATACAAGGCACAAGAGAAATTTTACACACACACTAAAGACTCAGGAGAGCTTTCTTTCCAAAATTCAAGACATCAAGAAGGATGTACACCTTCCTAATTCAAAGGAAAACTTCATATCTAAAGTCAATCCAACACATACATTAGACATCACATATTATTTACACCTGACAGAAGAAGTTAAGAAAAGTGATACTCCAACTAGTGTTCTAAAATTATTGGCATTAGAGACAATCCATACTAGATTTCCAGAACATGAATGGCTCCATATTTATACTGATGGATCATTGATATCAAACCAAGATGGAGCAGGTGCTGGAGTCACGTGTCACCTCTTTTCCTATCACAAATCTTTAAATGTATTTAGGCTTTCACGGCCGGTGTCTTGATTATTCCAAATGTTTAGTTCTTCCGGGCTTGTAGGCCGTGGTCTAGAAGGCATGGTAGATACCGGTCAATCACTACCGTAGACGGCGCAACAATGCTCCACCCACCCCCACCCATATAAATAAATGTAACGGACATTAACAGTCATTTCTTCCACTACTTCTCTGCTTCCACATTCTAACTCTGACCAGTGTAGATGGAGGATCATGTTATCCTGATGATGTCAAGCACAGTACTTGGCGAAACGTTGGTATCTACCATGCCTTCTAGATGGTCTACAAGCCCGGAAGAACTAAACATTTGGAATAAACAAATCTTTAAGTTATGGAACTACTAACTTTGATGGAGAAATTGAAGCAATTTGAATGGCCCTACAAAATCTTTTGTACAGAATTTCACATTTTCAGCAAACAGTTATTCTCTCAGATTCCAGGGCAGCAATTATAGCAATTACTTCCAAGTTGTCACCAAAAACCCAAACAATTATAGAATGGAAAATCCTTACCCATCTAACAGCACTTCAAAAACACCTAGTCTTCCAATGGATACCAGCTCACTGTGGACTGAGTGGTAATGAGAAAGCTGATTTTCTTGCAAAAAAGGGTACCAGTGGTGTACAAAAATCTATAGTTAATCTACCATTTTATGCAGCTAAAAGATTAGTCAACTCTGAATTCAGAAAAATTATTGCAAAATATTTGTATAAAAAATCAAAAAATAAAAGATGGGAACTACCAAACATTCAAACAGTAATTCCTGAGTATCCTCGAAAAACAGCAGTTGCAACCTTCAGGTTGATTACAGGACATGATTGTCTGGCAAAACATTTAAACAGAATTGGGATATATTCTTCACCACTCTGTCCTCTATGTGATCTGCAAGAGGAAATGGATTGAGACCACCTTCAAATATGCCCGGCCACTTCTAGTGCCCCATCCATCAGTGAAAAATATTGGAGAGCAAGAAGATTAATGACTTCATTATCAGAAATCCAGCATTAGCTAACAACAATAACAACAACTTTCTCTACTGGTAAGTAGAGGAAGTATTGTATTCCACCCAAAAATTCGATGTCGAGATTTCACCGGAAATATATGTTTTGAGACCCCCTGAACCCAAAAAAAAAATTTGTAGAAAAAGGTCCGTATGTGTGTGTCTGTGGACAGCGTAACTCAAATACGAAAAGTAGTTTAGAAACGAAAGTTGGTATTTAAGCTTAATGTCTTTCAAGGATGCGACACGGAAATTTTAAAGAAAATAGCCCCACCCTAAACTACTCTTTACATGGAAAATTTTTATTTTCTTGAAAATGGCTAACGATTTTGATTAAAATGTCATATGTTTGAGATATTTTCATGACAAATGAAATGTATATCTTTAATTTTCTGGCTATAGCCTCTGTAGTCGTATTTACTCTGTACAACTTTTGCATAACTGGTAAACCGTTAAACATCATATTGCATAAAGTATTCTGCGATATGACAGGTGGCCTGAGCTGGCTTTATGCACCCAGCAGGAGTAAATGATTGTTCAGCCAGTACAGGGAGATGAAATGTAAGAACATGCTTCCCTGTTTTCCTGATCTCCTCAAATTCATCACTATGCTGCAATCAACTGTAGGGGTAGCCTCAGACATGTGCACTTTCTGTGGCTGGGAACCAGGCCACCAAGCCATGACTCAGGAAACATGTAATGCATATAAACAGAAAGAAGTGAAATATGATTTTACTGTATATAACAATCAGTTACAGCAGAAGTTAGCAAATTAGTCATCACAATTGCTCGAATGGTGATGTCAGGAAACAGCCTGGAATGTACGTGACGAATGGTTTGAAGGAGGGGTAGCAGCATAAGGGAACCTCTCTAACACAAGTTTCATTTTATATATGCTTAACACATATATACAGATTAAGTGCACTTTAACATATTGTTATCATTAATTTATTCTTTACTTCATCTGCAGCGTTATAGTTTTGCATACATCTAACGCTAATTCACCAGCACTGACGTACAACGGAACACATCGATTTTCATCTGTCAATAGCGATCTGCTTTTAGGTTTTATAGTCTTAGTTTAGCAAACAATTGCTCACACATACATGTTGAGCCAAACATAGTACTAATATATGCAGCAAATGAAGTGAGAAATCTTGCCATATCAACGTCTCTAAATGAATCTAAACCAGTTTTATTTTCTAATTATGATTTTCCACAATGACCTTTAGGGTTTTAAGTTTTTTATAATTAGTGTACTTTCCAATCTACTTTGCACTAAACTACGAAGCTTCAGCGAATATTTAGGCGTTATTATTACATTTACAGACAAATGTTTCTTTTACATTATTCTTTTAAAATGCCTTAACATTTCCTATCTCTGACTTGTGATCTTTGTGACAATGTTTGTAATGTCCTTTAATGTTTGACTTGTAAACACAAATCATAACTTTTGAATATAACAGACATTTCACATTTTCACCCGTAGCACAGCAAAAATATTGTTCTTCCTGCCCCCCTCGGAATGGGAAGGTTACCTTGCGTTTTCATTGTTTTGAAAGAACCATGCCATATCAGTGAAGTGTACACCACTGCTTGCTTGTGTCTAAACGTGTGTTGTTTGAAGGAGGGAGGGCTATGTATTGCTTTACTCTGATGATGCTACTATGTAATACCATCAGCCAGTAAAGTTTTGCCAACCCCTGAGTTACAGTACCTATTGGCTTCAATTTTACTATGTCATAAGTATATTTTGCTCTGTGCTACACTAAATTCTCTTGTAGCCAGTCTGTCAAAATCATTTGCACTGTGTTGTGCAACAAATGTTTACTTTTGTTTTAAGCTAGTTTCATAGAACACCACTTAGAGTTTCCTTTCATCTGATTTAGTCAAGCTCAAGTCACAATGAAGCTTTTATTAACAATATGCATATGGAAGTGCAGTATTGATAGGAAAACAGAGTATCAAAGTATGCAAACAAGAAGTGAGAAATAATAGATAATGCAGTAATCCAAATAAAGGAATCTTCTAATGTAGAAGAATGTGCATAATTTTAACATTTGCATATGAATCTAGTGCACTATTGATTTAACTATGCACCTATTTTGGTACGAAAATTTAACTAAAGTATCCCTTTGAAGAGATCTCACTCCACTTTGCATGTGTGTGTGTTGGCCTTGAGCAACCATTCAGTTCTAATTCATTGATGCTTCAATAAGAATGAAATATATGCTGTGATTTATTAGAGCAATCTATGGCAAATAAATAAACCATGAATAGATTTTAGAAGGTAAAAAAAAAGCGAAATGCAAAGCTGATTGTTCAATGGCAATTTCCCTGACAGCATTCACAATTTGGAGCATTGCAGACATCCATGATACCAGTATAACAAATACTTATTTCGTTGTGTCTAGCACCTTGGAATATATTGGAAATCGCCTTGATTTTCATAAACTCTCCTTGAATTTGTCTAAAACACTTTTATACTACATTCCGAGGTCACACTCAAAAATTTGCAGTGGCGGTTATTCAAGTGAAGCAGGCGAAGAGTTTTGGCTGAATATAGCAGTATTCCATTTTTGTTAATATTAGCATTATTACTGTCATTCTAACAATTTAGCCACAAATTTCAACTCCTAGCAGCCGTCGCAGGGTCAGTGACCAACCCTTCTTTTGTTTGGAACTTGCAGCCGGCAGGGAAAATTTGTGTGAGCGGGTCTTCAGATCAACTGCAAGGCCAAGTGAAGTAGTCAGAATTATGGAAGAAACTTGCACCAAACAGCTTGGTTGCTATGGCAACATGACGTCACGAAACCATGTAGTATGGGGAAATAGTGTATGCATGCACAAGTTTCAGGCAAACAAGAAGTATTTTCATTTGGGTAGGGACACAACACGGTAGAGGGGATAGTTCCTGGTTTCGCGCGCTTAGAAGATAGTCGTTTACCTGAGAAAGAGCTGGTGGTAAACTTAAACGTGGTGTTTTACATAACTGTAAACGGTATAATTTATGAGTTTGCTAGCCTCCAGTGTTTGTAATATTTGAATTACGGAATATACGTGTTTTCTTATGATACTGTTTGCAATTTGTTAGAAACCCATTTTCCAGGCGGAAAGATGAAAGCGAGAAAGATGTTTTAAACATCGGGCGGCCCACTGATTTCATCGATATACCCATTAAAAGAGAGGATAATAAAATAGGGAGGTCTTATAACATTAAATACAAAAGCTCTTGGTTCGATAACCATTCTTGGCTATGCAGTAGACGTAGTTTGCAGTCGCTGTTCTGCTGGCCTTATTTACTTTTAAGTAACAAAAATAATGTGTGGAACAAAGAGGGATTCACAGATTTCATTAATGTTACCCATTCCCTTCACAGGTACAATGATTCCACGGAATATTTAAAATGTAAATTACAATTAAACCCTTCTGAAACAAACAGAAACACGATAGCTGACGCTCTTCAAGAAAACAGCAGACTTTTTCATGTGCGTTTGTGAACCATTACAATTGTTTCTTATTTCTTTTCTGCTTCTCACATGTGTGTCCTGACGCGTAATTTTGCCTTCGACATGGTGTAGAAGGTTGAGAAATAAATCTTCGCAAATTCGTAGAAAATTGCGATTGTTTTCCGGGTCCTCTAACCTCAATTAGATTTGAGTAGACCCTATACTGCTCGGCCCGTGCCCTGTTCTCTTCTTTGTAACAAAGACCGTGTCCGCCAACATCTTTTACTTCTAATACATTTTATTCCTACTGAGACTTGTGGAAATATATCCCAAACCTATACATAATATAGCAATCGCTAAATTAATATTTGTGTCCGTCATGTTTATTTCTCTCGCTTGCTACGTGAACTGTCATTTGTATTGGGCTAAAATGGTATAGTGTGACAGACACTGTTTCTTTTGTGTGCAATTCCATTGGTTACAAAAAGTTTGGTAAAAAATATTGGACCGTGGGACACCGGCTTTGCATTGTTTTCAGGACGCTTAAATTAACATCTTCACCTAGATTGTAAGGCACGAGCCGCCACTGCACACGGATCGTTGACACACTTGCACGTGACTTATGTTGGTCTTCCATTGCGCTCTTTCCGATCAAGGTCGAAGCTACATGAATTAACCCGCTAGTAGCACTACTGTTTGCTCACCAGCTCACTAATTTGTATTTTTATACGTCTGAGAGAAAAGGAAAAGTTGTGGTCACATCTTATAGATTAAAAAAATAAGTGTTCCTTAGAAAGAATATTGTTGATAATAAGGGTTACATTCAAAATTTTGTTCTGATTTTTCAATAATTGGCGTAATTCTTAGATTTACGTATTTCCCAGAATTACTAATTTCTCATAACAAAATAGCGTGACTTCAAATGTAGAGGTAACCTACGTCTAGTGCACCCTCTTATCATTTAGCTACATATATAAACGAGGGTGATGTAAACAAATGATGTCATTAAAGAGAGTATACTCTGGAGTTCCTTTCTGAAGTTTAACTCCATGCATCTTAGGTTACTTTCATTTACCATGTTTAGCTCTTTCCCAGTATTGTTCGTAAGTTTGCATAGCTCCTTGAAAAGTCCTGGAAATCACCTTGAATTTGGTTTTGAAATTTTGCTAGACACCATGTTTGTCAACATTTACATACTACAGGGACAATTCTCTCAAGTGCCCCCCTTCCGAGTCGGAGGAGGTACGGAACCAGACACCTCCGTCCGAGTTTTTGAAGAAACAGCTAAACTCTAAAGGAAACATGCCTGTACCCAGTGGCGTGCATTCAACCCCAGCGCTGCTGGAGTAACTGATTTATTCATAAGTTCGAAATTAAAATAGTTTCTTCATATCTCAATCAAATACGCACATTGAACTAGAACGTTACAGTACTTAAGGTTCAAACTCCCGCCCCGCAATCAGCCAGCTGTTGCTCTTGGCGACTGGACTTGTTCCAAAGGAATAAGAGTGGTGGAGACAGGCCATCAGGGCGAACGTGGTGTCGCTATTTGTAATTAGTTTCATTTCGGTGATGTGACAAACCAATGAAAATGATATTGCGCCGGTATCGAACTATCGTACACCCCCATAATTAGCATATGGGTTGGCAACCATGTGTACAAACATTAAAACTATCGTATGCCCCCATAATTATCGTACGAGTTGGCAACCCTGGTTCTGTTTCATTGCAGCTGATTGCAGCTATGGCTTTGACGTCATAGAGCAAGCCTAGTCGATCGGTTACATATCGATATGGAAAGCTTGAATGAGAGAGCGATACACGCAAGCGTAGCAACCCTACAATAATGGTGTATTTTTATAGGACATAGTACAATAATGCAAACGATATCAAAAGCGCATTTACTCAAAACTATTACCTAACATTAAAAATATTGTTAAGAAATTATTTTTTGTTTACGAAAGTGACCTCCATTAACAAAATGGAAATAAACAGGGGAAAATATAATAAGTTGGTCATCATGTAGATCAGATCAGACTATATGGTGTCAAGTTTGAAAGTTCGTTTGCGCCCTGCGGAAACTAAAAGGTGAAGTGCGTTGTTTTATAATATGTGTTTCATTTAACGTATCTAGTAAATGTGACAGGTGAATTCATTGAAAATGAATGCGAGTGTCTGTGTAATAGACAATATTCAAAAGAGACCATTTTTATATGGGCTATAATGAGCTAAGCGTATGGTAAATATCAGAAAAGTATTTAGGATAACAAACCTCTACTATTTATAACCTGACCATTTTTGAATAAGGAGTATTTATTTTAAAGTATAGGATGATTTTTCAGTGCCGTAGCCTATACTGCTGGATTCATTGTTGTGACCACCGCACACCACTACCTGTACCTTTTGCAAAGTACATGCCGACGTTGCCATGAGTAGACATTGGATCCCATACACCTTAGTAATCAATGCATTCACACAGGTACTATACATGGCCAAGCATTACATTAACAAGTATACCGAAGTGCTGTATGTGTACAGTACGGTGCAGTACAAAATGTAACCTACGTTACAATATGCCATCCTCCTCATTGCTTTCGATGTGAGAAATTCAGTGAACAGCCATGTACATTCGTAAATTGTCGAATGTGAATTTTCTGCGCCTCTCGCTGAAACAACTTCTATATTGGGAGACAGTTCGTTCATGGCGCACAGGAGTAGTACAAATCATTATTGTGGCAAATATTGAATAGTTTATTTTTTGCTCGTTCGGCAGCTGATCCATTCTGTATATTGTTAGTGTGTGCAGACACCGGCTCATGTTTAGAAACGTTCACTTTCCACTTGCCAGCCAGATTCTAAGTCCGAACGTGGTCCGAACTTACTTTCTGCGCATGCGCCGGCAGTAGTTTCACAATCGCCCACTAGATTTCACTGCATAACTAGCAGACGATTTTCACATCTGCCAACATTGCTTTTTACACTACACTAGTTTTCGTTGCCAACATATTAAACACCGATATTTAACACGTGATTAGCATGTGCCTGACCTGCAATCTAGCAGTAACATAAGATGTGCATCTTATCTTGTTTTCCCTGCAATATATTATATTATTATTTTTATTATATTATTATTATTATTATTATTATTATTATTATTATTATTATTATTATTATTATTATTATTATTATTATTATTATTATTATTATTATTATTATTAGCCAAAATGGATATTGTTTAGTAAAGCTTACGCGATGAGTTGGTCAGAATTATGGATTATTATTATTATGGATTATTATTATACGATACGCTGGCTCGTTCTTTGTTTAGTAAAGCTTATGCGATGGTGAGAATTTCGGCAAAGTCCCACTCGGCAGTGGGATATTATTATATTATTTTATTATATTATTAATAAATTATTTTTATATAATAAATAAATAAAATAATATAATAATATCCCACTGCCGAGTGGGACTTTAATATTATAATATAATAATAAACAACGAGCCAGCGTATCGTATAATAATCCATAATGGCCAATTCTTTATAATAATAATGGGTAATAATAATAATGCATTAAAAATAATAATAAATCCATTTCGGCTCATAATAATAATAATAATAATAATAATAATAATAATAATAATAATAATAATAATAATAATAATAATGGATTAAAAATAATATAATAATATCCCACTGCCGAGTGGGACTTTGCCAAAATTCTGACCAACTCATCGCGTAAGCTTTAATAAACAAAGAACGAGCCAGCGTATCGTATAATAATATAAATTTATTAATACTAATATATTATTGTATGTATGGATATTATTATAATTATTGTATATATTTGTATATATAATTGGTTGAGTTGGTCAGAATTGGCCATTATGGATTATTATTATACGATACGCTGGCTCGTTCTTTGTTTAGTAAAGCTTACGCGATGAGTTGGTGAGAATTTCGGCAAAGTCCCACTCGGCAGTGGGATATTATTATATTATTTTATTATATTATTATTAATAAATTATTTTTATATAATAATAAATAAATAAAATAATATAATAATATCCCACTGCCGAGTGAGACTTTAATAGTATAATATAATAATAAAGAACAAGCCAGCGTATCGTATA
Organism: Tenodera sinensis; assembly: GCA_030765045.1. Lineage (NCBI taxonomy): Eukaryota > Metazoa > Arthropoda > Insecta > Mantodea > Mantidae > Tenodera > Tenodera sinensis. The sequence goes on from CM060973.1 coordinate 40,653,230, forward strand.
ATAATAATCCATAATGGCCAATTCTTTATAATAATAATGGATAATAATAATGGATTAAAAATAATAATAAATCCATTTCGGCTCATAATAATAATATAATAAAAATAATAATATCCTCAACAGGCCCTCGTCGTATAGGAATTGCATGCATGCCTCTTCATTTAACAACAGAGGCGCCAAATCCAATATACTCATAAACCTAGCCATTGCACTACTTCCTTCTACGAAGGTCAATAGCATAATGCCGACTCCCGCAAAAACATTCAAACTTACTATTGGCAACAAACTCCTAGGGACATTCTGCTGTTGGCAGCGCTGCATTAACACAGCAACTTCGGCAACTTTCGTGACCATTCGTACACACTGCCGAGTGGGACTTTGCCGAAATACTGACCAACTCATCGCGTAAGCTTTACTAAACAATATCCCAGACACCTCCTCAACAGCTCTTCAAGCTGCGTAACGGCTGTTGACAATACCCCAAAATTGTTTATAGAATGGAGATTTTAAAGTAATTGTGAAAGTAATGCTTTAGCTGCTGCAATCGAAGAAGCCTCTTCACTATTTAAAGACAGAAGTATTTTTGTTATTTTATCATAATGATTTCTGTAATACGAGGCAGCATTTAACCATGGGCACCGTCTTGTGACTACTGGACGTGGAGGCATGGGAATGTCAGGTGCCATCTCTCTGAACTTCATTATTCTGGAAGGCGATTCCAGAAATATTTTTTTCATATTAGCTATGAAGCTATCAACGTCATTATATGACCTGCGAATAATGTTAAGTTCATGAGCATGGCACGTAATATGGACTATTTTTACTTTCTCTACTGGTAAGTAGGGGAAGTATTGTATTCCACCCAAAAATTCGATGTCGAGATTTCTCCGGAAATATGTTTTAAGACCCCCTGAATCCAAAAAAAGCATTTTTAGAAAAAGGTCTGTGTGTGTGTCTGTGGACAGCATAACTCAAAAACGAAGAGTCGGTTAAAAACCAAAGTTGGTATTTAAGTTTAGTGTCTTTCAAGGATGCGACACGAAGATTTTGAAGAAAATAGCCCCACCCTAAACTACCCTTCACATGGAATATTTTTCGAAAACTTTGATTTTCTTGAAAATGTTGTTGTTGTTGTTGTTTTCTAGTGCCTTGCATCTGGCAATGAAGCCATTAGCATTCGTGCTTTCCAATACTTTTGAACTGTAGTTTCTTCTGATCTTAATGCTTCACAGGTCTTCAAGTGTTCTTCATTCATTTCTGCTGGATTGTTACACAGGACACATATCGGTGAGGCTGAGATACCTATTCTGTAGAGATGACTTGCCAAGCAGTCATGATTTGTCAATAGTCGGAAGGCTGCAACAGCTGTTTTCCTTGGTCTCTGGGGGATTATATCTGGATTGGAAAGTAGTGTAATCCATTTTTTATCTTTGGCATTTGTTTCTATTTCTTGTAGGTATGAATGACAAAAATTTTTAATGATCAAGCGTTTTATTGAGGAATATGAGAAATTGAATTTAGACTTTTGTGTTATTGTTGTGGCTTTCTTTGCAAGTGAGTCTGCAGCTTCGTTCCCCATGACTCCACAGTGTGCTGGAATCCATTGGAGATGAACAGTCTTATTAACTTTTTGGAGTTGTGTTAACATTTTGTAGCATTCTCTAATTTTTGTTGACTTCTTTGTAGTATTTGAACATATTCCCTGAATTGCAGCTTTAGAATCCGAAAGAATTACTGCCTTGTTAAATTTATTTAAGGGAAGATTTAATAATTGTCGGAGAGCAATGTATATAGCCTCTATTTCTCCATCATAATTTGTTGTGTCTCTGCCAACAGAATGATAAAAGGAAAAATGTGAACATGTAACTCCAGCTCCAGTAAGGTTTTCCTTCGAGGATCCATCAGTATATATGTGCAGCCATTCTTCTGTGGGATACCTAGTATTGATTGTTTCCAGAGCTAGAAGTTTTTGTATTTTTGTTGGTGTGTCTGATTTACTTATTTCCTCTATTAATTCCAAATTGAAGGTAGGTTGCAATAATTCCAATGGATTTTCTCTAATAAGTAGATTTTCTCTGGTGTTAGGAATGTTCAATTTGGATTTAATCTGTGTTACCTTTTCTAGGAAACTACTATGAGTTTTAAGGATTGAAGGGGGGAGGTTCTCTTCTGTCCATTTAGAGTTTGGCAGTCGTAACATTTTCTCGTGTTGGAGCAATGCTTGTTCTTCTATTTTTGTTGTTATTGATGGGGTCCGTGTTAAGGCAAGCATGGCATCAATAGGTGTGGATTTAACTGCTCCAGTGATTAGGCGAAGAGCCTGATTTTGTATTTGTTCAAGTTTATTGATGTTAGCATTTGCTGCTGTTATTAAAGCTTCAGAACAGTACAAGAGGTTTGGTTTAATATACATTTTGTATGTTGTGTTAAGGACTCTCCCTGAGCAGCCCCATTTAGCACCAGCTAACCTTTTCAGGATTTGGAATTTCTTTTCAACCTTTTCTGAGATGTTTGTTATATGTTTTTTCCAACTTAGCTTTCTGTCGAAAGTGATGCCTAAGTATTTGGCATCATCAACTGCTTTGAGTGGTTTACCATTATAATTTATGCTAATATTAACTGGTTTTTAACTCCGGAATGTTTATCTTTAGGACTCACATTCATGTATGTGGCTTTCATGTAACTGTTTTCTTAACGGGCACCAGTTTTACAATGTGGCAGTTACATCACCCGACTTAAACCCCCATTTTGCAAGGGGGACCACACCTATCGTTGGTCAACGGGTCCATCGGACCTAGCCGGGAGGACTAAATAGATGATATTTAGATCCACCGACCTTCCCCTCATGTGCCTCTGAGGGACGCTGTTGTGCTGTGATAGGCCAGCACATATGTAAATGACATTTCCTCCATTTTAGATGAAACAGTTATACCGCTGTGATTCGGTCCCCAGAGCCTCATCTGTTAAAAGCAGGGTGCACCACGGGCAGGATGAGGATGGGAATTGGGTAGGAGAGGCTATAGGAGGCACATCACTACCCCTTACTACCCTACCAACTTAGTGTCTTTCAAGGATGCGACATGAAGATTTTGAAGAAAATAGCCCCACCCTAAACTACCCTTCACATGGAATATTTTTCGAAAACTTTGATTTTCTTGAAAATGGCTCTAACAATTTTAATTAAAATGTCATATGTTTGAGATATTTTTATGACAAATGAAATGTATATCTTGAATTTTCTGGCTATACCCCTGTAGTCATATTTACTCTGGACGACTTTTGCATAACTGGTGAACCGTTAGAGATAGGCCAAATCATACTCTACAAAAAATGTAGATCTTGCTAAAATACACAATTTATGTCTAAATACATTTTCTTGTAAAGTGAACCATTTCGGAGATATTCCTTGTTATGTGTGTGAGTTTCGGAAAACTGTGAAATGGATCATCGTTCATTTTTTTAAGTGTGCGAAGAACAACAGAATCTCAAAGTTTTAAAACATTTGACTATCGCACAAAGCCTCAAGTATTCTAACATTCCCCTTGCACTTACAAGGAAATAAGCAATAATTTGTAAAAATGTTTATCTTAACTAACACAAAGAAGATATAGGAATAAGACTTTGTAAGAATGGTTAGTACAAGAGTAGAGAAAGTCATTTGAGTGCAACACATAGATTTTTGTGTAATGCATTTGTAGTGTTTTGGCTGCTTTGACCATTTAAGGCGCAGCATCTGTTACAAAAAGCAACACATCATCGCAGTGAATACGAAGAGGTGCTACAAGGGACATCGATGTTTCAAAGAGTGATGTAATTGTTGAATGGTTCACCTTTTCTAAATACTTCAATGTTAATAAAGATTTCTGCCCTGCACATGTAGGGGACAATATACTCACAATCACATTAGCTACATACCTACTGCTTGCGTCAGTAGTTTCATCAATCGAAACCCACCCTTCATTACCACTCACACATTGTCTAATGTTTGCAACAGTTGCTTCATAACATAGTGGTAAGTCGTTTTTATGCAGCGTGGACTCATCAGGGATGTTATGCTTAGTGTATTTTCAAGAAATCCTTGAAAATACTTATTGAATTTACTGAAAGGTATATCAACACTCACCATCATGTGACACAATTCTTTGTTGAAATTTGATTGTACATCTGTTTGTGACGAATATTGACTTGTTTCAGCGACATCTTCGTTGGATTTACGTTCAGCAAGTTTTTATGCAATTTCCTGTTGCCGTGATTTTCAATATTCCGGGTCTCTTCTAATTTCAGTTAAAATCTAACTGAATGCTTTACCTTTGGCATGGCAGCTAAGTATATCCGGAGGACGTTGTACTCATAACACAATATATCAAACACACTTGCACTTCCTGGAAGACAAATCTACTTACATGGTGAGCAGTAGTTGCAATCAAACTGAAGCTACGCATTTCCAACTGGACTATCCCTGCGTGTTGTCCCCAGGATTGACGCCAACCTCATATCTCTTTAAACGTGTATGGGATCCGATGCCTGGTCATGAGCTTCACAGAGGAATGTTTTGTTAACAGATGTTCGATTTGCTGGGGACCTAGCAGCACTACCGCATCTTACCGTCTGTAACTGTCAAACTAACCCAATATTACAGGCAAGAATACAAACAACTTAAGATAAGCAAATGGTGTGGTTTTTTGTAATTATTAATGACGTTGTGTCTTTGAGATATTGAGATCTTTGTGATCTCAGGGTGTAGTAATGGATGGAATGAAAAATCACACGATGTTTCTTCACCACAATGTATTATTTTATTAACACTTCATCGATACTTTACATTAAATAATTCCTCTCAGCACCATTCTAAATGATTTAAAACGCTTCCACCTTCTCACTTAGTGGAACCAATGCTTGATGAAAGTCTGGTGAAAGTTCCATACCCACACGTCACACCAATACATGTCTAGATTACATACACGCGAATGGACAGTTTATGGCATCACCTGACGCGACACCGCCTTTTTCGTATACATCCGCGTATGCGTCCATCAAATAGTTCTTTCTTGTTAGAGAAGCGATCCCTAATCATCCTCCCCTACTTTTATGGAACACATATAATTCTAATATTTGTACATATATATTAATATCAAATATGGAAAGATTTATGACGTCTTTGGGCAAACTTAGTTGTTCGTAACAATAAACATTTTTAACACGTTTTCGCCATTTAACCAAATCATACCAACATCAAAAAACGAATTACACTTTTAACAAACATTCACATGAACAATTTTCTTTTGGGGTCTTCTGATATTCTGTCTCACAAACTATAACTGCGCTGAGTATATACATGAATTTCTATGAAAATATAAGTTATCAGCGTGAATTAAAGCGTAAATAAGCATCTTCTAATTTAAAATGCACAATTAATTTATTCATTACAACAACTACTGGTTCGCGTCACACTTTTGCTTTGTGGTGGCATACCGGTTGCGGAACACTACACTAGACCATTAGAATCGTTTTTTGCCTTGCCCTTTTAACCCTCGAGCAGGCGTGCTGGTGTACTGTGTCAACTACTTTTATTCATCATCTCCAACACTTAACCCTTTCACTGCTAAGAGCGAGTTAACTCGGTGGTAAAATGTTGCTGCTGTCTTGCTAAAGACGAGTATACTCGGTTGGGCATCACGCCATTTTCTAATGGCCGTAACTTTCGAGTCACTTACATTAAAGCGGGCCCACGTGCACTGACTTCTTCTGCCATCTCTTGGCTATACGCTGACACTAGTTGCTGTGCAGTCTCTGGTGTTGTATGACATCTGCAGGGTTTTATAGTAAACTGTGCACAAGTCACATGTTAGCTGTGGGAAATTACCGCACGCCACTGCCAGTTGGGCTAAGATGGCGTCATTCCGTGCCGGGCACATGTTTACCGACATCGAACTTTTAGATATTTTTACAACTTTAGAATCAGATGAAGAGTTTGATTTCCCGTCTAGTGAATCCAGAAGTGAAGGAGAACGTGAAACCGAACAAGAACTAGTTCGTGATATTACAGGTCCATCACATTCTTGTAAAAGACCACGAGTGCAAACTCCTTTGTGCCGCGAATCCATCCATTTGATGACAGTGTTGCAGAAATCACAGCTGGGACTTTGAGTAGTGCTTCGGAGGCATCAGACTATTTCTGTCAGTTTTTTAGTGTAGATGTAATGCAGAAAATAGTGGAGGAGACAAACAGTTTCTACTCATTTATGACAAATGTGGTTCCACCCTCCCCATCCTCTAGTCTTCAAAAGTGGCATGACACTAATGTGGATGAAATGTATGTGTTCTTAGCACTGACAATGCTCATGCCAAGAGTAAAAAAACTTTCTAGGGAAGAGTATTGGTCTACTGATCCTCTGATGGAAACTCCTCAGTTCCGCAATTACATGTCACGGAACAGGTATTTGTTGTTACTTCGCACCCTTCATTTCTGCGACAACAATACACAATCGGCGGGTGACCGATTATATAATCTAAAAATGGTTATAGATCACCTTCGGCATAAGTTCAGTGCTACAAGGGGAGGGAATCCAGATATATGTGCTTCCAGTGTAATGTGGCATTGTGCGTTGTTCCCTGTTTTGAGAGGTACCACACCCTCCTTCACTATTAGAGTTAAGGGGTGAAAACAAAAACAATACTCTTGTGTATTTTGTAATAGTTTTCTACAAGAAACTGTGATAGTTCATTTCAAATTTCTTTGTAAGAAAGACTATAAGGGAAGTCTACCTTATTCGTATCAGTGCATTATACATTCTAATCAGTGGCGTAAAGCAAATAATTATAAAACAAAGGATAAAATATTCCTCACATATTCTGCTGAATGGAGTGGATATACACCAGAAAAGGTGAGGTTATTGCATGAAATGTTATTACCTTGTTCTTAAATATAGAGCTTATTTAGAAATATGACATTGAAATTGTTGGCAAAAAAAATCAGCACAGGAACTATGTGTATATCACCAATGTGATAGCAGTGAAAGGGTTAAGAGGCCATTGTTGGAAACTGGCCTTTTGAGTATCTTCAAATTGAACATTTTTGCAGCAAGTCTTTGCGATGAGTTTGTAAGAGTCACGTGCTAATAGTTATAGTTTAAACTAATCCGTGAAACATTGCTTAACAGTCAACCATGTGGCCAGTAATGTGAGCACCCAGTAGGAACATAAATACTGTTGCACAACTTTGCAAGTCCCTTGTGCCTTGAGCCCTCACAGGCAAGTGAAATGGCAAGCATGTGAATGAAGGCATTCAGTCTTCTAACTGCCAGTGCTAGAGCATGTTGTATTAGAAATGTGGCAAAAGAAAATATCGAATAGCTGTTATTAATATACACAAAGAAGGATTGGCGTAGAACAAAGTATCAAAACCTTGAAATAGCTTGGAAATAAATTAAATATCTTATCAGTCGATACATGAAGCCCTAACCACTGCTGACAGACAGGAAGTGGCAATCTAAGAACAATTAGGACACCAGAGCTCATTACAGCCGTGGCAGCTATGCTGTGTGGAAGCCTGTACGAAAACAAAAAATCCTTGCCCGTGATTTGAAGGTTTCCAAACACGACATAAAACATGGAGTGAAGACTGAATGAACTGGACACTTTCTCGCTCCTGAATTGAAGAAAAGAAGGATGTAGAAATTAAAGGCACTATTATTAAACTAATGGTCAACAGAGACAATTATTTTTCCTATGAAAGAGGGCGTGGAAGAGTAGCAATATGATTAGCTTTATGCCTAGAATGCAACTGTGGCTCGAAAAGTCGTTCTCATCATTTACTGACTGTTTTTATGATGGGACTTTTCTTTTTGAATTAACGTCCTCTAACATTGTGTCATATCGGACGAATGAATGAAATGAAATGGGTGAAATTATGCTCAAATGAGCCCAAGGAGCATGGAGCTTTAAGTTACTCAGGGTAGGGAAAACCTCGGAAAGAAACCTTACCCGGATAACTTACCCTAAGCGAGATTCAAACTCGCGACCTCTTTAACACGAGGTAGACACGTTAACCATTACACTACCGAGGCGGGCAGGTATGATGAGACATAGCTACAGTGACACACACCCATACATTTTTTTGTCAAAAGTGTACAAAGAACTAAAATTTGACCCAATCGTTAAGCAGCTTAATACAGGATTGTTTCATAGATCGAATTGAATATTTATATAGGAATCGGTTCACGACTTAGTTTCATATGAAAAATGGCCTGCTGCAAGTCTCGATTTAAATTCCTTGGTTTATTAATCTGCACAATACCCATGAACAACAATGTATATGACCGTGAGCTAAACAACATAATAGATGCAACTACAAAAATGGATTCCGCAAGGAAACAGTACATAAGATAAACAGAGCCAATAGGAGAAAGAGAATAAAACAAACTCATCCCTAACAAAAAAGAAATGACTTTCAAAAAAATAACATACCACCCAACAGCATTCTACAAAATTTCAGAAAATCCATCTGCGTGATATCAATTTGGCCCCAAAGAAACAGTTATTCCATCAAAAAAATGAAATTCTGAATTATTAATGGTAACTCTTATCCTTCCGTCCCTATAGCTCATGCTGTCCAGATGAAAGAAACATATGAGAATTTGAAATGAGTTTTGAAAGCTATAAACTATGCAAAGTATGAAAGGTAAATCTGTGGAGATTTAAAGGTCATAGGATTATTCCTGGGAATGCAGAGTGGTTCCACCAAGTTTTGTTGTTTTATATGTGAATGGGACAGTTGGGCTAAAGAAAAGCATTATGAAGTAATTGAGTGGCCTGTAAGGAGTGGTTTAATACCGGGTGAAAAGAGTGTTAAGTATGAAGCATTCATTAACAAAGCCGCTTCCCATTAAGTTAGGCTTAATGAAAAATTTTGTAAAGACTTTGAACTGAGAGAGTAGGGTTTTTCGATATTTGAAAGAAAAGTTACTAAGAATAAGTGAAGCAAAATTTAAAAAAAAAAAGGCATTTTTATGACAAAACAAGGTACAAAAATACTGCAGTTCACACACCATGAACTCCCACATCAATCAGCAAAAGCATAGGAAGAAATAATGGAACACAACAGAATAGCTAGTAACAACAAGATGTGGGATATCCTGAATGTAAAAGATACATTTCCTGATTCACCCAGAACAGCAGTAGTAGCTGTATTCTGCAGAGTAAGAGGACTTGATTGTTTGGCAGCACATTTGCACAAAATATCAATATATCCATCACCAAAGTGTGTCCTGTGAAAGCACCATTGACAGCAGAGCATCTTCATGTATACCCAGCCCTAGCTGGATTAAATTGAACATTAACAGCACAACTATATTGGGAAGCAAGAAGGAGAATGGAGTTCATCCAAGTTCCTGAGCATTAGATTACTGCTGCTCTTTATATATTCTTTTTTGTTTCTTTATTTACAAAAGAAAATATTACAAGTGTGAAAAGGTAATTTTTAAAACTGTTTATCCTTTTTCCGTTTTGTTGGGGATCTATTACTTTCTTCTGCTTTAGTCTGTTGTTTCACTTCTTTAAGCTTCCTCCTGAAATGAAAAATTTAAAATATTTCAAGTATATTAACAAAAGGAAAAATTTGTTTATGTTGAGAAAAATAATGTGGTAACAAAAGCTGAGTGTTCCTTAGAAACTCAAATTCTGTTATCTTTCATTCCAGCTCTGATTAATTTTTACCAATTTTCAATTATCATTACTCCAAGTTACATACAGCGTGGAAGTGAAATGATCTTGCAGACTGAAGGAGGTGAGAGAGTGGATGTAAATAAACAAAAAATTTTAATACATTTTTTTAATTAAATGCATCGTTAACTAGATAACCGCATTTAAAGCTGAGAGTATGTGGCAACATTATGCCGCTTTTTGATTGCTTAGTTTATTTTTACCAGTAAGACAATGAACTATTCTACCATTCAATAAAAACCATTTTAAGTAACATTGGCCATGAATAGAATTCAGATGTTTTGCTACTGGGCAGAGACCCAGAAAATTCCCCGAAAATATGAGGTTATTGTTCAATGCACTGTATGCAAACTTACTTTGAATTCTACATTTCTGCATAATTACAAGATTTTATTTGGTAAGTTTTAATGTCAGAATTGTTTCCTGTTCTATTTGAGAGGCTTGCGCCATAATAAGCTAATAACTGCATGTTTTAATTAAGTGTGGTTGGTCTGTTCCTCACTTAACGTCCCGCAAACATTTTTTCTAACTTTCGATATCAATTGTGATATTGCATCCTTTGGGATATCACAAATATGATGGAAAAATAATTACTAACTTTAAATATGCTCTAAACAGCTGGAAAGACAAATTTACTTCAAATGAAATGCATACGATGTATGTCCAAATCTACTTACTGTGCATGCACACAGTTGGTAGCAATATTGCTCCTGCTTGATGATACCCAAGTGTTTGTTGCTAACATTAAGAACATCAATACACTGTAGTTAAATAAACTGATGAAAGTTACCTGCAAATCTGCACGTAACCTGTGCATTCTTAATAAGCCTTGTCATATTGGAACCGCATGCATTGTTCATTGTGAAACTATGATGCAAGATCAACATTATTAACGAATCAAACACAACTTATACTTACAAAGTTTATTTACTGAATAGCAGGGACCGAACAGGACATTCATTTTCACAATAAACAATAAAGTTAGTTTGCTTCCAACACCAGCACTTGAAGTGAACACAGGTACAGTTTTAATATCGTCTACCCGACATATGTGCTATAACTATTACAGCATTTCAAAGGTTCTGTCACTCACGTGTGAAACACCTCTTACTTTATTAGTACCATTATTCTGTGTTGCATTTAACCATGTGGCACTAACAATTGCTAAACTTTTAGTAAAGCATAATTTATAATGTAAATTTACTATCCACCGCAATAAGCTTAAACAAAAAACAATTGAATGCAGTTAAGTAAGCATTCATACGGTCTACACTGATGTCGGAAGAAAGTAAACAGAGCTGATGCGATGTTGCCAGTTCTAACAGAGTTAAAAAAGCAACATATTGTGGATTTTTAAAACTTAATTTACCCAAAAACCATTGATTCGATTGAAATACGCCAAAGGAAAAGGTAGTCGTTTATTCAATTTTCTATGAATATAGCCATAAATTAAGAACCTCTAATCAATAATAATTCAGCCAGGTGCTGATAAATTTATTTTTCAAAAAGTACTTTTTCCTAGAAAAGTACAAACTTGTCAACCTTTTGGTATAAGAGTTTTTTGTTATTCACAATACAACATACTCACTGTTAAAGTCTGGCAGATTACGTCACTTCCATCCTGTATATAAAAATAAACAAATAAAAAAGAAAAGTGTGATGAGATCTCTTGAAAGCTTTTTCTTTAACTGCGACTCAAATACTTGTAATGCATTTATGTTCCATCTCATTTAACTTGGTAAAATAGGAAGCTTACTTTCGTTTTTTGTCTTTTTCCAGTTGGAATACAGGAACAGTAGATATACTCTCTCTTTTAGGAGCTCTTTGTTCTAATGTACGACGTGTCTGCTTCCTGGCTCTCTTCATTTTTAACATGTATTCAGGTACACTGCAACCAGAGTCGTGAAGAATATGGGCGATGCTAGGGACAAACACAATTACAACTCATTACTATGATTAATCCAGAGAGAAGAACAATTAGCTGACTTAGAGCAGGGCTGGCAAGATAAGCACTGGAAGTGTAAAATGCTTAACTCCTTCGATCACCTCTCCCTGTTCCCTTCTATGCGGCAGGTAAACAGAGAGGGGGACGTGAGGCGCAGTGGTGGCCATTCAGGTTTCAGGTGAAATGTCTTTTACGATGTGACCAAATGCATACTTTTGAACTCAAGAGTTGGTTTGGGCCACCAAAAGTTCATATGTAAATGGGTCAGTGTTTTTGTCTACGGCAAGGGAAAATGAACAAAAAGTACTTGTTCTCCCAGTCCCGATTCATGCCGCATGTGCAGCCACCACTGTTCTGTTTACACTGCCACATGGCTATGATCAGAAACAACAGGTTTATCTGGCTCTACCTGGCTGTTGAAAGAGCGTAGTGAGGGACAAGAGGGATGGTAAGTTCACATCTTGAGTGCATTCCTTCCCACCCCTGACTTAGAGAATAATAATAGAAGGAAAGGGATGGTGGGAGGGGGAGCAACATATTGGCTTTTGTTCCAAATATTGTGAATGATCTGGTTATACAGGGTGTAAACAAAAAATACCACACAAATTTTACTGGTGGTACACAATTCGTAGACAATCAATTTGAGATAGGAAATTATTTTCTTAAGAGGTAGAACCGGAACTTAAAAATTCAATGCCACAACTGGGATTTGAACCACAGACCTTCCGCTTGCCGGGCGGACGCTCTACCACTGAGCTATTGTGACAAAACTGCCAGAATGGCATTAAATTCTCAAGCCAGTTCGTATTTTTCCTGGTAAACCACAAAGGCAGTCTCACATCAGAGACAATTACCCCAATGGTGACTTACTATTGCAAGTACTTTATATCCCAGGATTAAATAACCTTCACATGGTAATTATTATTTATTTATGCCAACAAACTTACTGTTGGTGTTTTTAAACACACAAGCCGTGTGTGGGCAAAGTTTAAGAGGTAGAACCGGAACTTAAAAATTCAATGCCACAACTGGGATTTGAACCACAGACCTTCCGCTTGCCGGGCGGATGCTCTACCACTGAGCTATTGTGACAAACTGCCAGAATGGCATTAAATTCTCAAGCCAGTTCGTATTTTTCCTGGTAAACCACAAAGGCAGTCTCACATCAGAGACAATTACCCCAATGGTGACTTACTATTGCAAGTACTTTATATCCCAGGATTAAATAACCTTCACATGGTAATTATTATTTATTTATGCCAACAAACTTACTGTTGGTGTTTTTAAACACACAAGCCTTTGTGGTTTACCAGGAAAAATACGAACTGGCTTGAGAATTTAATGCCATTCTGGCAGTTTGTCACAATAGCTCAGTGGTAGAGCGTCCGCCCGGCAAGCGGAAGGTCTGTGGTTCAAATTCCAGTTGTGGCATTGAATTTTTAAGTTCCGGTTCTACCTCTTAAACTTTGCCCACACACGGCTTGTGTGTTTAAAAACACCAACAGTAAGTTTGTTGGCATAAATAAATAATAATTACCATGTGAAGGTTATTTAATCCTGGGATATAAAGTACTTGCAATAGTAAGTCACCATTGGGGTAATTGTCTCTGATGTGAGACTGCCTTTGTGGTTTACCAGGAAAAATACGAACTGGCTTGAGAATTTAATGCCATTCTGGCAGTTTGTCACAATAGCTCAGTGGTAGAGCGTCCGCCCGGCAAGCGGAAGGTCTGTGGTTCAAATCCCAGTTGTGGCATTGAATTTTTAAGTTCCGGTTCTACCTCTTACACTTTGCCCACACACGGCTTGTGTGTTTAAAAACACCAACAGTAAGTTTGTTGGCATAAATAAATAATAATTTTCTTGTTTAACGACGCTGTCAATTGCCAGGATCACATCAGCGTTGCCGGTGTGCCGGAAGTTTGTCCCGCAGGAGTTCTTTTACATGCCAGTAAATATACTGACATGGAGCTGTCGTTTTTAAGCACACTTAAAAACCATCGGCCTAGGCCGGGTTTGAACCCGCGACCTTGGGATCCGTAGGCCAGCGTCTAACCAACTGAGCCACCCAGACCGACAATTTGAGATAGGAAACCTATGGTCTAGAATTATAAATTACAGAACTGTGCCTTAAAATTGCTTGGGCCACATGCGCGTCACAGATCATACCCACTGCAGCTGTAACGTATGATGAGAAAACGTGGATGGCTTTCATAGCCTGAGTATTTAGCATAATAGACATGTTGCCAGGATGACGAAGGTACACATGGTTTCAAAGCTCAGGTTCAAATCCCCGCAGTTGTGTATTTTTTATGTTCCTTTTTCTTTCTTTCTTTCTTTCTTAAGCACACATCAAATTTAATTTGATTTAGAGGAAACATTTGTGTCATATTTTAATTTCTCATATAACCAATGTTTAACTTCTTTATTTCAAATTTGTTTAAGTATTATTTACCCTTTCATGGCCTACATAGTAGATACACACTGAAAGCTTCATACATATTTAAACACATGGTTCAAACTTAACAGCTTACAAACAAGTAAATAATTGGCAAGCAATTATTATTTATTTATGCCAACAAACTTACTGTTGGTGTTTTTAAACACACAAGCCGTGTGTGGGCAAAGTTCCAGTTCTACCTCTCAAATTGATAAGCACTTGAAAGAGCTACATGTGAATGAATTATTATAAACATAAGTTGAATTGATATCAACATTACATTGCAATAGGTAGATACAAGTAGAGCAAAGGTAAGCAAATAACAAATTATGAGTAGGTGCAGATTTCAAAGGAACTGCTCAAACTAGTGCACTCTAACATCAATGCATAGATGACATTGACGCAAAAATGATTTGCGAACTCTTAAGCATTCCTGGTGCATTGTAAATCTCATTACTGGCTGCAATAATGTGGGCAACCACCACCTCCTCAGAATCAATTAATGATGAGTACACCATCGTCTAAAGATGACCCCAGAAAAGGAAATCCATGGGGTCGAGATCTGGTGAACGAGATGGCCCGGGTACAGTAGGACTGCGTCTTCTGATCCAATGGTTGGGGAAGACTCAATTTAGATGCTCCTGTATGTTTATAGTGTAATGCGCAGGAGCATTACATTTCATTTGTCATACAAATATCTTAAACATATGGCATTTTAATCAAAATTGATAGAGCCATTTTCAAGAAAATAAAAATTTTCGAATTAAATCTTTGTGTCGCATCCTTGAAAGACATTGAACTTAAATACCAACTTTGGCTTATAACCGACTTTTCGTTTTTGGGTTATGCTGTACACACACGCACACAGGCATTTTTCTAAAAATGCATTGCATTTTTTGGATTCAGGGTGTCTCAAAACACACATTTCTGGTGAAATCTCGATATCAAATTTTTGGGTGGAATACAATACTTACTTCTGTACTTACCAGTAGAGAAAGTAAAACCTGAGGAAGAAATATAAGACTGAATTATTCCCCACATAATAGCTTTTTCTCCGGTCTATTCAATTTCAAATCAGGCAGAAAATGAGATTGACCTCACATTTTTTAAAATCATTAATAAATTCTACTTGTGTCAGTTACTGTAAAAGAAAACTATTTTGAGAAACTTAGCTCTTAAATGTTTATAGTTTTCTACTAAAAATTCGATAAAATTTGTGTTATTTTCCAAATAACACAACTTCTGTGCTTATAACTCAAGAATTTTGGTAAACTACAATTAATTTTGAAGCTCAATATTTGGTGTTGATGGCGATGTATAATAACATACCAATAATTACACAATTTTTTAAAACATTTTTCTTCATAAATGTATGAATACCTTTTTTATGAATTTTAAACTTATATAGGCTTAAACCCCTTTTTATTACACCGGCCTCCACAGTGCAGTAGTAATGCACCTGCCTCTGTCAGAGGACCCGGTTCGATCCCCGGTACTAGCATGGGGACTTTTCCTCCCCTTGAAGATCTGGCATGTTATGCACTCAGCCTCGTTAGATCCCTGAGGGGCCAATTGAGGAGCTACTTGATAAAGAAGTAGCAATCCCAGGTTGCAAAGGCCACATAACCGGTTGGGTGGACTCAAGGCACTGACCACATCCCACTCTCCAGATCCACATCCCAGTCATGACGTCTATAGTGGGCAGAGGTGGCGGATGCAGCAGCACGGCAGTAAGCCTTGTCCCGCGAAGGACTATTGCACTAGGGGTTGTTATTATTTTTATTAATTGCAGCTTTCAGTTTTAAGGAACCCCTTGTTTGAAACATGGGAAAAAAATAATAATGAAACAATAAATATTTAAGGTTGTACATATTACTTGACACTCACCAGCAGATTGGCAATGTCCTTGATGTCACTCATGTACCAGTGCAGTGCGACTAAGGGATTTGACACCGTTTCTTTTACTTTCTATTTTTTTCTATAGCTGTCCTTTGAAGATGCCATAAAAATTTTCATATTGTTTTGAAATTAAATGCTGAACAATATGGCATGATTTATACTCCATTTAAAGTGGCAATTTGCAGAAAAAACACAAAATATTATGAAAATTACATTAAATTTAAGTTCTAAAAATATCAAACAAATACCACCACAAACAACATATTTTGAATTTCATTTCAGAATATTACATTGAATAGTTTCTGAGCTGCTAGTCTCAGTATCATGTAATTTTATCAAATTACAGTAACTTCAACCCCGGAAAAAACTTTGGAACCACTTGAGAGATAGAATAGGAACTGAAAATTTCAATGCCCCAGCTGGGATCTGAACCACAGACCTTCCGCTTGCCGTGCAGTTGACCTAAACCAATATGCTACTGTGACAACCTACCAGTATGACATTGAATTCTCCAACCGATTCACATCTTTCCTGGTAGATCAGAATCTCACTTCAGGGAAGGTCTGTGGTTCAAATCCCAGCTGTGGCATTAAATTTTTCAGTTCCAATTCTACCTCTCAAACTTTGCTCACACAAGGCAACACTAGCAGTAAGTTTGTTGGCATAAATAAATAATAATCAGAACCACTTGTTTATTATAGCTGCGATTTTGCAAAAGACATTAACTTAACATATGCTTTAGATGACAGAAAATTGAACCTCTCCAAAAAAATGCAAGGTTTCCTGCTGTTGGAAATGAAATGGAACAGCCCTCGTCACCAAAATGTTCATCTGGGTACTTACCTGCGAAGATTAACAGTATCATCTTCAGTAAAAAATGTTACTGCCTTGCCTCTTCTTCCTGCTCGCCCAGTTCTTCCTATAAGAGAAACATTACATAGCAAAATAAGAAGATGCATAAACATTTTAAGGCCAACAGAAATAAATACGCTTACCAGAGCTATTAACTTTAGATGTACTGAATAAATATTGCCAAACCAAACTTGTCTGACTACTTCAATACTTAAGCACTCAGGTTATGTATCTGTATTAAAATTGATACTCTAAAGACACAAAATGCATATTAACATCAATTTATATTAATGGCTACCATAACCTCAAACTGCCTCACTGAAAATAGCCCTAAGGATATCAAAGTGTACTTTTACTTTACTTAGTCAAACTTCTTCTACCAGCTGATGTAGAGAATTTATAGAGAGCTTTCCATCTGGTCCTATCCTTAGCAATATAAAAGTGTACACATAAAAGTATTTTGATAAACATATTATCTGATTACCTTCCCTGAATGAAGGACTTACACCCCCTTACCCCCTTATATCTCCTAAGTAAGTTACACTATTTTTTTAAATCTGCATGGTAGGTGGAAAGAGTCCAAGAGTGGCAGGAAACTTTGGTCTGGGGGTAGTGGCAGCACTGTAAAATTCTTAGGTGTCTACCTTTACCCCTTGGACCTTAAAGTGGCAGTAACAATGAAGACTACTCCTGCCGATTACGAAGTTCACGCTTTAATCTGTTTTTTGATGGGGAAAAATAAATGTGCAACTGAAATTCATTGCGAGTTGTGAGTGTGTGTGGTGAAGACGTTATGTCAAGCCCAATGGTTTCTTGTTGAACTCCATCATTCATTGAAGGTGTGGAAATGAAAAGATGAGCCAACACCAAACAATGCAAAAATTGTTGAATTGGCTGGCAAGGTCATGGCAATGAAATTCTGGCATCCGATTGGAGTACTGTTGATCGATTACATGCTCTGTGGGACCATGATGAAAGCTACTCGCTAATATGAGGTGTAGGGCAATTCAAAACAAAAGAACTGGAAGGTTGAGCAAAATAGATTTTTTGTTCCCTGACAACACTCACCTGCATGGTGCTCATGAAACTCAAGCCCTGTTGCCCTGAAATATATTTAACTTAAATACCAATTTTGGTTTTTAACCAACTTCAATGTTGAGTTATGCTGTTGACATGCATGCAAGTGCGCACACACACAAAAGGACCTTTTTCTAAAAATGCTTTTTTCGGATTTAGGGGGCCTCAAAACATATATTTCCAGTGAAACCTCAACATTGAATTATTGGATTGAATACAGTACTTCCCTTTACTTGCTATACATAGTATAGGAAGTAAACATCACTAAGTGATAATTTTTACCTTAAAAATGCTAATGATAAGGTAAACAAGTCTGGAAACATGTTTGTAAAAATTATCAATTTGGTGATTCCAACTCACAAAAGAACTCTTTATACCAATCTGGTTAATTTCTAGGCAGATGTTTGCTTATCATTTACTTAAGCCACTTATAAAGTGAATTTCCATAGTAACTTTCTTAACCACTCACCAATTCTATGAATGTATGATATAGCACTGGGAGGGAAATCATAATTGAGTACCAAGTTTACACCTTTGAAGTCTATGCCACGTCCCATTAATTCTGTGCAGATCAACACCCATATTTTTCCTTCTCTGAAACTGCGTACTACATTATCACGCTGTGAGAAGAAATATAAACAAATAAATAAACATACTGTACTCAATGTATGTAAGATGCATACAAACTGAAAATAGCTCTAGCATACTGAATTAAATGTTTAAGGTGTATTCATAAATAACATCATACAGAATTTATGAAAAATTTGCCTAAGGATAGCAGACAATGAAGAGAAATAATTAAATAAAAATTATACTTGGCACCAATCAAGAAGGTGATTGACAGTTGCTAACCACGTGCTGGAAAGGTTTAAATAAACAGGAGGGAATAGATATGTCACTGCGGTTGTCATAGCAACGAAAAGAGAAACCAATTAGGCATTTCCATATCAGCAGTACAGGCAAAACCAGTGTTGTCAATATTTAACACGTGATTAGCATGTGCCTGACCTGCAATCCAGCAGTAACATAAACTGTGCATCTTATCTTCTGTTTTCGCTGCAATATACGTATACAATACCTTCTTCTAGCGCCAGCTAGCAAGATTGCCTGTGTGCTCACAAGTTTGTTTCCATCATTCTATTTATGTGGTTATTTGCCTTGTATTTACATGCATCTAATCTATGTATCTGTGCATATGTTGTGAGCATTTATAATTGTCTTACTCTTTTAATGACTATTTAACTATGCCCAAAAATATTGACAAAGAAGTGCAACAAAACTAAAAACTTAGCGTACTCGGGAAGTGAAGAAAATTGTGTCTGGTAACGTACATATCCCAATTAAAGGATTACACAGTCAATGGCACTCCTGTAGAACATGGTCGCAAAATAGTTCGGCTTTCCCTCATTCCTAGTGTAATCTGATTTAATTAATTTGGGCTGAAGTGAAGGGTTATGTTGGGCGGAACAACAAAGATTTAACTTTGTCATCTGTAAAAAGCTGAAAATTGTGAAAACATGGTTACTCATAGGGTGTAATAAGTGCAGCATCTGTAAATGAAGAGTTTTAGAAGCAAGGGTAGAATAGCTTGTCATTTCCACAGGTAATTCCAGCAACATCAGCAATGATGCAAGCGATTTGGATATCAGCAGAACTTACCCATTAGAATAAGCATCAGTACTTCACAGGTATGTCTCTTTTCTTAACGTAAATCCTTACAGTGATGTATACTTGTATATACTGTTTGCATGCATGTAGGGTCACCATTTTACTACTGTCTTTGAATATGAATATAAATAATATCCACGTTACATACCAAGCACAATACAATTATCCTTGTGCCCATAATTCTAACATGCTCTCCATGAGGTCACAATAAGTCGCTTCTCTCTCACCATGAACTGTCAATACCTTTTTTGATTAGTGCCGATTATAATAAACCATAAAAAAAATCTATCATGGCCATCTTGATCTACAGTATTAACACTATTACTCTATTTAATATAGCAAATATCATAGGAAAACATCAATTGAAAAATCTGATGTGTTACACTTACATGACTTCTCTACTCTTGTACTAAATATTCTTACAAACTCATATTGCTGTATCTTCTTCGTGTTAGTTGAGATAAACATTTGTTCAAATTATCTTATTGCTTATTTCCTTGCAGGTGCAAGGGGAATATTAGAATACAGTAGGCTTTGAGTGATGGTCAAATATTTTAAAGCTTTGAGATCCCACTCTCTTTGTATGCTTAACATGTAAAAAAATGAACGATGTTCCATTATTATTTATTTATGCCAACAAACTTACTGTTGGTGTTTTTAAACACACAAGCCGTGTGTGGGCACTGTTTGAGAGGTAGAACTGGAACTTAAAAATTCAATGCCACAGCTGGGACTTGAATCACAGACCTTCCGCTTGCCAGTTCGTATTTCTCCTGAAACAGACCTTCCGCTTACTGGGCAGACGCTCTAACCACTGAGCTATTGTGACAAACTGCCAGAATGGCATTAAATTCTCAAACCAGTTCTACCTCTGTTATCTGTTTTTTTAGGGATAACAGCAAACATGTTATCCACATATCTACACCATGTTTAAAAATTAGAGGGAATGATTTTACAATTTGAGCTTCAAAAAACCTCATGAAAAGATTAGCAAGAAATGACGAAAGTGGACTACCCATTGCCAAACCAGAAGTTTGATGAAAAAAATTACCATTAAAACTAAATAAATTTTCATCTAAACAAAGATTTGTAATTATTATTTATTTATGCCAACAAACTTACTGTAAGATTTAAAGCTTTCACGGCGCACGTTATTTGTTACATAAATAATAATATATAATATAAATGTAATAATAATAATCATCATCATAAGGTTCCTGAGAACCTTCAGCTAGCTTTGGGTGATCAACAATATCACAAGAAAATCATCAAGGCACGCAAAGTTAATGTTTAAATGTTTAAATTCAATGTAAACTTCATGATTTGTTTTTTTGTTTCCTCCTAATAAATAAATTTAAAAAAATAATAATATAATAAAAATAATAATATAATAAAATAATATAATAATAAAGAACGAGCCAGCGTATAGTGGACCCAGTAACAAGGCAATAAGGATAATGTACACAATGAGCAAAATAATAATGTACAGAATCCACAACAATAGTCTAAGAGCAAAATAATGTACACAATGAGCAAAAAAATAATGTACAGAATCCACAACAATAGTGCGGAGTTGCGCTAGGTGATAGCGATGTATGTCTGTGGCAGCAAACACGCGAGTGCAGTTGTGTTTAATGTGTTGGCAACGAAAACTAGTGTAGTGTAGAAAGCAATGTTGGCAGATGTGAAAATCGTCTGCTAGTCATGCAGTGAAATCTAGTGGGCGATTGTGAAACTACTGTCGGCGCATGCGCAGTAAGTAAGTTCGGACTTATAATCTGGCTGGCAAGTGGAAAGTGAGCTGTTCTAAACATGAGCCCAATTTTTATTCATGAAATTTAATAACTTTCAGTACAATAAATCTCTTGTTTCAATTTGCATATTCTCTGCAGTCATGTTTAGTATTTAAGCATAAGTAAAAGAACATGTCTTAATGTGCTCTTATCTTGATTATCAATAGTCAGAAATGATTTCCACGAGTTATATGTGTATCTTGAAACACCAACACCATGAGGAACAGGAAGATATCAACGAAAAACCAAAGGAAAACTAAAGTTTTGTACAACTTGATAAAGTACAGCTGACAAAGCTCCACAACAAATCCAGAAACACCAAATGCCTAAATGTGATTTTAACTGAAGCAGAGATAACACCCCATATAATAGATGTTCACATTTTCTTAGATATAAATATTATTAAAATTCACAAATTAAAAACAATTAAGGAGAATAATAACAATAAATTCACCTGTAACTGAGTTCGATCTGCATGGATAACATCTACATTGATTCCGTCATAGATCAATTCAGAGAATAACTCTTTAGCTCTTTCCTTGGTCTGCACAAAGATTAGCACTGGTGGAGATAAACCCTGAAAAGAGAACATGTGCACTGTGTTTACCGTCAGCTACTTCACTGAGTTAATCTATATATATATATAAATCAATTTCCATGTGTTAGTCTTGCAAAAATGTAAAAATGGCTTGATCCATTTGAATAATTTCTTTTTTGTTTTATTTGCCTCAATACTGGGATGGTTTAGAAAAAAAGAACATCAGGAAAAACCCAAAGGCATAGCTGAATATTGAAATTGGTAGTTTTGTCTGGGAATTGCCACTTTGGATTATTTTCAATATATGGCGTTTGTGGTGATCTATCGTTTGACAGCTGCATCTATTACATTTTAAATCATTTTTCAGGGAAGAAAAAGGCAGTGGATTTTGAGAATAGATCTGCTGAAATTGAAGTTAATTATATTTTGCAATCATTCATTTTGCTCAGCCGTTCCATTAAGGTAAACTGACTTTACAGGCTTAGAAATAATACGAGGTGCATTCAAGTTATAACACCTCCTATTTTTTTTTCAGGACTGGGGCCAGATAGGAATTTCTGGTTTGTTTTAAAATACACATGGACTCTTTGTGAATGTGTGACAGAGATGGCAGCACTGTACAGTGCATAGAACTCTAGTGGCAGCGACGAGAGTTAGGACTGTTTTTGATACTTAAAATGGCAACGCTTTCATTGCAAGAACCGCATGTAATCATTTGTTTTCTCCATTTTCGTGGAGTGACACCTACTGAAATGCATTGCCAGTTGAGTGAGGCATGAGGTGATGGTACCATGGATGTGTCTAATGTGCGTTCCTGGGTGCGACAGTTCAATGAAGGCAGAACATCGTGTGACAACAAACCAAGATAGTCACGGCCTCGCACCAGCCGGTCTGAACACATGATCCAGTAAGTGGAGAACGTTGTTTTGGAGGATCGCTGATTGAGCACTGCAGACATCGCCTCCAAAATTGGCATTTCTGTGGGATCTGTGCACACAATCCTACATGAAGATCTGAAAATGCGAAAAGTGTCTTCCAGGTGGGTGCCACGAATGCTGACGGATGATCACAAGGCTGCGTGTGCGGCAAATTGTCAGGCGATGTTGACGCATGATGACGGCATGAATGGAACTTTCTTTCAATCGATTGTGACAGTCAGCTCAATGGAAGCACACAGACTCACCGCCACCAAAAAAATTTCGGGTGAGCGTCAGTGCTGACAAAATGATGGTGGCGATCTTCTGGGACAGCAGTGGTGTAATTCTTACTCATTGTGTTCCAAAGGGCACTTCATTGACAGCTGCATCCTACCAAAATGTTTTGAAGAATAAACTCCTCCCAGCTTTGGGTGAAAAACGTGCGGAAAAGGTTGGACGTGTGCTCTTTAATCAACACAACACACCAGCGCATCAGGCGAACGTGACACAGGAGTTTCTTCGTGACAACTTTGAAGTGATTGCTCATGCTTCCTACTCACCTGACCTGGCTCCTAGCGACTTTTGGCTGTTTCCCAAGATGAAAGATACTCTCCGTGGGCGCAGATTCACTAGCCGTGCCGCTATTGTCTCAGCGATTTTCAGTGGTCAAAACACATTCCTAAAGAAGCGTTCGCAGCGGCCATGGAATCATGGCGTCGACGTTGTGAAAAATGTGTACAGCTAGAGGGAGATCATGTTAAGAAGAGACACTAGTTTCACATTTTTCTTGTGCTCACTTTGTGAGAAGAAAAATTAGGAGGTGTTATAACTTGAACACACCTCGTAAAAACAAAGTATTAAATTTTGTTTTAGTGAGACTCAAGCAATTAGTTTGAGGACTTTAACATTATAAAATTCTCAAGGTAAATTCAAGAAATTTGAGTAACTATGAAAGCAATTCAGTGTCATTTTACAGTGTTCATTACAATGCTAAGGAGAGGACAAGGTTTCATAGGTTGTCAAAGTCTGTGAAATGCATGGCAAGCTATTTCACTTGAAACTGCACTGATGACCATCAAGGAACAGATAATGAAAATAGTCGTATTGGCGTGTCCAAATCACAACTGAAAATGAATGGCATGAGAATTGATTCAGAATCTTGCGTAACATCTATCAATTACGACTATGTAATGGAACGAAACTGGCTGTGAAAAAGCTTATGAACGTCATTGTGGTGATGTCTATCAAGGGAAAGTATAAAGGAGAGGATGTTTTCATTCCACGCATCCTGATTATTCTAATGGACTTGTCATTTGATTTCAAACAGCTGCAATTCCTGGTGCATATAAACAAATCACAAGGCCAGTTGGAAGTTTGCGGAATTAACTTGGAGTTTATGTTTTTCACATATGGGCAACTGTATGTTACATGTTTGCACGTCAGAAAGCCATCATCTTTGTGTATTTGCACAGAGAAAAGGAAAAAAGAATGTAGTCTACCAGAAAGCTTTGCTTTGAATGTTAACTGCATTTATGTTTCGTATAAATAAACAACATTAAATTCTTAAGAGGTAGAACTGGAACTTAAAAATTCAATGCCACAACTGGGATTTGAACCACAGACCTTCCGCTTGCCGGGCGGACGCTCTAACCACTGAGCTATTGTGACAAACTGCCAGAATGGCATTAAATTCTCAAGCCAGTTCGTATTTCTTAAACTTTGCCCACACACGGCTTGTGTGTTTAAAAACACCAACAGTAAGTTTGTTGGCATAAATAAATAATAATTAACATTAAATTCTTATTTATTTATGCCAACAAACTTACTGTTGGTGTTTTTAAACACACAAGCCGTGTGTGGGCAAAGTTTGAAAGGTAGAACTGGAACTTAAAAATTCAATGCCACAACTGGGATTTGAACCACAGACCTTCCGCTTACCGGGCGGCTACTCTACCACTGAGCTATTGTGACAAACTGCCAGAATGGCATTAAATTCTCAAACCAGTACGTATTTCTCCTGGTAAACCACAAAGGTAGTCTCATATCAGAGACAAATTACCCCAATGGTGACTTACTATTGCAAGTACTTTATATCCCAGGATTAAATAACTTAAGTTCCAGTTCTACCTCTCAAACTTTGCCCACACACAGCTTGTGTGTTTAAAAACACCAACAGTAAGTTTGTTGGCATAAACAAATAATAATTACCATCTGAAGGTTATTTAATCCTGGGATATAAAGTACTTACAAGAGTAAGTCACCATTGGGGTAATTTGTCTCTGATGTGAGACTGCCTTTGTAGTTTACCAGGAGAAATACGAACTGGTTTGAGAATTTAATGCCATTCTGGCAGTTTGTCACAATAGCTCAGTGGTAGAGCATCCGCCCAGTAAGCGGAAGATCTGTGGTTCAAATCCCAGTTGTGGCATTGAATTTTTAAGTTCCAGTTCTACCTCTCAAACATTAAATT
This sequence comes from Tenodera sinensis, assembly GCA_030765045.1. NCBI lineage: Eukaryota > Metazoa > Arthropoda > Insecta > Mantodea > Mantidae > Tenodera > Tenodera sinensis. The sequence continues at coordinate 40,678,549 of CM060973.1, forward strand.
CATTTGAACTACAAACAAGTTTCATTTAATAACCAAACAACACTCAAACCGTACACAATGCATCTAATATTATTGATCTCTATGAATTTGAGTTGGAAGGTTGATTAGAACTGATTATCACTTATGAAGAGTTATAATCAAATCAGTTTTAGCTGGACAAAGTTCACAGGATCATCTAGTACATAATAAATTATGGAATTGGAGAGTTGAATCACACTTAGAAAATTCAATACTATACTTTGGACTTGAATTGTGGATCAGTTTTCTGTGCTGATATATGAGTGATACAGTAAAGCTATGCTGGCATCTCTAAGTAGTTGGTGGATTGATTAATGAAAGCCTATTTCATAGCCATGACATATTCTGAAATTTTCAATTTTGTGCCTAAAGATGAAGTGCATCCAGCGGATTCTCTCTTTAGAAAAATATGCAAAAATTCAAATTGAAGCAGCAGATACCTCACATAAATGATGACATGGGTACAATGTAATTGTATGTAAATACTAAAATCCATAAACCACAACCATTATTCGTTACATTTTTCTAGTTGTACAATCTTAGATACTGAGCTATTGTGACAAACTGCCAGAATGGCATTAAATTCTCAAACCAGTTCGTGGTAGAGCAGCCGCCCGGTAAGTGGAAGGTCTGTGGTTCAAATCCCAGTTGTGGCTAAGTTCCAGTTCTACCTCTCAAAGTGATTAAGTATTTTGTAAAGAAAGATATGAAAACAAAGGACATTCATGCCAATTTTCTGAATAAACTAGGGGACGGCTCCTTCATATTCAACTGTTGCCAAGTGGGCAAACAAATTTAAATTTGGTCAGGAGAGCTTAGATGATGATCTGCGCTGTGGTCGGCCAAGATGTGTCACTACCCCAGAAGTCATTGCAAAAGTGCACAAAATGATAATGGAGGATCGCAAATTGAAACTGCATGAAATTGCTCAAGCTTGCCAGATGTCATCTGAAAGGGTATATAGAATTTTGACAGAAGAATTAGATATGAAAAAATTATCTGCATGACGGGTGCCATGACTCTTGACACTGGATCAAAAATGCACACAAATAAAAGCATCAGAACAATGCTTAGCACGTTTTAGGAGCAATGAACAAGGTTTTTTGCACCAGTTTGTGACCACAGATGAAACTTGGGTCCCCTACTATACAACAGTCAAAACAGTGGAAGCATGGTGACTCTCCACCACCAAGTTAGTGTGCTCGCCTACCAACTAGGCGTCCCGGGTTCGATCCCAGGGACCCGCAAGTGGTATTCGTGGTGGACGAAGCGGCATCAGGGCAGGTTTTCTCCAGGTACTCCGGTTTCCCCCGCCATCTCATTCCACCGGTGCTCCATCTTCATTCCATGTGTCATCAGTGTCATTGCCTGCGGTGCCGTAGTAGTAAAAGCGGGCGTTAAACACTACAACAGCAGGTCTCCACTACCAAAAAATGGAAAGACAATTCTTTCTGCCGGAAAGGTAATGGCATCGGTTTTCTGGGACGCGAAGGGGATTCTGCTTGTAGATATCTCCCTAGTGGGCAAACCATTACTGGAGAGTTATATGCTAACCTCCTGTTCCAAGACAATCTTCCATCAAGACAATGCACGCCCAAACACATGTGCCGTCGCCATGGCAAAATTACACCAACTAAGGTATGAACTGTTGCCATACCCACCTTATCTACCTCATATGGCTCTGTCAGACTTCCATCTCTTCCCGAAGTTGAAAATTTTCCTTGGTAGATGAAGATTTTCTTCAAATGAAGAATTGATAACCGGAGTTAACAACTATTTTGCAGGTTGGAGGAATCTCATTTTCCATATAGGATCAGGGTGTTGGAACATCGCTGGACTAAGTGCATTAGTCTACAAGGAGACTATATTGAAAAATAAAAAAGTTCTAGTGTCGTAAGTAGGTACTTTTTTTCTATTCCGTTCTGAGAACTTATCAAGCAACCTTCGTATGTTAATCATTAACCCAAAGGGTTCATCCATTTGCCGTTAATGCTTAAGAATTAGTTGTATTTATGTCGAACTTGAATTAGATGAACAATGGGAATGATTTAATTTAAAAGGTGAGTTAATTAATAACACTGAACAACACTTACAACATATTTTTCCGGGACGCGTTTCGAAGGTTAACTTTCCTCCATTATCAACCGGACAATAACTGGGTTTCCATGGTGTTTCATGGTGCAGATGGTGATGCTTCTTCTGGTGTTTCTTCAACAACAACACTGTTTTCAAACTTCTATGAAAGGAAGATAATGGGAATGATAACTGTAAAATGTTACTTGCCTCACCTTTTAGTCCTACCCTGCTGCAGCTACCGCTTTAAAGTGAAAATAAAATGGTTTTAGAGTAAAAAGTTGGCATTACCTTCTGAACCAGCTCTCTGAAAGCAACCATTTTTCCTGATTCACTTCCGACAAACACTAATTCCTGGTCCACATAATCCGAGGCTGTATTTCTGCAAAGAGAATTAAAATGTTAACATTAGAGGATAACTCCTCGCAAGTACACTATGTGATCAAAAGTATCCAGAAACACCTAAAAACATACATTTTTCACATTAGGTGCATCATGCTGCCATGTACTCATTATCTGCAACCTAAGTAGTCATTAGATATCGTGAGAAAGCAAAATGGGATGCTCCACGGAACTCAGACTTCAAATGTGGTCAGGTGATTGGGTGTCACTTGTGTCAGAAGTCTGCACACAAGATTTTCACACTCCTAAACATCCCTAGATCCACTGTTTCTGATGTGATAATGAAGTGCAAATGTAAAGGGATACGTACAGTACAAAAGCACACCACCGACAGTTGAAGAGGATCGTAAAATGTAATAGGCAGACATCTATCCAGACCATCACACAGGAATCCCAAACTGCATCAGGATCCACTCCAAGTACTATGACAGTTAGGTGTGAGGTGAGAAAATTTGGATTCCATGGTCAAGCGGCTGCTCATAAGCCACACAACATGCAGGTAAATGTCGAACGATGTATCGCTTGGTGTAAGAAGCATCAACATTGGACGACTGAACAGTGGCAAAACATTCTGTGGAATGATGAATCGCAGTACACACTGTGGTGATCTGATGGCAGGGTGTGGGTATGGTGAATGCCCGGTGAACGTCATCTGCACCGATAGAGGGTGCCATGAACTTAAAAGCCATTTTCAGCCAGGTATCCAGATACTTTTGATCACATAGTGCATATAATAAAAAGAAGGCAAGTCATGATACAGAACTACAGAAGGTTGTAGTGCCAACAGTTAAATTTGGAGGTGGTGGTGTTATGTGTGGTGGTGTTTTTCTTGGAGGGGACTTGCACTCCTTGTTGTTTTGCATGGCATTATCACAGCACAGGCTTACATTGATGTTTTAAGCACCTTCTTGCTTCCCACTGTTGAACAATTCAGGGATGGCGATTGCGTCTTTCAACATGATCGAGCACCTGTTCAGAATACATGGGCTGTGGTAGAGTAGTTACACGACAATAACATCCGTGTAATGGACTGGCCTGCACAGAGTCCTGACTTGAATCCTGTAGAACACCTTTGGGATGTTTTGGACTTCGTGCCATGCCTCACCGGCTTACATCGATACCTCTCCTCAGTTCAGCACTCCATGAAGAATGGGCAGCCATTCCCCAAGAAACCTTCCAGCACCTGATTGAAAGTATGCCTGCGAGAGTGAAAGCTGTCATCAAGGCTAAGAGTGAGTTGACACCATAATGAATTCCAGCATTACCGATGGAGGGTGCCATGAACTTATAAACCATTTTCAGCCAGATGTCCAGATACTTTTGATCACATAGTGCATATAATAAAAAGAAGGCAACAAGTCATGCTACAGAACTACGGAAGGTTGTTCCCTATCTCTGATAGCAAGTTTGACTTTGCTCCTACCTTGCGAAAAGCCATGTCTTCACCAGTGATCATACCCTATTTGTCTGTCATCTGTCATCTCTTCTTCTGGGCTGTTGTCTGGTCTTTGCTCTGATGCTCTCGCTTATATACCTGATGCAGTTCTCTGGCACTCCCGTCCCCTGTCTCTGATGGTATCCTGGCTCCACTCCTTGCCTTCCATTGGCTGTGCTGGTGAGGAGGGTTTTCCACGTGTTATACAGCTGTTTTCCATTGTCTCTATTGATAATGTTCTTTTCTTTGAAAATCTCTGTACTTTAGCGAGTCAGTCTGTGGAGAAATTGTTGCAGATAGCTAGGAGTTCTGTTTTATCGAAATCAATGTGGTGGTCAGTTAAAATCATGTATTCCGCTAGCACGGATTTTTCCGGTTGGTTTAGCTTTAGGAAATGTATGTGTTCTTTTCTCTGTGTTATAATTGAACAGCCAGCTTGGTCAATGTAGGCGTCTCCACATTCGCATCTAATTCTGTATACACCGGGATTTTGGAGCGTACTAGCAGTACCCTCGCTGGTCAGAGAAACAATCGGAGTTTCCTTGTTGAGGTGTAGCATGCCCTGATGATGTAGTGTCTAAGGATGCCAAGAACATTGATCAAGACACAGGCTGTGGAAGCCTATGCATTCACTTTATAAATTGTTTCTTTAAATGAAGCTAATCTAAGCTAAAATGTGTTATACATTCTGCTATGCATTAGAGAATGCATTTTATTCAGTTATGGAATATGTAAATAGATAACTTTGTGAAATCTGACTAATTTAGGCTGTGTCTGTGTGTGTCTGTGTGTGTCTGTGTGTGTCTGTGTGTGTCTGTGTGTGTCTGTGTGTGTCTGTGTGTGTCTGTGTGTGTCTGTGTGTGTCTGTCTGTCTGTGTCTGTCTGTCTGTGTCTGTCTGTGTCTGTCTGTCTGTCTGTCTGTCTGTCTGTCTGTCTGTCTGTCTGTCTGTCTGTCTGTCTGTCTGTCTGTCTGTCTGTCTGTCTGTCTGTCTGTCTGTCTGTCTGTCTGTCTGTCTGTCTGTCTGTCTGTCTGTCTGTGTGTGTGTGTGTGTGTGTGTGTGTGTGTGTGTGTGTGTGTGTGTGTCTGTGTGTGTGTGTGTGTGTGTGTGTCTGTGTGTGTGTGTGTCTGTGTGTGTGTCTGTGTGTGTGTCTGTGTGTGTGTGTGTCTGTGTGTGTGTCTGTGTGTGTGTGTGTCTGTGTGTGTGTGTGTCTGTGTGTGTGTGTGTCTGTGTGTCTGTGTGTCTGTGTGTGTGTGTGTGTGTGTGTGTGTGTGTGTGTGTGTGTGTGTGTCTGTGTGTGTGTGTGTGTGTGTGTGTGTGTCTGTGTGTGTGTGTCTGTGTGTGTGTGTCTGTGTGTGTGTGTCTGTGTGTGTGTGTGTGTGTGTGTGTTATTGTGTGTGTGTGTGTGTTATTGTGTGTTATTGTGTGTTATTGTGTGTTATTGTGTGTTATTGTGTGTTATTGTGTGTGCGTGCGTGCGTGCGTGCGTGTGTGTGTGACCTTTAATTTTATCGTTATATTCCTATTGTAACTTATTGACAATTCCATATCATATATACATGATCTGAAGGATGAAATAAATCAATATGAATTAAGGAAATTGAAGCTATTAACAGTGAAGCAACAAGATTCTAAAGTAAGAACAAATTAGAAACTAATGAATTTGTTTGTATAGCTTTGAGAATGAGTTGGGAGTCAACTTGAAACTCGAGTTAGTGTTTGAAAAAATAACTTGCAACATTACTAAGATAAGTGAAGTTTTTAGTTTCTAATTTGTTCTTACTTTAGAATGAATATGAATACTTACCTGTGGCCGATGGTAACAGAAATTAAGCCCTTAAGGTTCTTGCGAGCCCAGCGGGCTACATGTACTGTGTGTGTAGCAGAAAACATGACTCTCTTCACATTGTTGGAATCACAAGCATTATAGATAATAGCCAATTGTTCACGAAATCCTTTTGGTCCTGCTTCAAACAGCTTGTCAGACTCATCTATCACTAGCCATTCAACCCTATAAAAAGAAAACTGTATGTAATGAGAGATCTTCTAACAGGATGAATTGGGTTTCTGAAATTTTACATATGTGTTTTCTGTTTTTTATGCCAACCAACTTACTGCTGGTGCTTTTAAACACATAAGCCATGTGTGGGCAATGTTTGAGAGAATTAGGACTAAAAAATTAAATGCTACAACTGCAATTTAAACCACAATTATTCTGCTTCACACGCTGCTGCTCTAACCATTGAGCAACCACGACCAACTTACCAATATCTTATATATTTAAACTAGCAATTCTTGTTTATGTTATATATATTCTGCGCAACTTGGAAACAACTAACAATTTCGATCAAATTTTGTATTCAGAGAGTTTTGTTTTTTAAGTTTATCTATACAGGTGTAATTCATGAAAAAACACAATTTTACGCATAAGTTACCATTACTCTAAACCTTATTTTGGCCATAATTTCTTTGTTAATGGGCCAATTTCAACAAACAAGCCACAATATTAAAGGTCTCGTCATGGAAACGGCTACAAAAATTAGGTTGAAAGTGTTGTTTAGTGTTATTGACTCACCTTTTAAATTAAATTGATTATAACAACACTGTTTTCAAACTTCTATGAAAGGAAGATATGAAAATGTATGTATATTTATTTGTCATCAAGAAGAATATATACCTTCCTAATTCAAAGGAAAACTTCATACCTAAAGTCAATCCGACACAAACATTAGACATCACATATTATTTACACCTGATAGAAGAAGTTAAGAAAAGTGATACTCCCCCATACTGACTGCACGCATGAACACAATTTAAGAGAACAAGTTTGAAGATTTTGAAGAAAATAGCCCCACCCTAAACTACCCTTTACATGGAAGAGTTTTCGAAAATTTTTATTTTCTTGAAAATGGCTCAAACGATTTTGATTAAAATGCCCTATGTTTGAGATATTTTGATGACAAATGAAATGTATATCTTGAATTTTCTGGCTATAGCCCCTGTAGTCGTATTTACTCTGGACGACTTTTGCATAACTGGTAAACCGTTAGAGATAGACCAAATCATACTATACTATACAAAAAATGTAGATCTTGCTAAAATACACAATTTATGTCTCAATAAATTTTCTTGTAGGGTGAACCATTTCGGAGATATTCTTTGTTATGTGTGTGAGTTTCGGAAAACTTAGAACTTTTGTGAAATGGGTCATCGCTGTTCATTTTTTTATATATTAAGTGTGCAAAGACAACAGAATCTCAAACATTTGACTATCGCACAAAGCCTACTGTATTCTAACATTCCCCTTGCACCTACAAGGAAATAAGCAATAAGATAATTTGTGCAAATGTTTATCTCAGCTAACAAGAAAGAAGATATAGGAATAAGAGTTTGTAAGAATGGTTAGTTCAAGAGTACAGAAAGTCATGTGGGTGCAACACATCGGATTTTTAGAAAACAAATCATAGTGTAAATGAAACATTGAAAGTTAAAAATCATGAGGAATGCAAAAGAATGACTTATGTATGCAAGATCTTTTTACAGAATCATTAAGACTGGGTGATGAATTGGGGGATTCCCTATGGTGTGAACTGTTCTTCTTCCCCACTTACGCTCTTGTATGGGGAACTTGCAACCCCTTGTGCCTGGGGTCAGATGCCTGTCGAGCAGACTTGGACCAGAGAGAGTAGCCAGGATGGTGATCAGTCCAAAGCCTGGCATGTGAATAAGGCAGAAGATGACATGAAATGAGTGTGAAATGGATAAAAGGAAAGATGATGGTGCAGTTGGTGGAATGAATGGCAGGGGAAATGTAAATGCACAGTAACTATAATAGAGAAACTTATAAGGCACTTACCTGTGCAAGTTTAATGCTGGTGGATCTTGCTGCAGCAAATAAATTAGACGATTTGGAGTAGTTACCAGAACATCTGGAATCAAATACACAAATAAAAAAGTGAGAAGGATATGTGAGCATATTATACTTTAAAGCATAGCACTATGTATATAAAACATCAACAAATAGAATATCAATGCTATGGAATTTTAGTATACTTTGAAATAAGAGAACAATACATAATGTATATTTCAGCAGATAAGACAGCTTTTAGGTAAGAGAAGCTATAAATTTTCATCAAAGTTGTAGTTATAGCATGTATCTGTCCTTAAAAGAACCCCTGTGAATTTAGTTTACCTAAGCTCTATACATCAAGAGATTAGAGGAGACGTAAACAAAGCCACGTGCGTTTTGACCACAGTGCGCCCTCTTGACGCTTTTGCCGTCTAAATAGTCCCTTGAAGAAATACTGTTACTAAGTAATTATTATTTATTTATGCCAACAAACTTACTATTGGTGTTTTTAAACACACAAGCCGTGTGTGGAGAAATACGAACTGGTTTGAGAATTTAATGCCATTCTGGCAGTTTGTCACAATAGCTCAGTGGTTAGAGCAGCCGCCCGGTAAGCGGAAGGTCTGTGGTTCAAATCCCAGTTGTGGCATTGAATTTTTAAGTTCCAGTTCTACCTCTCAAACTGTTACTAAGGTTTGAAATCCTACTTAATTTCGCTAAAGCATGAACTAAGAGTACTAAGCATAGTTAAAGTGTAAGAATATGCAGTTAAGTAAATCTGTAACCAGCCTAATTCATTCTGCATGTGCATTATTCAGTATGAAAGTAACATGGCAGAACAAGCGAGTGTTCTGAAACATAAGCATGGCAAACCGTTGCAAAGTGTTGAAAAGACAATAATACTGAATGTGTTTAACAAGTTCTGCGAGAAATATCTTGAACTTGCTATTGAAGACGTGATGAAACTAACATCCGAGTTTACCGGAGTGTCAGTTGCAAGCATTTACAGCATTCAGAAAGAAAAATCCTCGGTTGGTGAAGTCAGAACTCCCGGAAAAAAGTGACCACGTGCCAGGCAAATGTTGGATGTAGTTTGCGATGAATTTGTGAGATCTGCAATCCGTCGAAAAGTTCACCAGTTCTTTGTGAACTGAATCCCCACCTTAAACAAAGTGTTGTTGGCAGTTAACTCTGATCCCAATCTTCCAGATTTAAAACGAACTTCCCTCCACAAGCTGCTTCTGGAGATTGGTTTCGAGTTTATGAGCAGGAAATGAAAAAGTGTTATTGTGGACAGAGATGACGTAAGTAGCAGTTAATTTTCATGTGCTACAAGTTATTTGGATCAAGTAAATATATCTTCTTAGTAGTGTAAAATGCATATTATATCTACGCGTAGCAGTAACTGTGTTGCATCATTGCGAATGCACGTGGCCGCGGAGTGATGCAAACAGGTGCTTTGTTTACATTTCCTCGAATCTCTTGATGTACAGAGTATAGATCAGAATGGGTACAACAACAGAGGCAGAATTATTGTAATGTTACAATAAATATTAGGCCTTATGCATTGAAGTGGGCAAGGGCCAATACAGAACAAGGCAAAGAATTTAAAGTAATGGTAAGTTGGTGCAAAAGATTCATGAACACTAAAAACTTTGTGACACAACAGAAAACAAAAATTGCACAAAAATTACCACATCTTGACCATAAAGTCACGAAGGGTGGATGGACGAGAATGATCTAAAATAGTGGAAGGAAAATGCATGGCAGAGGTGAACAGGTGCTCTATGAAATCAATATGGGTTTGTTGGTGTGGGATATGTTTCGCAGGCATATAAATGAGACAGTGAAAATTGTTTAGTATGAAACAATATTAAGATTGCTGTTATACTGGGTGGTTTAACTCTGATGCTATAGCCTCTCGACATCTCTCTGAATAAACCATTCAGAGACCACATGCGTGAACAATGGAATAACTGGATGATGAGTGGCAAAAAGTTGTATACGAAAGGTGAAAGTGCATGCTGCCTCACTTGATGTGCTGTATGATTTCATTATTAAATCACGGGAAAAAGTGAAAGTGGAAACAGTGATCAAATCCTTTAAAAAGCATGGGATTTCTAATGCTATGGATGGCACTGAGGATGATTTGTTATGGGATACTGATGAAGTGGAAATCAACTCGCCAGATACAGAATGGGACCCACATGATGATCTTGGCAACGAAAGTGAGGAGCTGTTAGTCTTAGAGATAAACGTGAGGATTTTAAGCACATTGCTGAGCATTTTGTTTTATTTTACAATGGTTTTAATTTATATAAATTTCAATCTAATTTTTTTTGTATCTGTACTATAAGACAACCTTACTCTGTATTCATTCTAAGGGTGATCAACACGAAACTGAACCCAGGGGGTCAGTGCACAGTTATAATGTATCCTTCCACCATTTGCACCAGAAATACTATCACAACCATGTGGTGAGTGCATGCAGTACGTAATAGAAAGGAAATGTCCCTTATTCTGTCAATTTAAAGAGTGACTAACATGTAACTAGAGACGATAAGATTGATAGTTACAACAAAATAAACTAAGCACATGTCATAATTATAATAATTAATTCCAAAAAAATCGAGTGAAAAGGAAATTAACAGATAACTTACATCTATTCGCTTTCTGGAAGCGGCTCCATCCCCTCCAGATTAAAATCATCATCTGCTTTGCTCTCCAATGTTGATAACTAAGTTGTCAACAACGGTGTCACTTATACCATCTATCTCCCAGAACAATGCCTCTTCTTTGACTACGTGTTCAATGCACTTTTTCCAGGAGGTGATGTCACGTGATTAAGAGCTGCTTTGGTCAGGACCTTGACATCTCTTATCTTAGATGTGTTACTTTGTTTAACTTAGCCTTTCACCTGACTCCACACCATTTCAATCAGATTTAACATGCAATGGTATGGAGGCAGCCATTGCACAATAAGATTAGCCTGTTTTGCAAGGGAGTCCACAACGTATGTCATATTTGAGGCTTACATTTGCCTCCTGAACAGATAGCAAGTTCTTTTACTATGTTCCCATCATATGGAATATTTTTTGCTTCCATCAAGGCAATGATGTTACTTTTTATCCACAGTCTATTTGGTAGATGTTCGGCTTTAACGCTATGGTAAGGAGCGTTGTCCATGACTATTACACTGTTTGGTTCCAGTTTTGGCAAAATGTTTTCGAACCATTTCTTGAAAACTTCCCCAGTCATTTCTTCGTGCTAGTCTCCAGTCTTTTTGGATTCGAAAAGTAGCTCACCACCTTCCACAAATCCATCATCACTCCCTATGTGCAATATTGTTTCCCTTTACCTGAAGGATTTCTCAGACCAGTGCTCAGTCCCGACAGAAATGCTTTCTCCCTTGTTTGTACAGTTGTAGCTACCCACACTTTGGATGCTGTATAGCCCTCATTAACTCAGGTTTCATCTAAGTAATACAACTTTACGTCCTTCTTCCCTAAACCTATGCACTGCCTTCAAATAGTCCCTTCTCTACAAAATAATGTCTTCCCTATCAATTATAGCATTTTTTTCAGCCTCTTTTGACAAATTTGAATCCTATTTCATACAAAATTTTATAAAAGGTGATTCTTCTGAAATTAGGCAAGTCTGGATCAGCATTAGCCTTTTGTAGCACTTTGTCGATTGTTGGCGGCTCATTTTTAAAAAAGAAACTCTGCACTGTGATACGAATGCATTTTTAACAAAATCGTCACATTCTTGTATGGCGCATTTCACATGCTTTCTTTTTTTAACAGGTGTAACCACTTTTCTTGTTTCAGCTTTTTCTTTACGAGCATTGTTTATACCAGTGCTCAAAACACCGCTGAACTCAGAAGTTAATTTCACTACTTCTTTGATGGGAAGAGTTGAATATTTCTCACACAACTTATAATACACATTCAACACTATTGTTTTTTTCACCACTAGTCAGCGGCTTGCCTGCCTTATGCTTTACATAAGTCAATGAAGATGCAAGAGCAAATTCAGCGTGGCCATCTGCCATGATTCTAAATAGAAACTGCTGGCTGTAAACAATACTTGGATATCAGGTAATTACACGAGTTGCATGTTGGGACTTGTAGCTCTGTTTTTGAGTATACATCAGCATTAATTAACCTCTTAGGTATTTGGGTAGAATATTATATCATTTAAGGATAAATTCATTCCAAAATTCAGATTACTAGGATGGGACTACTTTCCTGCATACATTGCTAAAGTCTGATTTTTAAAAGAAGATACATGGCAGCAGTCAAGCAAGGGGAGTTAAAGGTAAGAGGGGAAGGTCGTTGCTATGGAAATGCAAACAAAGGTTGCCACATTAGCCGCACTGATAAATAGTTTACTGATAGGTCAGTTATCACTAAGCTCATGTAGGGAACGGAACTTGTTTGGATGTTCAGTTGCATAGTGTGTTGTTAGCCTACTACACCTGTAAAGATGAAAAAACACGGTGAATTCAAATTACTTTCTTCGTATTGAGAACAAATTACCTTTGCTTTGATGGTAGGCTACTAAAGATTACATGTGCATGTTTTCGCTGCCGTGAGATAAACCTGAACGTTTGTTTATACGTCTCGACTATTGAGAGTTATCGCTGTCTGCTTATTGACAACACTGCAGCTCTCCACATGGAGAAGCTGGCATTTGACATGTACAAACCTAAGAGTGAATTTAATATAGATTTTGGGATCCATTTTTTTATAATTCAACTATCATCTATGTGTAACATATATGATATTAATTGCACAGAGAAGAAATATACTATGTATACTTATTGCCTTTGTTTGTACAAAATTCTGCCAATCCTATCAAATCACAGAGTTAAACAGCACATTCCTACACAGAGTTCTGAGGAAGAAATTACATACCAAACTTCTGAGAAGACTGTGGTCCAAATTTACTGATGGCTTGATTTGTTTTACTGATAATATGTACCCTCAGTCCAGTTCCTTCTGCAAGCCTATGGCATTCTCTATGGAAAGGAACAAACAAGACTCTTAATGAACATTAACAGAAATTAAAATGTCTAAATCTGCAAAACAATACACAATCTCTGTGAATCAGAAGAAATGCACATTGGAAGAGTTAACAAAGTTCACAAAACAAAAACTAAGGCTTCAAAATAGACTAGCGTAAAATATATTCTCCCAAACCAAATGAATTTGAGAATATAAGGACCATAATTTTTTTGAAAGAAAGAAAAAAGCGTAAGTTCAGCAATTCAATGCACTATGAACCTTACTTGGATACTAGGTTGTACAACAGAAACAGAAACTGAACTAAGCTTGGGAATCATGTGCCTTTCATTCATATATATATTTAAATTAAGTAATATTTTTTAATTTACAATAAAAGCTCCAAAAAGGTTAAATTCAAAGGTTACTTGATTTAAGGCAATGTATTGATGAAATTTGCCAAAAATGCCAAAAATGTTGAATTTAACTTTTTGCATTTGTGGCACCATGGCCAAGTGGTTAGACCGTTCGCCTACCATCTAGATGGGCCGGGTTTGATCCCAGGGACCTGCATGTGGTATTCATGGTGGACAAAGTGGCGCCAGGGTGGGTTTTCTGCAGTTTCCCCCGCCACTCATTCCACCAATTGCTCCATGACTACCTTTCCTCATCCATCTCACCTGCATCTCATATCATCCTCTTCCTCACTCTCATACCTGGTGCTTTTGGCTGACCACCCACTTCCAGGTGATCCTAGGCACAGGCTTGTAAGTTCTACAAAAGGAGAGGGTAATCAGATAAAGAAAGAAATAAAGAGAGCATTTTTTATTATGCATATACTTTGTACTTTAATGACACACTTTCATTTTCTCAGTATTGGCCATCTTTAAAGCTCCAGGAGGGCATTTAAATGTCCCAGTGTGGGTGGGCATTCCTTGCTAACTTTTGTTGCAACAGCTTTCAAATGCAATTTTCATTTTCACTGGCTTTTATTTTAGTCTCTTGCAGGGAATTTTACCTCAGAAAGGTTCTGAGTTGACTCTGCTGAAATGAATTCCATATATCGAGCTGAAATGCCATGAATCTGACATGTGTTTTGCTTGTAAACAGAAGTGCAATCAGTGTTCTGTAATTCTGTAATCTCGCCAGGTTATTTCAGTGTTCCAGTTATATTATGCATTGTTTAGGTATTTAATATGTTTTAAGTTATTCTTTGGTTTATAATAAAGCAGTAATAAGCAGATATTTTGTGAGTTTGATGTACAAATTAGTGAAAAAGCATACTTAGAGGTTAACTAAGAAAAATACATTTCTAAATTTTGTGAACAATGGGAGGAAGAAAGGAAAGCTTGCATATTAAGAAAGAACCAAGCAAACTTAAAATTATCAAAAACTGCTACTGAGGCCAAGGAGCCCACATATGGTACTGGGGAATTCTAAGTTAATCGGGTTTAGATAAACTACAAAAATATATTGTTAAACATTAAAATCCATTTTTCTCAATTTTTTTTTAAATAGCTTTTCACACCATTCAAAATGCTCCTTGGACCCTAGTTTATAACTTACTAGCTTGAAATTTTCAGGAGAGCTTCAGAGATTAAGGTATTAAAATTTGTCATGGACTGATTAAAACATTAAATAATTGAGCTGAAGTAACATATTTCTCTTAACTCATACTGAAAAAACTGAAAGTATCAATAAATTGTAAAAAAATATTTTTACTTTCTCTACTCTCCCTAGCCCTCGGGAACTCTAATAACATCGCGGTCGGAAGAGAACAAGAGATGACCAAGGTAAGGTCAGATAGAAAAGCTACAGTGAGGAGCAAAACACCCGTAAGTGGAAGTAATCTTCTGCTCAGTTTGGATACCTTGTGGTCACCATTCACTTATCCCCTTGACAGAGGTGTAATGTTGGCCATATTGAACTTCTGATAAGCTGTTTCCCCTAGACTATGGGCACATGTGACTACATTCTAACTTACAACATCAGGCTTTGAAAGGATGGCCAGTCGTTTGCTCTAATGATTACAGCTATTCAAACTGCTTTAATTGTGAAGCCTGTGAAAGGGATATGAAAGCTGGTTTAGGAATCAGAGGAAGAGCGGTGTATTTAGCAAATTAATTCTGACAATAGAGGGTTAGAGTGTCATTATTCTTGGTGGAAGGACCTGCTTTTTCATCTGATTGGACTTTGTCTTCCCTTTCCAATACACTTGCTCTATAACATATCTTTGTTTCTGGTTCTTTAAATTAGTGTTTGGACACTTAATCTTAATAATCTTAATTATAAGTATGGAACACACCACTGTTAAGATAAATAAAATAGAATAATTTCTGAATGACATCTACCTGTAAGTCTGCTTGGCCAGCTCTCGGGTAGGACTGACAATCACTGCACGGAAACCTAGCTTTTTTGGGCCTTTCAGGTGGTGGATGATTGGCACAAGGAAAGCTGCAGTCTTGCCTGAGCCTGTAGGTGCACAAGCCAGTATCTGACGACCCTGCAATATTCATTAAGTCCTGAAGTACAAAACTTTACAGCAAACATAAAGCTATTTTTGATATTTAAACAATGCAGGACAATAATGGTAACACACAAAAAATACTACAAATGTGTCCTGGCTTATTTAAGACTACTCTCACAGTGTGTTTTCATGAGCATTATTTATGAACATGAATGAGGATGTACATCAAATTGAAATTGCTCAACTTACAAGATAAACATTAAATTTACAACTACAACACAAGACAATAGTTACTTTTTAAACCAAAAAGTTGAGTCGATTAATAACACTACTCAACACTTATAGTTTACCGGAACATGTTTCAAAGGCTTGACTTTCCTTCATTATCAACCAGATATTAACTGGTTCTCCCGGTTGTGAATGGTGATGTTTTCCCTGAGGTTTCCTCTGATGGAGCTTGCTGAAGATATCTTTCTCAGGGATGTCGAAATTGAATACTCTGTTTCTATCTTTCAAAATGAATATTTGTTCCCAGTGGACAGCTCTTGTTTTACCATTACATGTTTTAGGAGCTTCGGTTCTGGCTTTATGTTGTGGTTTTCTGTCCAAGTGGTTGGCAACTGCTGATTTTTCCAACTGTTTGTTTTTTATGTTTCTAGAGTGTTCGTTGGATCTTATTTCTAAATTTCTTTTGGTTTTTCCTATATACACTTTATTACAGTCAGTGCATTCAATTTGGTAAATGCCACATTTTTTATTGGGTGGAATGGTATCTTTGATGTTTGAGTTCAGTAGTTTTTTTTATGGAGTAGTGGTTCACTGGTGCTAGCTGAATGTTCTGTTCTTTGAAAACTTTTTTGAATTTTTCGAATGCCCAGGAAAAATTCAAAAGTTTTCAAAGAATAGAACATTCAGCTAGCACCAGTGAACCACTACTCCATAAAAAATCTACTAAATATTATAATGTATATTTAATGCACTACTGTGTAGTGAACACAAAAATAACAACAGTAACTATAATTGTGTATAATGCTATAAAACAATTCAAGACAAATCCACACAAACACACGCAATACGTCCACAGATTAATTAATTAATATGCCGTCTAAACAGAATCTTGTTTTAAAATCTATCAGAGAGTTGGCCTCTCTGCAATGCGTTCACAAACAAGGACTTCTGTGGCAACATAACAGATGGAATAACACCAGCTATGGTTGTAGCTTTACCATGGTTATATGTTACGAACAGTTGGCGGCACTAATGCAACCTAACGGATGGAATATCACCAAATATAACCAGACTGCACCACAATGGGGGAAAAATGTCAAGGTTGTTTTTTGGTGTATCTCAATAAGCTGTGCCTACTATAAATAAACGATCTATGGAGTAGTAAATAAATGGATAAATTTGAGAGGCAGAAATAGAACAGAAAAATGTCATAACTGGGATTTGATCCATGGATCTTCCACTTCAAGTGCAGCTGCTCTAACCACTAAGCTACCATGGTAACTTGCCAGTGGTGCATCATGGATATTATTTATCCCCGAATTCAACATGAAACCACAGGACAGTTTGGTGAACCTCAATTAATTGATGACAGATTCTTGGATGACACAGACCGAGATCAATGAAGCCAAATGTTGACACTGAAATACTGGTGATATATAATGACAAGTCACAAATGTTTACGTATTGCTTGTAATTCATATGGTTTTGCACTATTTAAAGTAATAAAAAATGTTCCATTTTATGTGACTAGAACACCTAAATGTATGTAGTATCTTATAATCAATTAAAATTCCCTTCACTTACATTATCTGATTTATGGAACTTTTTAAATTTCATATGTCTCTCCTGTAAAATTCACTTAAGGTGACTTACCATTGTCTAGACCTGAATGCCTCATTTCTAAAAATGTTCATTCTGGTTTCCAAATGGCATTTGGTTTCACCAATATAAACCCTGTCATAATCTAAACAGCTAAATTGATAAATGCCACATTTTTTACTTTCTCTACATCGTATAGTGAAGTAGAGGAAGTATTGTATTCCACTCAAAAATTCAATGTCGAGATTTCACCAGAAATATATATTTTGAGACCCTCTGAACAAAAAAAGCATTTTTAGAAAAAGGTCTGTGTGTGTGTGTCGACAGCATGACTCAAAACCGAAGTCAGTTAAAAACCAAAGTTGGTATTTAAGTTTGATGTCTTTCAAGGATGCAACATGACGATTTTGAAGAAAATTGCTTAACCCTAAGCTACCCTTTACATGGAAAAATTTTTATTTTCTTGAATGTGGTTCTAACAATTTTCATTAAAATGCCATATGCTTGAAATATTTTTATGGCAAATTAAATGTACATCTTGAATTTTCTGGCTATAGCCCCTATAGTCACATTTATTCTGTCTATATCCTTTTGAGAACAATTCAGCAAATTTTTATATTACATTTATTTTGAGCAACCAAAATTATATTTCCTTTAAAAATGTTTGTAAATTTTTTGTTAGCCCATGGATGGTAAGTAAACTTTATAAAATTAAAATCATCTTTTTTGAAGATAGAAACTTCTTTAACAGCTTTCTGATATTTAAATTTCTCTATTTTTTAATGTATAAAATCTGTATTAAAATCATTAATTACCGTAGTGTTGATAATGTGTTTGTACTCTGTTGATTCTGTTAACAATTTTTGTTTTCAGCAGTTTGCAACACATAGAAACATTAGGTCGTTTTGTATTGTTTATGATAGCAAATAACATGGGCATCGCAAAGAGAGGGCATGGGGGAGCCGTGGGCCCCCCTGGAAGCTAATGAGCTTAATGTGCATTCAATTGTTGGCTATTAGACTATTATTTTAATTGATTTAAAGAACAATTTTTATTTAGCACAAATTAATATGGTTATCCACAACAAATGTAATAACTTTTGACAACAAAATAATGAATTAATATTCTTTGGTTGCCAACTTCCAACATGCGGCCCCCCCCCTGGAAAAAGGTCTGCCAATGCCCATGGCGACTAATATAAAGAAATATGGCACCGATGATAGTAATAAGTATTCCAGAAACTGCAGTCTGCCTAGAACTTGCAGTAAATACTAGTAACATTAAATCCTGAAGATCACATATAGTGAATGTTTTCTAAAACAGAAAATATTACCTGAAGCATAATTGGAATGGCTTGCATCTGAATGGGGGTAGGTTCTTTGTAACCTGCTGCCTGCAGATTCTGCAGAAGTACTGAAGACATACCATACTCTTCTTGTAACTGCTCAAATGTTTTCAGTGGTGGTGGCACCTTGTGGCCCTTCACAGATATTCTATGGTAATTCCGCATCTTCTGCACCTGGAAAGATAAGTCTGCATCTTAACTTACAATGTCTCTATCATTCTCTATGATGATGTTTATTATATAAAATACAGTAAAAATCTTGTTTATCCTGACTGACTGGGAGTAAAGGCAAACCAGAAAACTGAAAATCTGGATAATCAGGGTTATATGGATAATAAGCAAAACAAATTCTTAAATAAGCAGACTTCCACTTATGACGATACAAAACTATGTCTTGTAACAAACTTAAGTATGGTACATAGTATGTATTGTTTACAAGACATTAAAAAACATAATCATCTTAAACACATATCACATTTCTTAACAAAGAACTGATCCGGAGTCTTCTGTTTTAAACACATGTGGCGTTTGAATGAAGTATGGTCACTAGCATTAATAGTTCAGCTGGAGTGTGTCGGGCTGACACTCCAAGTATGCCATAATGTTTGTCAGCAACTCCCAATTCAGCAGCTATTCTCTTCAATGTTTCTCCTTTATTAATTCCATTAATAACATCCAACTTTCTATCCATTGAAACCACGAGCTCCTTTCGATTTGATGTCATTTTAAACTTTTACACTGATTTACACTCCCAAACACTTTGATAAGACTCAAAAACAATCTGGTTAAAAAGCACACGAAAAACTTAATGGAAAACAGTAGGAAAACTGAGGAGATTGAGGGAGGTGTAGGGATCAAGGTCAATGCTTTCTTCTGGTGCTACTTATAGTTGGTGAGACATGCTGCATCAGCACCGTGTGACACTACTAAGTATTTCTTAAACTCAACCGATAGTATTCTACAGTACAGTACTACTATTATCATTTATTGTGCAATTTATGCAGGAATCGTACACTGAATCAAACTAAAAAGCAAATATTTGACATACTTATAGTTACATTCTTGCTATCATAGTTAAATTCACTATGTGATGTGAACATTTAATTTTAAAAAAATATCTAAAAATCTGATCGGGATAAACAAGGGCTGGATAAATGAGGTTCTACTGTATTAGGCTTATTACAGTTATCTAAAACACTTCACTGGTAGTACCTTGTTGCCCTTGACTATTCCACTCATGCCACATTATCATGTTGGTTACATCTCCTCCTCTTGCAGGTCTGCCAACCTAAACATCATCTTATGTTTCTCAATGTCTCAAGTATCCATGTACTCTAAGAATAATTAGTGGGTCATTAAAAAATGGCAGACAAAATATTTGGCAAATATTCTAGTGAGTATATTGATATTTTGATTGAAGAGGTGAAGTCAAAAAATATGGAAAAGAGCAGGTCATGTGTATGGAATCAGTTTCAGATGTTTTGCTACAAAAAAGGTTACCAACTCACAGCAGAATTTATACTCTGGGAGAACTAACCTGGCACTTGACAGCCACGTCAGTCAAGTGACTCTTAAGGGGCAGGTAAGGAGGTTCGTCTTATCACATCCAATCACGTTAGGAATACACCATATGATTATCACACGACCAGACATGTGTACTCACCCATGTTGCAATATGTGCATGTATCCCGACTTCCGCCTTCCATGTGTGTTGTCGCTCACAACAATATATTGTTTGATTGTTTAATAAGTGCAGAGTGAAAGAAGGTGACTTATGGACAAATTACATACAATAGTGTATCTGAGAGGATTGTAGTTTTATTATTTCATATACTTTATATAGTTTACCGCTACATATTCCAGTGTTTTGTTGCATTCGTAACAGATTTAGTGGTCTTGATTATGCTGCGTTTTCTTTATAAATGGCTTAAAAGTGTGTATTGGGTACAGGAATAACCCTATGCAATGCTGCAACAGAGCAACTGGCAGGCAGCTGTAACGTCAAGTGCCATGTTAGTTCTCCCAGGGTATAAGTGCTGGATGAAACGCTAAAATTATTGTTGTTCTCACAGCCTACAGGGTTAGGTGTAGTGCCAACTGTCAAAATACATCTTAATTAAAATGAATGTTATTGTTAGTTGTTTAATTTTTAATCATTTTTATAGTAAATAGTATTACACAAATGAATTATTATTTCACAGAATACTCCACACAAATATCACTTCTCTTCATATTTGGGATAATTTTTCTTGCACTTTGTGCTCGCAAAATTATCATCACATGAAACTGTCTCATGGTAGTATTATAGATAACTCTCTATCTTGTGCTCCTGGAAAAATAAGTCTATTTTCTTTTGTAGTGTTTAACGCCCACTTTTACTACAAACAGCACCATAGGCAGTGACATTTACGCTACATGGAATGAAGATGTAGCACCGGTGGAATGAGATGGTGGGGGAAACTGGACAGAGAACCCGGAGGAAACCTGCTCCAGCGCCACTTCATCAACCACAAATCTCACATACGGTTGCCTGGGATCGAACCCAAGCCGCTTTGGTGAGAAGCAAATGAAAAATACATTTGCATCGTAACACACAATGTTCCTATCATTCTTTACGATGATATTTATTATATAACATATTATTCTTATTGCACTAATCTGAAACACTTCACTAGTTTCTTAGGTTTTGATCACTAAATAAGCAATGAAATTTAGTAAACTCTGGAATTAATCTACTAATACCATAACTGTACATAGAAGTTCAAATTGGATATGGTGACTGATTGTTGAATCTGTAACACCAACTTCAGTTAATATTTCATTTGGAACACACATTTACATAAATAAATTACATATTATGTGTGTCAATTATTATTCCTAAAAGTGTATTCTTAATACTTGTGCAATATAATGTTAAAAGTGTGGGAAAATGCAGTTGACGTGTTTTGGTCAATACTATACCTTACCCAAACTAAGTAATTTCTAATGAAAATGAAACAACATACATTAGCAAAGTTTCTTCTAGTATTAGTTATCAATTTACCATTAAAAAGTAAGCACACCCATTTAAGTAACAAGAATTTTAACATACCTCTTCTGTTTCCAATATGGCAGTTTTATCTTGAAATGGAATTGGCTTTTGTTCCTCGTTTTTTTGTTTCTTCTTTTTCAACTTGTGCTCATTCATTATATTATCTGATGCTTTAATGGATCCCAATAATGTCAACCCTGGATCTGATCTTGCCGGGGCAACCACATCATCTGGTTTGTCTGTGAGTGAACAATTCTCAACCTTTTCATCCTTTATTTGTGGCCTCAGTTGCACAAAATTTGGCCAAGGATTTTTTTTCACAATCTAATATAAAAAAACATATAAATATGAAATCAAAGAAACACATAGTGTAGTTTGAGAGGTAGAACTGGAACGTCTACCGGTAAGCGGAAGGTCTGTGGTTCAAATCCCAGTTGTGGCATTGAATTTTTAAGTTCCAGTTCTACCTCTCAAACTTTGCCCACACACGGCTTGTGTGTTTAAAAACACCAACAGTAAGTTTGTTGGCATAAATAAATAATAATTACATAGTGTAGTATTTAAATGTATTCAAAATCTTTGACACTTGCACAGTGAAGCAAATAATTAAACTAATTCTAGTAGGACATAATTTCCAGGCTAGTAGACTGTGGCCAGTTGATTAGCATCTGATGTTTCACCCACAACTCCATTGGGCACCTTCAGAGGTAACTCCTGGCTGGTTTTCAACTCATCCAGCATCTGAAGATGTCCTGCGGAGTTATGGGAAAAATGTCAGATGCTAATCCATGGAATGGACCATGGCCTAAAAGCCCAGAAACTATGTCCTATTGGATCAACGCCAGTTGTAAAAGCCTAAGCATGTAAATTAAATCAACTGTTAAGCACTCATACTATTTCAGAAAGGGGTATGAAAGCCGATTTAGGACAGTTGCTGGCATTCGAGCTTGCAATGTTTGGCTTTGAATGAGTGGCTGGTTCATTGTGTATTGCCTTAACTGTCATGGCTATCCAAATTGCTTTGACCGAGGTACCTCAGAAAGGGGTATGAAAGCCGATTTAGGACAGTTGCTGGCATTCGAGCTTGCAATGTTTGGCTTTGAATGAGTGGCTGGTTCATTGTGTATTGCCTTAACTGTCATGGCTATCCAAATTGCTTTGACCGAGGTGCCTCAGAAAGGGGTATGAAAACCGATTTAGGACAGTTGCTGGCATTCGAGCTTGCAATGTTTGGCTTTGAATGAGTGGCTGGTTCATTGTGTATTGCCTTAACTGTCATGGCTATCCAAATTGCTTTGACCGAGGTACCTCAGAAAGGGGTATGACAGCCGATTTAGGACAGTTGCTGGCATTCGAGCTTGCAATGTTTGGCTTTGAATGAGTGGCTGGTTCATTGTGTATTGCCTTAACTGTCATGGCTATCCAAATTGCTTTGACTGAGGTGCCTCAGAAAGGGGTATGAAAACAATTTAGGAATTAGAGAAAGAACAGCATGTATATAGCAAAATATCTCAGCAGTGAAAGGGTTAATGCAACGGAACATAACATTTCAAAAGAGCTTTCGTATTGGATAGCGGATTCTTCCAGGCTGATATTCCATGATCTGCTGGCATTTTGATGTCCAGACATTTAGTCCACATCTGCAGTGAACATCATCAGTGATGTGGTTTCAATCTTCTTGCAAAGATTTAGTCACAACTGACTCGTTGGCCGTGAAGTGGGAAATGCAGCAGTATTTAAAAGTGAGTGTGGTAGGTGGGGCTTGGCCCCTCCAAAGTAGCTGGTCACTGATTGCCTGGCCTGTTCAATGTTGCTGGTTGCTGATTGGTTGGCATGCGTTTTGTGTGCACATATCTGCTTAGTGTGTTCAAGTATTGGAAGCCTGGTTATGTTCAATTTGGGGACTTCTTTCTGTTGAAGCTGTTCGGGTGTTTGTAGACTTCTATTACTTTGCGTTGTAGTCTGGCATGATAGTGTTATATTGAAGAAAGCACAGTCATCTCCTAATATTGGATTATGTGCTCACCTTCTGCCCATAGAGCATGCTTTGTGACCACAGACTTTTCTGGCTGTCCCAGATGACAGCAGCTCTTGTACTCTCTCAGTCGCATGTTGACGCTAGGTTGGCTGGTGCCTATGTATGCCAAACCACAAGAAGAAGGAATCTTGTATACACCAGCAGAAGTAAATGGGTCTCTGGGATCTTTGGCAAAGCATAATAAATAGCTTATCTTCCTAATAGGTTTTAAAATCATTTTGATGTTGCAGAGCTTAAGTAAGCGATTAATCCTTTTCGTGACATTTTTAAATATGGCAGGAAGGTCGTGCCTTTGTTCTTGAGTTGCTCTTCTTTGAGACTGGCCAGTCGAGGTCTAGGTAGATGTTAAGCTCTGCAAAATTCTTGGTCTGTGTAGCCATTGGAACACAAGGCCTGTTGAAGATGTAATTCTTGTTGTAATGTGTTAGGCTTGCTGATTCGGGCAGCATGGTCAGCAAGTCTCTATGATGGCACATTTCTGCTGGGGATGATGACTTCAGTTCTTGAAGAGCATAGCCATAGTTCACGTTGAGAAATGCTGGCAATTTCCTGGCAGATATTCTGTTTTAATTCTTCCAGGATGTGTGGGTTTGTCTTGCACACTTTATGTTTTAAGTTACCCCAGAGATAGAAATCGCAGGGGGTTAGGTCGGGGGACAATAAATCTCTGCTAATAATTCTGTCCTGAAACACACCTTCAATTGCTCTCATCGAAAGATTGACCATAAGGGTTGTTGCAGAGTCTTGTTGAAAAAAGGCTAAATCACGCTCCCCGTCTGTTAATTCTCTAAAAAAAAAGGGGGGGGGGGGGAGATAAAATTGTATTCATATATGTACAGGCATCAACTGTTGATTCAAATAAAAGGCCCTACAACTCAGAACCTAATATTGTTCATGAACAACAAAAATGGTGTATGGTGTGACATTAGTGGAGAAAGGTTTCTCAGAGCTCCAACATGCGATTTCTATCTCTGGGGTAACTTAAAACATAAAGTGTACATGACAACCCCACACACCCTGGAAGAATTAAAACAAAATATCCGCCAGGAAATTGACAGCATTTCTCAACGTGAGCTACAGCGAGTGATGGATGGTTTCCTAAAGGGGTATAAAAATGTATGGACGTCAGTGACCAGTTTCAGCATCTCCTTTCATAAGTTGGTCAGTAAAGCCTTCAAAAGTAGTCTTAAAAATACTGTATATGGTTTCATCCACGCCTTTCTGTGATGACGACAGACAGCAATGAGTGCCAAGGATGCCAATAGGCAAAACAGCACGCAGATAATTCTAACTACCATATCCTGAGTGTGCATTATTGTCAATTACTGAATTATAAGTTGTGCAAGAAAGAAGCACACCAATATAATTCTAATGTATGCAGTGAGCAATGTTAAGTGTTGACGCTGATATGCAATTTAGACAGCATGACTACTTTATTTTAAGTATATGCATATATATATACTGTCGTACCCTGAGTGAGAACTATTGTCAATTACATATATTACTACAAACAGAGAGGAAACTGCTGCCCCACACGATGTGACAAGTAGTATTAGTTAGCCGTGGTCAGGAATGGAAGGGAGGATGGAATGAAAGTTTAGGGCTTAAGTCAAGAAGGAAAAAAGATGCATTAGGTATAGAAAGAGAGTGAAAGTGAGTAACAAATGGCTACGATGAAAGTGAATCATCATGGTGGAGGGATTTTTCAGTAAATGGTTAGAGAACTTAGAGAAGAAAAATGAGGGGAGGCATAGAATAAGGTTAGAATGAACCGAGTGGTTTAAAAACAATAAAGAATTTTAGGGAAAAGAAAACCATAAAGAGAGAAGGTAAGAAAAGTGGTGCAAAAGACAAAAGTATTAATAAAAGACAAATTGAAGAAAGTTACATCGGCAAAGAAATAAACAATAGCACACATCAATATGTAAATGTACATAAGGAATCTTAAAGGCTGCCCAATGACAGAAATGTTGCCCAAGTTCAAGGGCATCCCTAGATTTAAATGCTTCAGTACTGAATAAACTCAATATAAAATATTACAAACTGTGCAATAAACGAGAGTTAAGACTACGAATCTTATCAAAATCGCTTGCTGTATACATGTAGCATTACATTGCACTCGTTTCTTGAACAACTTGAAATATAGTTACAAAAGTACAGTCGCTTAAAGGGGACGACGGGTGGCTACAACGACTTTAATGAGGCATCATGTTCTTAAACCACTACTTATAACTCAGGACAACTTTGTGGCTATCCAGGATTCGCTAACCTAAGTATTTCTGACGAAACAGCGCTTTTAACACAATCTTAATCTTAACTTAAACGAGTGCAATATGACGCTGCATATGCTCAATAAGCGATGCTGAGTATTTTAGCAGATAGGCTATCTTATCCATTTTTACATCTAATACATACTGAGTATATGAATTTCAATGTCAGAAAGCAATATTATACCTTTAGTTTTTCTGCATCAGACATATATTTTTTTAAATTAAATTTTGCTCCAGTCGTAAGCTTTTTAAAGAGATCCTGAGCATCCATCCTGATTCCTCCTTTTACGGCACTGTGTTGAAAAACTGAGATTTATATACATATAAATCGGCTACTTTCACTTCAGCTGATTTCCTACACATTCTACGATCTGAAGCTAAATTTCACCATTCTTTCTGAAATGCTTGTGTTTCCAAACAAACACTTTCACGCTTACACGTACCTAACCATTACACAAATTTAAAATGCATAAGAACAACACAACACGTGCTTTAGTCTGACACACAGAACACCTAAAAAAAATAAAGCGCG